>CP092864.1:89393804-89917406 GCA_030710605.1 Cordylochernes scorpioides | reverse complement strand
TTGTAGTGTACTTCCAAGTTCTAAAATAACTTTATTAGGTGCCGCTCAAAAAGAGCAACCTAGATGGTTACAATGGTGTTATATACAAGTGTGGTTTATCTATCTATCTCTATCTCTATATATATAAAAGTCAATTTCTGTCTGTCTGTCTGTTTCGCGATAAACTCAAAAACTACTGAACCAATTGGTACCAAATTTTGCATGTCGCTTTTTATAAACCTGAGGAAAATTTTCGGCTGCATTTTGATTAGTATTTTTGGCTATTTCTTTTTTTCATTTGAAGAACTTTTTTTTACGCGGACTAATCCGGAATGGAATGAATACTTAAATATGGCCATTTTGTTAAAGCATCGATGGTTCAGTGGTAGAATGCTCGCCTGCCACGCGGGCGGCCAGGTTTCGATTCCCGGCCGATGCATTTTTTTTTAACAATTTTTAAAACTCATTTATATTATATCTTCTATATATATAAAAATGAATGTTTGTATGTTTGTTTGTTTGTTTGTTGGTTTGTATGTCCGGTATACAAATTCGCAGTAGTTCACTAATTCAAACCAAAATTTCCATACATAGGTAAAAAAAATACGGGGAAGACGATAGGCTATTTTAAAAAAATACATAAATCAATTATTAAAACTATATATTACTAGCGGACGTACCCGGCTTCGCCCAGGTTTTACCCGAGTAAAAGTTTGTCTAAAGAATCTCTCGATAAAGTGAACATTTTTTTCCCGGTCCCTTGAAAAATACTCGATAAGTTGAATAAAATCAATATTAATTGGTTCCCTCGGTAATTGGAAGTTAAAGGAATAGTATCTTGCCTTGGAATTGTATCATTATTCTTGTATGGATGTACCCGGCTTCGCCCCGGGTTTTACCCGAGTAAAAGTTTGTTTAACGAATCTCTCGATAAAGTGAACATTTTTTCCCGGTCCCTTGAAAAATACTCGATAAGTTGAATAAAATCAATATTAATTGGTTCCCTCGGTAATTGGAAGTTAAAGGAATAGTATCTTGCCTTGGAATTGTATCATTATTCTTGTATGGATGTACCCGGCTTCGCCCGGGTTTTACCCGAGTAAAGGTTTGTTTAACGAATCTCTCGATAAAGTGAACATTTTTTCCCGGTCCCTTGAAAAATACTCGATAAGTTGAATAAAATCAATATTAATTGGTTCCCTCGGTAATTGGAAGTTAAAGGAATAGTATCTTGCCTTTGAATTGTATCATTATTCTTGTCTCAAATAAATTGCCGTGTCATCCTGAATTTTGTCTTTCCTAATTTTCTACATTACAAAATCATCGTATCATCATGATAATATTTAGAGCAGATTGTTGAATTATAACAGATAAATTAGAATATTTATCTTGATTATTTCTAGGCGAAAAGTTATTTCAAAAATTTTATTTGCTAGAAACCTTCCCAGTACTATACTAAATAACTTCCCAAAGTTTCATGGCGATCCAATGAGTGGTTTGGTCAGGCATAAAGGACAAACAAACAGACACACATACATTCATTTTTATATATATAGACTAGCGGATGTGCCCGGCTTCGCCCGGGTTTTACCCGAGTGAATGTTTGTCTAACGAACATTTGTTAAAACAATTCTCTTTAAGCTTATAAAACGTACTCGGCTTCGCCCGGGGTTTTACCCGAGTAAAGGTTTGTCTAGCGAACATTTGTTAAAACAATTCTCTAAAAACTTATTAAAAAATAAAAAAGATATATTTTGATAATTTGAAACTCGTAAATTTGAATCTCTCGATAAAGTGAACATTTTTTCCCGGTCCCTGTGTGCCTTGTCATTCTGAATTTTGTCTTTCCTAATTTTCTACATTAAAAAATCATAGTTTTATCTAGTGAACATTTTTTCCCGGTCCCTTGAAAAATACTCGATAAGTTGAATAAAATCAATATTAATTGGTTCCCTCGGTAATTGGAAGTTAAAGGAATAGTATCTACGCCTTGGAATTGTATCATTATTCTTGTCGCAAATAAATTGCCGTGTCATCCTGAGATAATCTTACTTTTGATAAATAATATTTAAGATAACAAACTTATTGATAAGAAAACTTGTTATCATCTTCACAATGGGGGCGCTGCTTGCGAGTTAAATCTACAAATCTGCAAATAACTCTAAGGATATTCAAGATATTCATGAAATTATTTTTCAAAAACCTTCCCGGTGATATACCTAATAATATCCCAAAATTTCACGGCGATTGGATGTATGGTTTTTGAATCTATAGAGTACAGACAGACAGACATTCAATTTTATATATATAAGATAATATAAATGAGTTTTAAAAATTAAAAAAAAAAATGCATCGGCCGGGAATCGAACCCGGGCCGCCCGCGTGGCAGGCGAGCATTCTACCACTGAACCACCGATGCTTGAAAAAATGGCCATATTTAGGTATTCATTCCATTCCGGATTAGTCCGCGTAAAAAAAAAGTTCTTCAAATGAAAAAAAGAAATAGCCAAAAATACTAATCAAAATACAGCCGAAAATTTTCCTCAGGTTTATAAAAAGCGACATGCAAAATTTGGTACCAATTGGTTCAGTAGTTTTTGAGTTTATCGCGAAACAGACAGACAGACAGAAATTGACTTTTATATATATATAATATAATAATATAATATATAATATATAGATTTACTCTTCATTGTTGGCTTTTTAACTTACATTCATTCTTCATTGTTGGCTTTTTATATTACATTCACTATTCATTGTTGGCTTTTTATATTACATTTACTCTTCATTGTTGGCTTTTTATCTTACATTCACTCTTCATTGTTGGCTTTTTATATTATATTTACTCTTCATTGTTGGCTTTTTATCTTACATTCATTCTTCATTGTTGGCTTTTTATATTACATTTATTCTTCATTGTTGGCTTTTTATCTTACATTCACTCTTCATTGTTGGCTTTTTATCTTACATTCATTCTTCATTGTTGGCTTTTTATATTACATTCACTCTTCATTGTTGGCTTTTTATCTTACATTCATTCTTCATTGTTGGCTTTTTATATTACATTCACTCTTCTTTGTTGGCTTTTTATCTTACATTTACTCTGTTGGCTTTTTATATTACATTTACTCTTCATTGTTGGCTTTTTATCTTACATTCACTCTTCATTGTTGGCTTTTTATATTATATTTACTCTTCTTTGTTGGCTTTTTATCTTACATTCATTCTTCATTGTTGGCTTTTTATATTACATTTACTCTTCATTATTGGCTTTTTATCTTACATTCACTCTTCATTGTTGGCTTTTTATCTTACATTAATTCTTCATTGTTGGCTTTTTATATTACATTCACTCTTCATTGTTGGCTTTTTATCTTACATTCATTCTTCATTGTTGGCTTTTTATATTACATTCACTCTTCATTGTTGGCTTTTTATCTTACATTCACTCTGTTGGCTTTTTATATTACATTTACTCTTCATTGTTGGCTTTTTATCTTACATTCACTCTTCATTGTTGGCTTTTATATTATATTTCTCTTCATTGTTGGCTTTTTATATTATATTTACTCTTCATTGTTGGCTTTTTATCTTACATTCATTCTTCATTGTTGGCTTTTTATATTACATTTACTATTCATTGTTGGCTTTTTATCTTACATTCACTCTTCATTGTTGGCTTTTTATCTTACATTCATTCTTCATTGTTGGCTTTTTATCTTACATTCACTCTTCATTGTTGGCTTTTTATCTTACATTCATTCTTCATTGTTGGCTTTTTATATTACATTCACTCTCCATTGTTGGCTTTTTATATCATATAGAAAATCATCTTAGTTCTTAGTGATAAGAAAACTTGTTTTCATCGTCACAATGAAGGCGCTGCTTGCGAGTTAAATCTACAAATCTGCAAATAACTCTAAGGATATTCAAGATATTCATGAAATTATTTTTCAAACACCTTCTCGGTGATATACCTAATAATATCCCAAAATTTCGCGGCGATTGGATGTATGGTTTTTGAATCTATAGAGTACAAACAAACAAACAAACAGACAGACATTGAATTTTATATATATAGATGATTAGTCAGAAAATGATGATGACGATATTGCTGTATCATGTAAGATTATCGGATACAAAATTATATCGGGAAAAATTCCAAAAAGCAGAGACCACAGGTGAAACCAGCTCATTATTTTGTACGCAGGAACAAAATTCTAACAGAAAAACATTCATTCGAGCAGAAAACAAAAGCCAGATCATCTTTCTATAAAAATATCGCTTCTCAGACACAAAGTTTGGAGCGGGACGTTTCACAAGAGTGACATCCACGCCGCCAATTTATATTTGTAACGAATAGTATTTAAATAAAAAATTTAATCGGGTAAAACCCGGGCGTTGCCCGGGTCATTCGGCTAGTATCTCTATATATATAAAAGTCAATGTCTGTCTGTTTCGTGATAAACTCAAAAACTACTGAACCAATTGGTACCAAATTTTGCATGTCGCTTTTTATAAACCTGAGGAAAAATTTCGGCTACATTTTGATTAGTATTTTTGGCTATTTCTTTTTTCATTTGAAAAACTTTTTTACGCGGAGTAATCTGGAATGGAATGAATACCCAAATATGGCCATTTTCTATAAGCATCGGTGGTTCAGTGGTAGAATGCTCGCCTGCCACGCGGGGGGCCCGGGTTCGATTCCCGGCCGATGCTTTTTTTTTACAATTTTTAAAACTCATTTATCTATCTATCAACATATATAGTCACGACCGTCTTTCCTGGCCTCTGTCACGGATGCGCGCGCATCATCATTATGATCATTATCATTATCTAACGATAATAATTATTATCAACATATATAGTCACGACCGTCTTTCCTCCGTCAATCGTGTCACGGATGCGCGCGCATCATCATTATGATCATTATCATTATTTAATGATAATAATAATAATTATTATTATTATATTAATATTATTATTATTAATTAATATATATATAGTCACGACCGTCATGGGCCGGCCGGTTCTGTCACGGATGCGCGCGCATCATCATTATGATCATTATCATTATCTAATGATAATAATAATAATTATTATTATTAATATATTTTTATTATTATCCATCCATATATATATAGTCACGACCGTCATGGGCCGGTTCTGTCACGGATGCGCGCGCACAGGGAGGTCACGTGCTCGCCGGCAGCCAACGGGCGCGCGCCGCCGGTATTACGTCATAGATTATAAACACAAGGTAATAAGGCCAAATAAAAAAATAGTGTGTGATAAGGCACAATTTGGATTATCTACTTATATAATTGCCTTATTCTCTCTGTGTGAAGTTCACTGTGTGAAGTTCACGAATAGATTTTGGTCAGAATGGATAAAATAAAAAAAGTGTCAAGGGATGGGAATCGAACCCACGACCTTCCTCTTACCGGGCAGATGCCATGACCACTAGGCTACCCTGGACATATTTTTCCGTTCACATTTTTATTTTTATATTTTCAAGACACACACAGTTTGGGGCGGGACGTTTCACAAAAGAGACATCCACGGCGCCAATTTATAATTGTAATGAATAGTATTTTAATTAAAACATTTCAAAAAATATATACGCACTGGGGTAAAACCCGGGCGTTGCCCGGGCCATTCGTCTAGTCAACATATATAGTCACGACCGTCATGGGTTCTGTCACGGATGCGCGCGCATCATCATTATGATCATTATCATTATCTAATGATAATATTAATAATAATAATAATAATAATTATTATTATTATTATTATTATTATATTATATTATTATCCATCCATTATTTATATAGTCACGACCTTCATGGGCCGGCCGGTTCTGTCACGGATGCGCGCGCACAGGGAGGTCACGTGCTCGCCGGCAGCCAACGGGCGCGCGCCGCCGCCATTACGTCATAGATTATAAACACAAGGTATTAAGGCCAAATAAAAAAATAGTGTGTGATAAGGCACAATTTGGAGTATCTACTTATATAATTGCCTTATTCTGTCTGTGTGAAGTTCACTGTGTGAAGTTCACGGATAGATTTTGGTCAGAATGGATAAAATAAAAAAAGTGTCAAGGGATGGGAATCGAACCCACGAACTTCCGCTTACCGGGCAGATGCCATGACCACTAGGCTACCCTGGACATATTTTTCCGTTCACATTTTTATTTTTATATTTTCAAGACACACACAGTTTGGGGCGGGACGTTTCACAAGAGAGACATCCACGGCGCCAATTTATAATTGTAATGAATAGTATTTTAATTAAAACATTTTTAAAATATATACGCACTCGGGTAAAACCCGGGCGTTGCCCGGGCCATTCGTCAACATATATAGTCACGACCGTCTTTCCTGGCCTCTGTCACGGATGCGCGCGCATCATCATTATAATCATTATCATTATCTAATCATAATTATTATTTTATAATCTGGAAAAACTCTTAGTGAAAATTTCAGGTCTCTATCCCGAATATCCGTCGTGAGATTTGCAAATTTGCTCTTTCGCTCGCGCCTCTAGCGGTGAAAATGAGGGGTAATACCAGCTGACCTAATGTACATGTAAAGTTTGGAGCGGGACGTTTCACAAGAGTGACATCCACGGCTCCAATTTATAATTGTAACAAATAGTATTTGAATAAAAACATTCAATCAGGTAAAACACGGGCGTTGCCCGGGTCATTCGGCTAGTTAATATATATAGTCATGACCGTCTGTCGTCGCCTCTGTCACGGATAATATACAGTTATCATCGTCATGCGTTCTTAATTCTGTCACCGTTTGCTTTTGGTTCAATGGTAGAATGCTCGCCTGCCACGCGGGCGCCCCGGGTTCGATTCCTGGCGGATGCATTTTTTTTTTTTTTTTTACAATTTTTAAAACTCATTTATATATTATACAAGAATGACATCCACGGCGCCAATTTATAATTGTAACGAATAGTATTTGAATAAAAGCATTTAATCAGGTAAACCCCGGGCGTTGTAGATTATAAACACAAGTGTTCGTGTTCGTTTAAAAAAAATAAATGGTGATCGACTGAAAGGAAAAACAATGGGGGAAATAAATGCACAGAAACACAGTATAATAAAAGG
The DNA here is from genome assembly GCA_030710605.1 of Cordylochernes scorpioides. Lineage (NCBI taxonomy): Eukaryota > Metazoa > Arthropoda > Arachnida > Pseudoscorpiones > Chernetidae > Cordylochernes > Cordylochernes scorpioides. Next base: position 89,910,304 of record CP092864.1, on the reverse strand, counting down.
ATTTATTTTAAAGATTAAAACAAAAGGGATAAAACTATTACACTTATATATATATAGAATTATGGTTGTATTTAAAGATTAAAACAGAGCTAAAAAAACTAGATAAAAAAGGTTAAGCAAAAAAAGTAAAGTAAAATTAAAGTAGTCTTAGGGAAGGAAGACAAAAATAAATGGCGGGGGGGGGTGTCGAGCGTTTGTTTACACAGTACCTCGTGGCAGCACCGTCGCAGGCTTGGCTTGGCTTGTCTTGTGCGATGTCCAATTGTCGCGACTCGTTGGTTGTCTAAGTGTCTTTTCCGCTCTAAAGCTGCTGCTTGAGGGATACTCCAATGCGTTCTCTCCGTCCACAAGACGCTGCTTGCAGGATAGCTTGACGTCTTTCCTTCCACAAGACGCTGCTTGCAGGATAGCTTGACGTCTTTCCTTCCACAAGACACTGCTTGCAGGATAGCTTGACGTCTTTCCTTCCACAAGACGCTGCTTGCAGGATAGCTTTTAGATGTCTTTCCGTCTGGCAAGGGAACTCAACTTTTCCCTCCTCTTCTAACAAGGGAATCCTGCCAACTGACCAAAAAAAGAATGTAACATGACGCTCCGTCGTCTCCGCCCACGCCGACCTTTGCCCTCGGTCGGTCCAAGCTGGGGCTATCTATAGATATAGATGTCTTGCTCGTTGTCTCCCTTCACCTAAGACCTTCCTTCTATGTACAAAAAGTAAAGGATCTATAAAATAGTTTTAACATTCTCCCACATAATTTTGCTCCGAAAGAAGCCAAAATTAAGTATAAGACAAAAGAGCATATATATACACAATACACACAAGAGTAGATATGCCTATTACATTACATAAAATACACATAAAATAATACACATATTACACTTTTTTTTTTTTTACAGGTACTTTCACTAGTCCTTCGAGTCATACCTCGCAGGCTTTCTGATTACCCTACCATATCCATTTTTTCTAGAGTCCCTGGATTCAATATTGGGCCTATTTCCTAAAAATGCATCAGATTGGGGTTCGGTCTTTGAATTGTCCATTTGAATCGTCTTAACATTCGAGGATATTTCAAGAGGGTGTAAGCGTTGTAGAGCCCTGATCAAGGTTCCTGTGGATGTTTTAACATGGGCCACTCTCACTATTCCATCTTTTCCTGGTATGAGATTTACTATTCGCCCTTTAGGCCAAAACATTCTTTTAAGATTTTCTTGCCCGATCAGTACAACGTCTCCTACTTTCAACTGTCTTCTATCAATATTTTCGGATTTCTGAATCAGCGCGCCTAAATATTCCTTTAAGAATCTCTGCTTTTTTTTCTGCCAAGTCTAATTCTGAAACTTTCAAAGGTCCTGTTTCAGTTGACTGTTTTTTAAGTTTCCCTAAAAATCTTAAAACATAGGACATTACCCTGATGTTGAGAGAGTAATTAGACCTCCTTGTCAGTATCCAGTCTTTATAATCGATGTTCAAATTAATGTTGGTTTTCATAATGTTTTCTTCAACATTTATTTCTTTTGGATTTATCGAGAACTCTGAATTGGGCCAGAATTCTTTAGGTTTTTTCAACCATTCGGGGCCCTCCCACCATCTGCTTTGCACAAACTGGCTTGGAGGGCAACCTCGAGACAGAAGATCGGCCGGGTTCAACTGACTAGGAACGAACCTCCAATCGTTCAAATTGGTAGTGGCCTGTATTTCTCTGACTCGGTTTCTCACGAAAACTCTCCACTCAATTTCTCTCTTTATCCAACTTAGCGCGGTAGTAGAGTCAGACCAAAGAGTTGTTTCACATTTTCTCTTCAAGGCAGCTTGGATTGCATTGGCTAGTCTAGCTCCTAGTACCATGGCCATTAATTCCAAGCGAGGGATCGTAATACTCTTCATAGGAGCTAATCTGACTTTGCTCCAAATCAAAGTTAGAGTATTTTCTCGTCCCGTTTCGCTCCTCAAATAGGCTACAGCTCCATAGCCTATTTGACTAGCGTCACAAAAGATATGAACTTCTGTAGGGAAAATGAGATCATTCCACATATATCTCGGTATCTTTATTAACTCTATTAATTTTATTTGATCCAACCAGGTTCGAAATTCCTGGGCCATACTTTCGGATAGAGGTGTATCCCAACCTAGTTTCAGTCCCCATGATCGCTGCAGTAACAACTTTGGTGGCAAGAATACTGGAGCGCAAAATCCAAGTGGATCAAATATCCGCTGAACCATGGACAGTACCAACCTTTTCGTTAATTTGGGTTGAATACTCAAATTGTCAGGGAGTTCGCATTTTAATGAATCTTCCATTTTATTCCAAACAACACCCAATATTTTTGTACAAGTCCCTTTTTCAGGGTTTTCCTCCAGAGAATATTCCCACTCTCGTAAGTCCATTTTAGCCCTGTCCATAATTTCAATTGCGGCCTTTTGAAATTCCTGCACTTCCTGCTTTGTTTCCAGCGAGGTAATACAATTGTCCATGTAGAAGGATTGAGCTAAAATCTTTGCCCATTGAACAAGTGGGCCTCTTATTGATTGAAGATGGTATTCTATTACGGCGTTCAGCACAAAAGGACTACAGTTTAAGCCAAATACAAGTCTCTTATGCCTGTAAGCTATTAGTTCTCTATCGCTCTCCTCTTCCCACCAAAGGAATCTAAGATAGTTCCGTTCAGATTCTTCAATCGCCACCATCTGGAATGCTTTTCTTATATCTGCCGTGACTCCAAATTTATTTTCCCGAAATCTTATCATCATTTCAGGGATTCATTCCAATAAATTCGGTCCCTTTTCTAAACATTGATTCAAAGATAGTCCGTTATGGCCTAGACAAGAAGCATCGAAAACCGGACGTATGGGCGTCGTTTTAGATTCCATCTTGTACACAGGGCGGTGAGGTAAATAATAGCCTCTTCTCTCGAGAGGATTTTCCTCGACTCTTTCAATGAGTCCTTCAGTCAGCCAGTCACTAAAGATCTGACTATATTCGGTCAACTTATTCTGGGAGTTCATTTTCTTAGTGCTTATATCTAACCTTTTTATCGCTATGTCAAGATTGCTGGGGATTGACTCCTTTTCTACCTTCCAAGGTAGACCTACAGAATATCTCTGATCACTTTGTCTTTGAATTTTTGTTATAAACTTTTCTTTTATTTCCTGGTATCTGGTATCTTTGGAGCAAGTTTCAACAGGATCCCTAATGCCTAGTACTTCTAGATCCTACAAATCCTTTAAATCGCATCGCGTTGTTAGCAGATTCAAAGTCTGCTGCACATTGTCATTGCTATCAATAATTGGCGAATTGCCCATTAGTGTCCAACCTAATTTCGTTTCCACCGCAGTTAAATCTGCTTCAACTTGAACTATTTTTCCTGTCAAAATCATACCTAGATAGTTAGCGCCAATCAATATGTCAATCTCTTGTCCTTTAAAATTGTCCTGAGGCAATATTATGCCCTTAATCTTCAATTTTTCTAACCAGTCCCCTTTTGGCAAAGGTGGTATGGCGTCGCAAATTTTACGTTGATCCAGCGCCTCAATATGGATCACATCTCTTTTATTACCTAAATTCTCTAATTCTAACATAAATTTACCGTGCTTTTCTTCACCAATCTTATTACCTCCAAAAAGACTTTTAGCTATGGTTATTTCGCCTTTTCTTTCTTTTCCTATACTCCAGACTAACGACTGTTTGATATACGAAAACTGACTTCCACTGTCGAGGAGAATTCTAACCCTTCTAGAGGCATTAGGGCCTCTTAACAGTGCTACCGTGGTCATCAGCAAGACCTGACCTGTGCAGGCTTGACTAGAAAGCGATGCAACGGGTTCAGTTGCATTTTCCTTTGGATTTTCTCTTCCCGGTTTCGTTAACCGGTTAGAAGAATTTCCTTCACATAAAACTTCCAAGTGGTTTCTCCCACAGTTTTTGCACTCCAATTGTTCTCGGCACTGACTCTGTATGTGTCCCTTTCTTAAGCATTTGAAACATAGATGGGCACTACGTATTTTATCATTTCTCTCTCCCGGAGACATTTTCATTATGGAGCGGCATTGATGACTCGCATGATTTGTTCTTTCACAAAAGAAGCATTTTATATTAGTTCGCCCTCCAAACAGACTAGACACAGTGGCAGGTCTGAAATTGCTCCTTGTTCTGGTCCCATCATTGTAAGACCTTTTATAGGGTTCCTCCTGCTTAAAGCCTTTTTCCACAAATTTCAGCCGTTGAGCACTCCTTACTTCGGCTTTTAGAAAGTCCAATAATAACCTGAGCCTTTCTTGAGCTCCTCCAACCCCTTTATCTGACTCTTCCCGTTTTGCTAACTCCATACCATAACCCGAAGAAGGATGCCTGTGCCATATTTTCAAAATATCCGAAGGTAATGAAGACTCGACAAGAGGATATAAAAAAATACCCGACAACTGGGGATCAATGCCCAATGTCTCTAACGACCGGAGGTGACTGCTCAGTTCGTCGTACAGACTGCTTAAATTTCTATTTTCTTTCTTTACATTAGATATAACCGAATTCAATAGACGTCTGACATATAGTTCTGTCAGTATATTCGGGTCACCGAATCGCTCCTGTAGGGCTTGTACTGCCAAAGCATAGTTGGCGCCTGTAACGGGATAGCTTGCCACAACACGATAGGCTTCTGAATTTGGTACAATTGCTTGACGCAAATATAAAAACCGGTCGCTATCGGATAAATTCTTATTTTCGTGAATTTTCGAAAACTGCGCCCACCAAGACAACCAACATTCCAGAGAGCCATCATAGCTTTTTAGGGCTAACTCTGGTAATTTCACATTTATTACAGTGTCCTCGCTAGCAATCGGGATTGTTTCTTCTTTATCGGGATTCCGTAATACACTGACTTTCTGTTGAATATCAAACTTTTCCTCTTCATATTTATCGCATTCTTGCCATTCCCTATCAATACTTTCCTCTGTAATCCCTTCTTTCACTACCAATAAAGCCTGATATTTTTCGTTTAGATCTACAAGTTTCGTGTAATAAGACTCTAGTCTATTAAACTTAGAATAAATATCATTCTTATCAATTTGAGACTTTTCAAATTCTCCATTTATTTCATTAATAATTCTAGTGAAAGTACCTCTTATGGCTTTTCTGCGCTTTTTAAGTGCATCCATTTCCTCCATATTTCCTTAAAATCGATCACGTCCGGCTCACCAAAATGTTCGTGTTCGTTTAAAAAAAATAAATGGTGATCGACTGAAAGGAAAAACAATGGGGGAAATAAATGCACAGAAACACAGTATAATAAAAGGATTTATTTTAAAGATTAAAACAAAAGGGATAAAAACTATTACACTTATATATATATAGAATTATGGTTGTATTTAAAGATTAAAACAGAGCTAAAAAAACTAGATAAAAAAGGTTAAGCAAAAAAAGTAAAGTAAAATTAAAGTAGTCTTAGGGAAGGAAGACAAAAATAAATGGCGGGGGGGGGTGTCGAGCGTTTGTTTACACAGTACCTCGTGGCAGCACCGTCGCAGGCTTGGCTTGGCTTGGCTTGTCTTGTGCGATGTCCAATTGTCGCGACTCGTTGGTTGTCTAAGTGTCTTTTCCGCTCTCAAGCTGCTGCTTGAGGGATACTCCAATGCGTTCTCTCCGTCCACAAGACGCTGCTTGCAGGATAGCTTGACGTCTTTCCTTCCACAAGACGCTGCTTGCAGGATAGCTTGACGTCTTTCCTTCCACAAGACACTGCTTGCAGGATAGCTTGACGTCTTTCCTTCCACAAGACGCTGCTTGCAGGATAGCTTTTAGACGTCTTTCCGTCTGGCAAGGGAACTCAACTTTTCCCTCCTCTTCTAACAAGGGAATCCTGCCAACTGACCAAAAAAAGAATGTAACATGACGCTCCGTCGTCTCCGCCCACGCCGACCTTTGCCCTCGGTCGGTCCAAGCTGGGGCTATCTATAGATATAGATGTCTTGCTCGTTGTCTCCCTTCACCTAAGACCTTCCTTCTATGTACAAAAAGTAAAGGATCTATAAAATAGTTTTAACAACAAGGTAATAAGACCACATCCATGATAAGGTACAGTTTGGATTATAGATTATAAACACAAGGTAATAAGACCACATCCATGATAAGGTACAATTTGGATTATAGATTATAAACACAAGGTAATAAGACAACATCCATGATAAGGTACAGTTTGGATTATAGATTATAAACACAAGGTAATAAGACCACATCCATGATAAGGCACAATTTGAATTATAGATTACTGTATAAACACAAGGTAACAAGACCACATCCATGATAAGGTACAATTTGGATTATAGATTATAAACACAAGGTAACAAGACCACATCCATGATAAGGTACAGTTTGGATTATAGATCATAAACACAAGGTAATAAGAAAACATCCTTGATAAGGTACAATTTGGATTATAGATTATAAACACAATGTAACAAGACCACATCCATGATAAGGTACAGTTTGGATTATAGATCATAAACACAAGGTAATAAGAAAACATCCTTGATAAGGTACAATTTGGATTATAGATTATAAACACAAGGTAACAAGACCACATCCATGATAAGGTACAGTTTGGATTATTACTATATATAGTCACGACCGTCTTTCCTCATCGGCCGCCTCTGTCACGGATAATATACAGTTATCATCGTCATGCGTTCTTAATTCTATCACCGTTTGCTTTTGGTTCAGTGGTAGAATGCTCGCCTGCCACGCGGGCGCCCCGGGTTCGATTCCCGGCCGATGCATTTTTTTTTTTTACAATTTTTAAAACTCATTTATATATTACTAGCGGATGTGTACCCGGCTTCGCCCGAATTTTATCTGAGTGAAAGTTTGCCTAACGAATATTATTGAAAATAATTTTCCGGAACATAGACTATTATGATAATAATGATAATAATATTCATTACATTATATTTTTTATTATATATTTATATAATACGAATGGCCCGAGCAACGCCCGGGTTTTACCCGAGTGCGCATATATTTTAAAAACGTTTTAATTCAAATACTATTCGTTACAATTATAAATTGGCGCCATGGATGTCACTCTTGTGAAACGTCCCGTTCCAAACTGTGTGTTTTTAAAATGTTTTAATTAAAATACTATTCGTTACAATTATAAATTTGAACGATAGGCTCATTATTTCTTTATACCGTTATTATACCGATATATTATATATATTATATTTATTATATATATATTACACGTTATTTGTTTTCTTTGCCGACTGTTTTACATATGGTGTTATCTTAAAATTGTTTGTTTTGAATATTTTTTAGATTGAGATTATTAGCTCGTATGTAAAAAAATTAACTCTGTTGAAATTTAATTTTGTATTTATATATAAATAAAATTAACTCTGTTGATTTTTTGTATTTAATCGATAAAAGCGAAGTTACGCATGTTAATGTTAGGGAAAAATATTTTGATGTTAAGCAAAACCTGCTCCATCTCGTTTTACCTAAATGTTGAAAATTTGGTCGAAATTGATGCATTGTAACGAAAGTTTTTAGTGGACAACACTTATGAAATTTGCATTTTATTAATATAGATACAAGAATGACATCCACTGCACCAATTTATAATTGTAACGAATAGTATTTGAATAAAAGCATTTAATCGGGTAAACCCCGGGCGTGGCCCGGGTCATTCGGCTAGTATATATATATAAATGAATGTCTGTCTGTGTGTACTCTATAGATTCAAAACCATACATCCAATTGCTGTGAAATTTTGGGATATTATTAGGTATATCCTTAGAGTTATTTGCAGATTTGTAGATTTAACTCGCAAGCAGCGCCACCAATGCGACGATGATAACAAGTTTTTTATCTAAAAGTTTTATTATCACTAAGTTTATTATCTTAAAGATTATTTATCAAAAGTAAGATTATCTCAGGATGACACGGCAATTTATTTGAGACAAGAATAATGATACAATTCCAAGTCAAAGATACTATTCCTTTAACTTCCAATTACCGAGGGAACCAATTAATATTGATTTTATTCAACTTATTGAGTATTTTTCAAGGGACCGGGAAAAATGTTCACTAGATAAAACCATGATTTTGTAAAGTAGAAAATTAGGAAAGACAAATTCAGGATGACACGGTACACAGGGACTGGGAAAAAAATGTTCACTTTATCGAGAGATTCAAATTTACGAGTTTCAAATTATCAAAATATATCTCTTTTTTATATAAGTTTATAGAGAATTGTTTTAACAAATGTTCGTTAGACAAACCTTTACTCGGGTAAAACCCGGCCGAAGCCGGGTACATCCGCTAGTATATATATATAAATGAATGTCTGTCTGTCTGTGTGTACTTTATAAATTCAAAAACCATACATCCAATAGCCGTGAAATTTTGGGATATTATTAGGTATATCCCCGGAAAGGTTTCCGAAAAATATTTTTCTTGAATATCTTGAATATCCTTAGAGTTATTTGCAGATTTGTAGCTTTAACTCGCAAGCAGCGCCACCTTGCGACGGAGATAGGCTTAGGCAGGAAGTCTGCCCCACCCCCTGTCGAGAGAATGTAATCGTCCGTCCGCCGGCCGGATGGACAGTCTAAGTACCCACCGACCAAACAGAGGGGTCAAGAGGTCCTGGCGCGCGGGGGCAGAGTTGGTGACACAGCTGTGCCAAGTAGACAAGAAAAAAGCCTCGCGGGGGCTTGCCCAAGATGACCTCCGGGAACTTCGTCCATCTTCAATAAACGACCATGATTTTATTCAACTTTTCGAGTATTTTTCAAGGGACCGGGAAAAAATGTTCACTAGATAAAACGATGATTTTGTAATGTAGAAAATTCGGAAAGACAAAATTCAGGATGAAACGGCACACAGAGACTGGGAAAAAATTATCACTTTTTCGAGAGATTCAAATTTACGAGTTTCAAATTATCAAAATATATATATTTTTTTATAAGTTTATAGAGAATTGTTTTAACAAATGTTCGTTAGACAAACCTTTACTCGGGTAAAACCCGGGCAAAGCCCGGTACATCCGCTAGTCTATATATATATATAAAATTGAATGTCTGTCTGTGTGTACTCTATAGATTCAAAAACCATTCATCCAATCGCCATGAAAATTTGGGATATTATTAGGTATATCCCCGGGAAGGTTTTTGAAAAATAATTTCTTGAATATCTTGAATATCCTTAGAGTTATTTGCAGATTTGTAGATTTAAATCGCAAGCAGCGCCACCATTGCGACGATTATAATTTTTTTATCTATAAAATTTATTATCACTAAGTTTATTATCGTAGAGATTATTTATCAAAAGTAAAATTATCTCAGGATGACACGACAATTTATTTGAGACAAGAATAATGATACAATTCCAAGGAAAATATACTATTCCTTTAACTACCAATTACCGAGGGAACCAATTAATATTGATTTTATTCAACTTATCGGATATTTTTCAAGGGACCGGGAAAAAATGTTCACTAGATAAAACGATGATTTTGTAATGTAGAAAATTAGGAAAGACAAAATTCAGGATGACACGGCACACAGGGACCGGGAAAAAATGTTCACTTTATCGAGAGATTCAAATTTACGAGTTTCAAATTATCAAAATATATCTTTTTTTTTTAATAAGTTTATAGAGAATTGTTTCAACAAATGTTCGTTAGACAAACCTTCACTCAGGTAAAACCCTGGGCGAAGCCGGGTACATCCGCTAGTCTATATATATAAAAATGAATGTCTGTCTGTCTGTCTGTCTGTCTGTGTGTGTGTGTGTCCTCTATGGATTCAAAAACCATACATCCAATCGCCGTGAAATTTTGGGATATTATGAGGTGTATCCCCGGAAAGGTTTACGAAAAAAAAATTCTTGAATATCTTGAATATCCTTAGAGTTATTTGCAGATTTGTATATTTAACTCGCAAGCAGCCCTACCATTGAGACGGAGATAGGCTTAGTTTGCTGCTCCTGATGACCTTGGGTCATCGTGTGAGTCACAGCATGATGCTACAAAAACACTCTCTCTGGGGATTTTACAGCGTCGACAACCTGTAAGATTGCCTCTCTCATATATTATACTTTAAACATCTGCTTAATTAAAGCATTTTTCATTTGAAAGAGACTGCTCTCTTAACCCCCTTTAGACAACATTAAATGATATCCCGTGTCGATGATTTTGTAATGTATAGAATTAGGAAAGACAAAATTCAGGATGACACGGCTCACAGGGAACGGTAAAAAATGTTCACTTTATCGAGGAAATACAAAATTCGGGATGACACGGCACACAGGGACCGGGAAAAAATGATCACCTTATCGAGAGATTCACGACCATGATTTTATTCAACTTATCGAGTATTTTTCAAGGGACCGGGAAAATATGTTCACTAGATAAAACGATTATTTTGTAATATAGAAAATTAGGAAATACAAAATTCAGGATGACACGGCACAAGGGACCGGGAAAGAATGATCACTTTATCGAGAGATTCAAATTTACGAGTTTCAAATCATCAAAATATATCTTTCTTTTTTTATATGTTTATAGAGAATTGTTTTAACAAATGTTCGTTATACAAACCTTTACTCGGGTAAAACCCGGGCGAAGCCGGGCACATCCGCTAGTATATATATAAATGAATGTATGTGTGCGTGTGTGTCCTTTATGCCTGACCAAACCACTCATTGGAACGCCATGAAACTCTGGGAAGTTATTTAGTATAGTACTGGGAAGGTTTCTAGCAAATAAAATTTTTGAAATAACTTTTCGCCTAAAAATAATCAAGATAAATATTCTAATTTATCTGTTATAATTCAACAATCTGCTCTAAATATTATCATGATGATACGATGATTTTGTAATGTAGAAAATTAGGAAAGACAAAATTCAGGATGACACGGCAATTTATTTGAGACAAGAATAATGATACAATTCCAAGGCAAGATACTATTCCTTTAACTTCCAAAAACCGAGGGAAACAATTATTATTGATTTTATTCAACTAATCGAGTATTTTTCAAGGGACCGGGAAAAAATGTTCACTTTATCGAGAAATTCTTTAGACAAACCTTTACTCCGTTAAACCCAGGCGAAGCCGGGTACATCCGCTAGTATATATATAAAACTAGCAGATGTACCCGGCTCCGCCCGGGGTTTTACCCGAGTCAAGGTTGGTCTAACGAAATTTGTTAAAACAATTCTCTATAAACTTATAAAAAAATAATAGATATATTTTAATAATTTGAAACTCGTAAATTTGAATATCTCGATAAAGTGAACATTTTTACCCGGTCCCTGTGTGCCGTGTCATCCTGAATTTTGTCTTTCCTAATTTTCTACATTACAAAATCATCATTTTATCTAGTGAACATTTTTTCCCGGTCCCTTGAAAAATACTCGATAAGTTGAATAAAATCAATTTTAATTGGTTCCCTCGGTAATTGGAAGTTAAAGGAATATTATCTTCGCCTTGGAATTGCATCAATATTCTTGTCTCAAATAAATTGCCGTGTCATCCTGAGATAATCTTACTTTTGATAAATAATCTTTAAGATAATAAACTTAGTGATAATAAAACTTATAGATAAAAAACGTGTTATCATCGTCGCAATCGTGGCGCTGCTTGCGAGTTAAATCTACAAATCTGCAAATAACTCTAGGGATATTAAAGATATTCAAGAAAAGGTTTTTCAAAAACCTTCCCGGTGATATACCTAATAATATCCCAAAATTTCACGGCGATTGGATGTATGGTTTTTGAATCTATAGAATACACACAGACAGACATTCAATTTTATATATATACTAGCGGATGTACCCGCTTCGCCCGAGGTTTTACCCGAGTAAAGGTTTGTCTAACGAACATTTGTTAAAACAATTCTCGATAAACATATGAAAAAATAGATGTAATATCCCGGGACTTTTGAGGTGATTGTTTTATTGATTGGTTGTTTGTTGAGTGATTGATGGTTGTCGTAAGCAGTAAGTCCCTGTTGACTTACTTGGTGGTTGATGTGGGCGCAGTCATTTTGGCTGAAATGGTAAAGTTTTCTCACAGGGGAAAATAACGAGACAGGACACAGGATTAGATTGAGAAAAATTAATAATATCCCAAAATTTCACGGCGATTGGATGTATGGTTTTTGAATCTATAGAATACACACAGACAGACATTCAATTTTATATATATACTAGCGGATGTGCCCGGCTTCGCCCGGGTTTTACCCGAGTAAAGGTTTGTATAACGAACATTTGTTAAAACAATTCTCTATAAACATATAAAAAAAGAAAGATATATTTTGATGATTTGAAACTCGTAAATTTGAATCTCTCGATAAAGTGATCATTCTTTCCCGGTCCCTTGTGCCGTGTCATCCTGAATTTTGTATTTCCTAATTTTCTATATTACAAAATAATCGTTTTATCTAGTGAACATATTTTCCCGGTCCCTTGAAAAATACTCGATAAGTTGAATAAAATCATGGTCGTGAATCTCTCGATAAGGTGATCATTTTTTCCCGGTCCCTGTGTGCCGTGTCATCCCGAATTTTGTATTTCCTCGATAAAGTGAACATTTTTTACCGTTCCCTGTGAGCCGTGTCATCCTGAATTTTGTCTTTCCTAATTCTATACATTACAAAATCATCGACACGGGATATCATTTAATGTTGTCTAAAGGGGGTTAAGAGAGCAGTCTCTTTCAAATGAAAAATGCTTTAATTAAGCAGATGTTTAAAGTATAATATATGAGAGAGGCAATCTTACAGGTTGTCGACGCTGTAAAATCCCCAGAGAGAGTGTTTTTGTAGCATCATGCTGTGACTCACACGATGACCCAAGGTCATCAGGAGCAGCAAACTAAGCCTATCTCCGTCTCAATGGTAGGGCTGCTTGCGAGTTAAATATACAAATCTGCAAATAACTCTAAGGATATTCAAGATATTCAAGAAATTTTTTTTCGTAAACCTTTCCGGGGATACACCTCATAATATCCCAAAATTTCACGGCGATTGGATGTATGGTTTTTGAATCCATAGAGGACACACACACACAGACAGACAGACAGACATTCATTTATATATATATAGATGAGAAAACAATTCTCTATAAACTTATAAAAAAATAATAGATATATTTTAATAATTTGAAACTCGTAAATTTGAATATCTCGATAAAGTGAACATTTTTACCCGGTCCCTGTGTGCCGTGTCATCCTGAATTTTGTCTTTCCTAATTTTCTACATTACAAAATCATCATTTTATCTAGTGAACATTTTTTCCCGGTCCCTTGAAAAATACTCGATAAGTTGAATAAAATCAATTTTAATTGGTTCCCTCGGTAATTGGAAGTTAAAGGAATATTATCTTCGCCTTGGAATTGTATCAATATTCTTGTCTCAAATAAATTGCCGTGTCATCCTGAGATAATCTTACTTTTGATAAATAATCTTTAAGATAATAAACTTAGTGATAATAAAACTTATAGATAAAAAACGTGTTATCATCGTCGCAATCGTGGCGCTGCTTGCGAGTTAAATCTACAAATCTGCAAATAACTCTAGGGATATTAAAGATATTCAAGAAAAGGTTTTTCAAAAACCTTCCCGGTGATATACCTAATAATATCCCAAAATTTCACGGCGATTGGATGTATGGTTTTTGAATCTATAGAGTACACACAGACAGACATTCAATTTTATATATATACTAGCGGATGTACCCGGCTTCGCCCGAGGTTTTACCCGAGTAAAGGTTTGTCTAACGAACATTTGTTAAAACAATTCTCGATAAACATATGAAAAAATAGATGTAATATCCTGGGACTTTTGAGGTGATTGTTTTATTGATTGGTTGTTTGTTGAGTGATTGATGGTTGTCGTAAGCAGTAAGTCCCTGTTGACTTACTTGGTGGTTGATGTGGGCGCAGTCATTTTGGCTGAAATGGTAAAGTTTTCTCACAGGGGAAAATAACGAGACAGGACACAGGATTAGATTGAGAAAATAGGCCAGCGATCAAGGGAGAAAGGGGTTTAGACTATTGGCGTTTTTGATTAATTGGCTAGGCTGTTCACATATTGAACATTGGACTTATCTGGGTGATGAGCAAGATGGTGGCGAGCTCCTAACTTGTTCCTTGGCCGGCCCAGGTGCTAACTTGTCGCGATGGTGTCGAACTCCTAACTTGTTGCGATGGTGCCGAGGTCCTAACTGATTAACTTGAGTCCGAGATTTAACTCGTTAACTCTTCAGTGCCCTCATTGGAGGATTCTCCTCTCGTGGCGGTCTCTCATTGGCTCTTAGCTAGTCCTGCTGGACTCTGATTGGATCTTAGCTATTCCTTTGTCTTTGTCTTGTTTTAACATGCTCCCGGAAGAAGAGGTTCTTGAACTCAGTTTTATGAGTTCCTGGGTAATAACTTTTGCTTCCTGGATAATGAAAACCTGCTAATGATTGTTTCTTCTCTGATGGCCTTTCTCCCAGATTCGCTAAGCCTAGCTTTTATTAAAATCTTTAGATCATACATTGCATACATATTGTGGTGGGGTTACATCCAGTTATATACAAATTATGACATAGATATATTTTGATAATTTGAAACTCGTAAATTTGAATCTCTCGATAAAGTGAACATTTTTTCCCGGTCCCTGTGTGCCGTGTCATCCTGAATTTTGTCTTTCATAATTTTCTACATTACAAAATCATCGTTTTATCTAGTGAACATATTTTCCCGGTCCCTTGAAAAATACTCGATAAGTTGAATAAAATCATGGTCGTGAATCTCTCGATAAAGTGATTATTTTTTCCTGGTCCCTGTGTGCCGTGTCATCCTGAATTTTGTCTTTCCTAATTTTCTACATTACAAAATCATCGTTTTATCTAGTGAACATATTTTCCCGGTCCCTTGAAAAATACTCGATAAGTTGAATAAAATCATGGTCGTTTATGGAAGATGGACATAGTTCCTGGAGGTCACCCGCCCCCCGCGCGCCAGGACCTCTTGATCCCTCTGATTGGCCGGCGGCCGGACAGGGGTGGGTGGGGGGGCAGACCTAAGCCTATCTCTGTCGCAAGGTGGCGCTGCTTGCGAGTTAAAGCTACAAATCTGCAAATAACTCTAAGGATATTAAAGATATTCAAGAAATTATTTTTCGTAAACCTTTCCGGGGATATGCCTAATAATATCCCAAATTTTCACGGCGATTGGATGTATGGTTTTTGAATCCATAGAGGACACACACACACAGACATTCAATTTTATATATATAGACTAGCGGATGTACCCGGCTTCGCCCGGGTTTTACCCGAGTAAAGGTTTGTCTAGCGAACATTTGTTAAAACAATTCTCTAAAAACTTATAAAAAATATATATATTTTGATAATTTGAAACTCGTAAATTTGAATCTCTCGATAAAGTGAACATTTTTTCCCGGTCCCTGTGTGCCGTGTCATCCTGAATTTTGTCTTTCCTAATTTTCTACATTAGAAAATCATAGTTTTATCTAGTGAACATTTTTTCCCGGTCCCTTGACAATATTAATTGGTTCATATTAATATTAATCAATATTAATTGGTTCCCTCGGTAATTGGAAGTTAAAGGAATAGTATCTTCGCCTTGGAATTGTATCATTATTCTTGTCTCAAATAAATTGCCATGTCATCCTGAGATAATCTTACTTTTGATAAATAATATTTAAGATAACAAACTTAGTGATAAGAAAACTTGTTATCATCGTCACAATGGGGGCGCTGCTTGCGAGTTAAATCTACAAATCTGCAAATAACGCTAAGGATATTCAAGATATTCATGAAATTATTTTTCAAAAACCTTCCCGGTGATATACCTAATAATATCCCAAAATTTCACGGCGATTGGATGTATGGTTTTTGAATTTATAGAGTGCAGACAGACAGACAGACATTCAATTTTATATATATAGATAATTCAAATTGTGCCTTATCATGGATGTGGTCTTATTACCTTGTGTGTTTATAATCTATAATCCAAACTGTACCTTATCATGGATGTTGTCTTATTACCTTGTGTTTATAATCTATAATCCAAATTGTACCTTATCATGGATGTGGTCTTATTACCTTGTGTTTATAATCTATAATCCAAACTGTACCTTATCATGGATGTGGTCTTATTAGCTTGTGTTTATAATCTACAACGCCCGGGGTTCCGATTAAATGCTTTTATTCAAATACTATTCGTTACAATTATAAATTGGCGCCGTGGATGTCATTCTTGTATAATATATAAATGAGTTTTAAAAATTGTAAAAGAAAATGCATCGCCGGGAATCGAACCCGGGCGCCCGCGTGGCAGGCGAGCATTCTACCACTGAACCAATTGTTGCACCAGGGTGCGGCTTGGCAGACTCTTCAGCCTTGATTCTCTCCTGTGCTGGGTCTTGCATCTTACCAGAGCGTGTTTCAACCATCCTACAAATTTATAAAAGGGAATAATGAGATAAGTCTACTTTATGTAGCCACCAGAATCCTTTATTTATTTTCTCACATCAAAGAGAGCAGTGAAGTCACAGTGTACCTAAATACAAATGATGATAAATTAATAATCTGTTTTAAATAAATATCATAGAATATTTTATATAAAAATAAATAAATATATAATTTAAATTTCAAATATATTAAAACTAATATAAGAAATACGCCATTAATCATGATGTAACACTTCCCCCTCTCCAGAGGTCGTCACGTCCTCGTGATTGACCTCATCAATTCTTTCAAAATAGGGTTTGATTCTTGAGACATGGACAATCAATGGGTCTTGGTCAGGATTATCTTTTGGTTCAATTAAGTAATTTACGTTGGACAGCTTCTTTAATATTCTATATGGGCCAAAATATTTTCTCAGTAGTTTCTCACACTTTCCTATTTTCCTAATTGGTGTCCAAACTGCTACTAATTCTCCTGGTTCGTAGCTTCTTTCCATGTGTTTCTTGTCATAGTTCTTTTTCATTCTTTCTTGAGTCTTTATTGTGTTGTTAATAACTAATTTTCTTGTTCTGTTTATTTTGTCTAAGTGATGTTTTATGTATTCATCATAATCATCCTTGTCAATGTCCACCGAGATATTCCTGTCGTCCAAAAGAGACGTGGGTTCTCTTCCAAACATCAGGAAAAAGGGAGAATATCCTGTGGTTTCCTGAATTGTAGTATTGTAAGCGTGAGTGATGAATGGGAGTATTTCGTCCCACTAACTGTTGTTTTTCTAATTATGGACAATAATCATAAGTTACAATAGCATGCAACATCCAATGTAGAATTAAGAATCTTTGTAGCTTCTGGTAGATCATATTCCAGGGGCTCCAATGATGCATACAGTCTGGGATCTTCTTCCTTAAAGGTTGGAAGACCAGGTCATCTTGAGCCTACAATTTCTTTTGAAATCTGAGCACTCAACTCAATATGGGTGCAAAATTTTTGTAAAGTAACATATTATTTTCTACTCTACAGTTTCCTGGTTCACTGCAGCAATCCGCCCTCCCCATAACTATACATTTTTTTCTAGACTGCTGTACAGTCTGGGTAGTTGGCGATTTACGCTCCAGGAACCCAGGTTACCTCTATTTTCTCTCGCTCTCTCTATTTAATTTTTTTTAAATATTCGCTTATTATAAACTATAAATGTTGATTTTTTCACGTAAAATATCATTATAAAACTTTTAAATGTGCTTATTAAGAATGTCAAACCTTTGATATACGAGCGAGAATAAAATATGTCACTATTAAAATCAAAAATGAGCCTATTAATATAAAAAGTGTTTATATATATATATATATATCAAATCTAATTGATATAAGTTATCATTATTATCAGTTTGCTCCTTAAGTTTTAAAATTAGAATCACTGTTATAATTTTGTTATATAGTTTCTACACTATATATATATATATATATATATAAAATAGCCTCAACAAATTTATTAAAGTGTAAAATGTTTTCTTAAAATTCAAAAACCTATATAAATATAATTATAATTTGTGAAATAAAATTTTCAAACGGTTATAATTATAATTATAACCACAAATAAACGTCAATAATTATCATTTAAATTTATTTTTATAAACCAATATTTTGTTTCTTAAATCCCGCTGCGCTCCAAGAACTTGGTATATAAATATCTCTCTTTCTTAGCAGCCCCGTAAATAAAGATATTTCCGTTCCTTTCTCCTAAAAGCCCTCAACTCTTTATTAATTTTATTTTTCAAAACTCTGGTTGACAGGGCTTTCAACCCTTACCTCAAAATGTACAGGACAGTAATAAACAGTTTTGCTGCTCTAAAAATTGTACCTACAATATGTTCGCAGCTTGCGAAGCTAAGTATCGTTTCGCAGAACCTACCAAAGCGACCACTGAACCCTTATCGTAGGTATGTTAAAGAAAATTGGGCAACAATTAAACAAAGTAATGATAATATCACCAACATGGAAGTGATTCCTATAGCTGCTTCTAATTGGAACAATTTGGACAAAGCCTTAAAACTAAAATACTATGAAGAATACATCAAAGAAAAGAATATCTATGAAATGCAATATAAAGCCTATTTAGATTCTCTAACTGAAGAAGAATTAAAACAATTGGACAAGGATCGGAAAAATAAAATTAGGAAATCATTTAATAAAAAATTAAACAAGTATGGGAAACCAAAAAGGCCTATGAATGCATTTTTTATTTATAAGAATGATAAGAAAGATACAATTGATGGAAAATATGCAGAAAAATTGAAAAAACTTTCACTATCTTGGCATTCTTTACCTGAAGCAGATAAAAAAATATATTTCACAGAAGCAATGAAACAAAAGGAAAGATATTTAATAGATTATGAAGAGTGGAAAAATAAAATGAAAAAAGAGGGGATAACTATTGGAAAGAGAAAAAGAAAAATGTAAGTTGTTGTTTTTGTTTCTATATCAAATCAATAATAGTATATTTATTCTAATGTGTAATTTGTATGACATTTTTCAACAAGTTAAATATCATATTTTCTATATATATATATATATTATAAAATTTATTATTCCTGTATTTATATAATTAAAGAGACAGTTACCACTCTAGGTACATACGTATATATATATATGAAAAAATAAAAATAAAAAATAAGTGGGTCAGGTGTTGATATTAAAAATAAAGAAAGCATATCCTGACCAGGAGCACATGTGCTTTACAGAAGGCAGAACACCATCTAGTGGAACAAAAAACAACTAAACAATGATTTAACTTGTTCTGTGATATTTGGCCAACCCACTTTCTTGATAAATCAAGAAAAGTCAACCACATACACGTTTTGATCTGTTGGCCCTCGTCAGCGAGGTGCAGGTCGTAGAGGTACAGCCAGGCTGACGAGGACCAACAGCGTGAAACATTCGTGGTTGGCCTTTCTTGATTTAGCAAGAAATTGGGTTGGCCAAATATCATGGAACAAGTTGAATCAATGTTTAGTTATTTTTTGTTCCACTAGATGGTGCTGCGCCATCAAAAAGTTTATGAGAACAGGGTCAGGATATGCCTTTTTTGATTTTAATATATATACAGTAAAACCCCGGATATTGCGAACCTTCCCTTTTAACGAACCTAAGGCAATTCCATTCCATTGAAAATACCATCGTTATAACGAACTTTGCAATTTTTTAAATAACGAACAACCCCTATAATGAACCAATTTTAGGTCCCAAAATAATAAAATCCATTTAAAATACTACACTTATAATGAACTTAAAATGGAAATTTCAAAAATTTTAAAACAACAAAATTTTGTGCATGTTTCAGCTTGCGGATCCCGATTTAAAAAAAAAAATAATTTAACGGCATTGTTTGTTTTTATTTACATCTACATTTGCTGTATTTTGTATAATTTTTACATATTATAGTTTTTATTAAATAGAATATCTTTGCAACCATCAAATTTGAAATAGAAAAAATGCAAATGACTTCCAAAATAAAGAAAACAAAAACATTCTAAAAAATTAGCCTGTTTTCAAAACTTTTAGAGTGAAACAACACAGGCAAAAATTTCAGAACATGTTAAAATAAAATGTAACTTTTCTATCATAAGAGATAGAATGGAAGGCTATTAAAAATTGTTATATACAAAGAGAAATCATCCTCAATTTTTTCCGCGATTGTACGTGTTAGGCTAAAAAAAAATGTCAAAATAAACGGGCCCCGTAATACAGTAAAAAATTTTTTTTATGCCATGAACTATCGTGATTTTAAAGCCAGCAATGGCTTGCATGACAGGTTCAAAATAAAACAAAATTAGACTTAAGAAGAATATGTGGAAACATGAAATAAAGAAAAACACTTAACTTTATTTGAAAGGTACAATGCTTTAAGAGTGCTTTGAAACAACAAGGTATTAGAGTCATTTTTCACAAGTAAACATTGTATTATATAATTTGATAAAGATGTTTTAAAATAATTTATATCTTTGAATTTATAATTGATTAAACTTTGCCATAGTATGCTAAAATGATAAGAAGAACCTATCATCAAATAATTTATTTTATTATTCAGTATTAATGTAAGGAAATTGGTTAATTAAGGGAATTAAAACAAAGTGACCACTATAAAGAGGCAGCCTCTTGCTGTGTGTATGGCTGTCCTTTAATTATACGCTCTAAAAATTTTGAAAAGTAAAAAAATATCCAAACCGTGGTTTTAGTGAACCAAAAGCTCTGTCCCATTGGGGTTCACTATAGAGGGATTTTACTGTATATATTTTGAAAATAGAGCCATCCTTAAATATATCTTTAATTAAAAAGGCATATATTGGATCAAAATATAATTTATTTTACAAATATTTCAGTTGGCTGAAGGCCAACCTTTTTCAAAGTGTTATAACATATTAATGTGTGTCAACAACAAACTCAGCGCCACATAACATCAATAGAATTAGGTTGAAAAATATTTTTTTTGCCTATATTCATTGGGGAGAAAACAATTTTGTTATATATATATCATATGATATATATTATGAACAAAAGAAATTTTGTAAAATAAGGGTGTGAATATTAACAATAACGCCTATTTTATATTTACAATTATTTGTATTATATGTAAAAAGAATTTTTTTATTAAAAAAAATAAAATGAAAATAACATTATATATAAAAGAAATGATTAACTAAATTTTTTATCAAAAACACAAAGAGCAAAATTATTTTAAAATTTTATTATTAATGTTTTAATTTAACCAACTTTGCAACCCCTCTATATAGTGAATCCCAATGGGACAGAGCTTTTAGTTCACTATAGCCACAATTTGGCTATTTTTTTTACTTTTCAAAATGTTTGACCGTATAATTAAAGGACAGCCATACACACAGCAAGAGGCTGCCTCTTTATAGTGGTCACTTTGTTTTAATTCCCTTAATTGACCAATTTCCTTACAATAATACTGAATAATAAAATAAATTATTTGATGATAGGTTCTTCATATCATCAGCATACATGTACCTCTATGTCTTATTTAAAAAACAAAAAAATCCTAAGCAAAGTTTTATTAAATATATATTCAAAGATATAAAAATGATTTTAAAACATCTTTATGACATTATATAATACAATGTGTTCTTTAAAAATGGCTCTAATACCTTGTTGCTTGAAAGCAAGCATTGCACCTTTCAAAGAAAGTTAACAAGGGTTTTTCTTCCATTTCATTGTTTTCACATATTCTTCAAAAGTCTCGATTTTGTTTTGAACCTGTCATGCAAACCATTGCTGGCTTTAAAATCACCATAGTTCATGACATAAAAATAATTTTTGTTGCATCACAGGCTCATTTATTTGGACTTTTTTAGCCCTAATACTTACGATTGCAGCAAGAGTTGAGATTGATTCCTCTGTGTAAACAAATTTTAATAGCCTTTTATTTTATCTCTTATAATAGAAAAGTTATATTTTCGTATTTTAATTTGTTCTTAATATTTTGCCTGTGTTGTTTCATTTTGAAAAGTTCTGAAAATGGCCTTTTTTTTTTTTTAAGAAATAATGTTTTTATTTTCAGAATGCCTTTGTTTTTTTTTTTTTGGGAGGCCATTTGCATTTTTTCTATTTCAAATTTGATGGATGCAAAGATATTCTATTTAATAAAAAGTATAATGTGTAAAAATGCATACAACATACAGCAAAAATAGAATGTAAATGAAAACAAACAATGCCGCTAAATTTATTGTTTTGAAAACGTAATCCGTCAGATGAAACATACTCAAAATTTTGTTGTTTTAAAAATTTTTAAATTGCAATTTTAAGTTCTTTGGAACAAGCTAATTCGACGCTTAGTTGATTTTTGTTCCACTAGATGGCACTCTACCATATAAAATACTCATGTGGGCAGTCAGGAAATGCCAATTTTGTTTTTAATTTTAAGTTTGTTATAAGCCTAGTATTTTAAGTAGATTTTATTATTTTGGGACCTAAAATAGATCCATTATGGGATAGTTTGTTATTTAAAAATTGCTAAGTTTGTTATAACGATGGTAATTAAAATAGAATGGAATTAAGAATTGTCTTAGGTTCGCCATATCCAGGGTTCGTATTAGCGGGGTTTTACTGTATGTATATGGCAGAGCGCCATCTAGTGGAACAAAAAACAACTAAACATTGATTTAACTTGTTCCGTGATTTTTGGCCAACCTATTTCTTTGCTAAATCAAGAAAAGCCAACCACGTACACGTTTCGAGCTGTTGGGCCTCGTCAGCGTAGTGCAGGCTCAACGATCTAAGAGGCTTCCTAATGCTCATGTGAGTGGTCAGAATATGCATTTTTTGTTTTTAATATCAACACCCGACCTTTCTATTTTTTGGCATGAACAGTGTTTTTACTCAAACTTGGCCTTAGATGCCCATTTCTTGATTTGTAAAGAAGCCTCTTGGACCAAATTTTGGGCCATAGAGGTATAGGCTGCACCATGCTGACAACCAACAGCCAGAAAGCACCTCTCCCGTCAAAACTATATCTTATTGACCGACTCCACAAATTAACAGGGTCGGTGACAAAACCCAGCTTTGGTACACTATCCACCCGGAGACCATGGTTTCGGGATAATGGCCCCCCAGGGTGGGTCCATGAGATCTACAGGGGATCAAATGAAATCTTCTCAATCTGCCAAAGATGTGTTTTGCTAGCAAAATGGCTAGGCCAAAATATAGATTTTCTGGGAGGATATTGATCTATAAAGGTCTCCTTTCCCATCAAAACTAAGAGCTATCTATTGAACTTCCCCACAAACTAGCCGCCTCAGTGACAAAGCCACAATAATGATTGGCTGATGTAAGCAAATATGATTGGCTGTTGTTATCTGGGGGGGGTTATCGATCAAATATCATCAACTTTTATCTTTTAAAAGAGTTTACCTTTAAACAAGGCTTGTTTAAAAATATCTAATTTTTTTTGCAAAATGTAAACAAAGAGCATGACGCTTCATAATGTTCATGTTTATAATTTTTACACCCTTTTTAAATTTTGCATTACGGAATTAAATACAAATATTTTAAAGTTTAAAAAATCTTTTTTTTTTTTATATTTAAAAGTAAAAAACACACAAGGTAATAAGATGAAATCCAAATAAATAAATAGTGTGTGACGTTTCTGTAACAACGCTGTTACCAAAATGTCACACACTATTTATTTATTTGGATTTGGTCTTATCATAATTGAAATAAGCTAATAAAAAAAAAATAATAATAATAATTGAAATTGTTTAAAATTCTGCAGTAAGTCATCAATTTACCAGGAGGTCTGCGCGAGTTGGTTTAAGCTATCAACTGATGGATTAGAAAATATATATACATATATTTGAAATTGAATTGAATCTAGTATCTTTTTAATTTTTATTGAAAATATTTTGACCAGTGTTCATTTCTATGTTCTACAAGTGCAGAATTCTCAATTTTTTCCCATTTTAGACCATATATTCATGGTTTGCCATTCTTCATTTTAAAGTTCTGGCTGTTTGTCCTACATAGCATTGGTCACATTTTTCATATTTCACTTTATAAATTAAATCTGCTTTTTTGGTCCGTGGTTTGTGGTTGACTTTTCATGATTTATCAAGAAAATGGGTTGGTCAAATATCAGGGAACAGGCTAAATCAACATTTAGTTGATATCTGTTCAACTAGATGGCCCTCTGCCATCTAAAAGTTCATGTGAACATGGTCAGGATATGCCTTTTTTGATTTTAATATATAACTGTATAGATAATGAGTGTAAAAGTTATATACAGTAAAACCCCTCTATAGTGAACCCCAATGGGACAGAGCTTTTGGTTCACTATAGCCACGGTTTGGCCATTTTTTAAAACTTTTCTAAATTTTTAGACCGTATAATTAAAAAAACTGCCATACAAACAGGAAAAGGCAGCCATTTAATAATGGTACTTTGTTTTAATTCCCTAAATTGACCTATTTCTTTACAGTAATGCTGAATATCAAAAGAAGTCATTTGATAATAGGTTCTTCTTATCATTAGCATACATGTTTATATATAAACCTATGTATTATTTAAAAATTAAGCCAAATCCCCTAGCCAAAGTTTTATTAATTATATATTTAAAAGGTATAAGAGTAGTTTAGAACATCTTTCTCAAATAATATAATACTATATTTATTTGAAAAAATGCCTCTAATACCTTGTTGTTTGAAAGTGAAAAGTGAAATTTGAAAATCAGAATTGTCTTAAAATATCGTTATTTTCATCAAAGGAATAAAGCTCCGTGTATTCTGAATCAATTGAGGACGAATCAAAAGTATCCAATTCAGAAAAATCGGACGCGAAACATGTTGATACGATAGCGCGATCGGTAAAATTGCGAATAAAAATGCCAATTTGCAAACACAAAATCGGTGGCAAAACGGCCGGCCAGGGGGAATATCCGCGAACCCTGAATGAATCATATACCTAATAAGAATTCCATTCTAAAAATAGAACTGTAGTGGTAGTTTTTGAGAATTTATAAGTCGATTTGTTTGTGGCCTATAAGACATGGGGAACAGTTTTTTTTTTTTTTTCTTTCTTCTTCTTCTTCCAATTCCAGTTTCCACATATTCTTCTGGAGTGTATATTAAATTTTGTTTTCAACCTGTTATTCAAACCATTTCTGGCTTTAAAATTAATTAGAATTATTTTTTAGCCTAGGTTAAACTTGATATAGAATGCTTCTAAAAGGGCATGCTGCCACAGTTTTTTTTTTTTAGAACGACACTCTTTGTTTCTTTTCTTTATTTTGGAAGCCATTTGTATTTTTCTTCTATTTCAAAATTGTCGAATGCAAAGATATTCTATTAAATAAAAGTATAATGTGTAAAAATTTATACAACATACAGCAAAAATAGAATGGATATGAAAACTAACAATGGCGCTAATTTTTTGTTTTGAAATCACGATCCGCGAGCTGAAACATGCTCAAAATTTTGTTGTTTTAAAAAAATTTTAAATCACAATTTTAAATTCGTTATAAGCATAGTATTTTTAATAGATTTTATCATTTTGGGACCGAAAATAGGTTCGTTATAGGGGTAGTTCGTTATTTTAAAAATCGCAAAGTTTGTTATAATGATGGTAATTTCAATGGAATGGAATCGGGAATCGCCGTGGGTTCGTTATAAGGGAAGGTTCGCTATATCCAAGGTTCGTATTAGCGGGGTTTTACTGTATATTCATTTATCACATGGTTTAATGGATTCAACATCTAAAGATATAATTCTTTGATTTCCATTTAGCTTCATGTCAATAATATCTTCTTTGAGAATTAATAGGAGTTAACAATTTCATTAAATTACAGGTAGAATTTTAATTGTTGTGCTAGCCAAGGCATAGGTTGGACTATTGGGTGTAATGGAGTTACGCCTAAATTCCCACGTAAAAAAAAAACAATAACACTCGCGACATTGTGCAACGACACCGCAAAGTGAAACTTAAACTAACCAGAAACCAAAAACGATTCGAAATGTTTTGGAGGCGCAATCGTTTTACTGTCTGGCGATTTCCGCCAAACATTGCCAGTAATTCCAAGATCTACGGCTGCCGACTAAATAAACGCTTCTCTCAAATCATCGACTCTATGGTGCTATGTGAAGAAACTTCAGCTGACAACAAACATGATAGTTGCATTGCTTAATGATACATCTGGTAAAGACTTCTCTGAGAAATTGCTGACTATTGGTAATGGTCGAGTACCTTTCGACAAATCGAGCGGATTGATTTCATTTCCTCGGAATTTCTGTAACTTTGTCTCATTGAAAGACTAACTTATCAACAAAGTATTCCCTAGCATCATCACTAACTAAAAAAATAGTGTATGGTTGAGTGAGCTAGCAATTTTAGCGGCTAAGAATAAAGATGTAGATGACCTTAACTACATAATTCAGAATGAGATCATCGGAACAATGCATTCATTTAAATATATTGACTGTGTAACAAATGCAGATGTAGCAGCCACCAACTATCCAATTGAATTTTTAAACTCCTTGGATTTGCCTGGCTTACCACCTCACAATTTACGGCTAAAAGTTGGTTCCATAGTAATCATGCTTCGAAACATAAACCAACCAAAACTGTGCAACGGTACGCATTTGGTGGTAAGTAATTGTTGAACAATGTAAATTACGCGACGATACTCAACGGAAAATTCGAAGGTGAGGAAGTTCTCATTCCGAGGATCCTGATGATTCCAACCTGTTGGGACTTTCCTATCCTACCATCGATCAGAGTAATCACCAAAACCTCCAAGAAATTAATACTTTTCATTCCCTTTCATAACTAATTAATTTACATCATTTCAAAACCAAATATTTACATGCAAAGTAGTCCGGTCATCTGGTCAAAAATATAAAAATATAAATATATGAAAAACAACTTATAAAAAAGCTAACACAACCGATATGCCGTTTGAGTTTAAATGACTTCAATTTCCGATCCGTCTTGCATTCGCCATGACCATTAACAAATCCCAAGGCCAATCCTTCAAAGTTTGTGGTCTGAATCTGGAAAATCCAAGTTTTTCCCATGGTCAATTATATGTGGCATGTTCACGGATAGGAAGACCATCTACGTTGTTTGTTTTTGCGCCTGATAATAAAACTAAAAATATTGTGATCACAAGGTGCTTAACTGAAAAGTGCAACCTATGCAACAAAAAAAAGAATAATTAAAATACTTGATTTTTTAAATTTATATATTTCCTAATAAAAAATTGAACTTAATAAATTCCAAAATCTGCCTATTTATTGCCTCTATGGCGGAATACAGCTCGCCGGGTCAGCTATAATACAATAAAAACAGCATTTTATATTTACATACACAATCGGGAAGGGAAAATGCACTAGTGTAAATCCAGGGCATTACCCGGGTCATTCGGCTAATATCAATAAAAAAAATTTGAAATACTTCACCAATATTATCCTATAGCACTACTACTATTAATGTATTTTCACTCTCAAGAAAATTGCACTCTTGAAATTCTCTGGCGAAGCTGGGTCATATTCATCTAGTATTATATATAAATACTAATGTGAATAAATGAGAGAGAGGTGTTGATATTAAAAATAAAAGAGCCATACCCTGACTGCTCACATAGGCATTTTAGATGTCAAAGCGCCATCTAATGGAAAAAATAAACTAAACATTGATTCAGGCCTGTTCAATTATATTTGGCCAACCCATT
This sequence comes from Cordylochernes scorpioides, assembly GCA_030710605.1. Classification (NCBI taxonomy): domain Eukaryota; kingdom Metazoa; phylum Arthropoda; class Arachnida; order Pseudoscorpiones; family Chernetidae; genus Cordylochernes; species Cordylochernes scorpioides. The sequence goes on along the minus strand of CP092864.1, from coordinate 89,882,601 downwards.
TCTTGACAATCAAGAAAAGCCAACCACGAATATATCTCAGGCTTTTGGCCCTTGTTAGCCTGGTACAGGCTGTACTTCAATGACTAAATATTTCAGGATTTCTCAGGAAGTCTCTTGGACCAGATTTTTGGTTGTTAAGGTACAACTTGCACCATGCTGATGAGGGCAACAGCCTAAAAAGCATTTGTGGTTGCCAAATATTAGGAAACAGGCCTGAATCAACATTTAATTGATTTTGTTCCAGTAGATGGCGCTCTGCCATCTAAAATTCTGATGTGAGCTTCAGGATAAGCCCCTCTTTTATCTATAAATATTAATTGTAGATGTATATTTGAGCTCTTCATGATCAAATCTTACTACTTGGGTCAATCTAAAAGTTTGTAGATATTCCAAAACTCTCTACAAGGAATTAATAAAACCAACAGTGCCTGCCATCCGTGTGTTTCAAATAGTAATAAGTTGAATTAACTAGCCTTCTGCCATTTGGTAGACTTATAATGGACATTGACCTGCAGGCTTGGTGCATTTTCTACAACTGCTCAAATGGTTTAAGAGCTAAAGAAATCTTCCACAGCTTGTCTTCCAGTTACAGTTAAACCTCATCACTCAGGATTACCATGGTGTTGAGACAGAATATTGATGTCCAACCAAGTTGTTACATTGGGATTCTAGACAACACTGAATATATTCCAGCAGAGCACAAGGGGTAGTAAGACTAAATCCAAGTAAATAGTGTGTGATGTAACAGCGTTGTTATTGAAACGTCACACACTACTTATTTGAATTTGGTCTTATTACTTTGTGTTTATAATTCAAATTGTGCCTCATCATTCCAGCAGAACTTGTGGCCATTTCATTGACCCTCCCTACAACACATCTACACAGCATTCACCACCAGTTTTGTGGGTTCTCTGCCGGCAACTAAATTATACCTACTTATTACCTCCCTCTCACAAATAGAAACTTTTGATTGACTAGAAATGTCATGGCAGCCTATTACAGTATAACCTCGTTAATTCGACACATGCAAATTCGACACTCTACCTTAATTAGACCATATTCTGATGTCCCGACCCCCGGCCTATCAAATAACAAACCGTAATTCGACAGTATCAATAATACGACAGTTCCGATAGTTCGACCATTTTAAAATTCGAATTTTGACAGATGAATGTTTTTTTACATACAACTTTACCGCTAAAAAGGTATTTCTGCGGTGGCAAGCGGCAATCGGCGGGTGCCGATAGGATCGCGCGCGCGCACTTTTGGTTCCTGGTTAGTTCAAGTTTCACTTTGCAGTGCCGTTGCGCAATGTCGCGAGTGTTATTGTTTTTTTGTTGTTGTTTTTTTTACGCAGGGATTTAGGCTTTTTTTTAATTTCAGCATTAAAATATTTTTAGTTATTTTAAAATTTACAAATAATTTCCTTTTAAATAAATAAATCTTTATAAAATGTAGCCACAATGATTATGTTAACATTTTATTTCAATATTCCATTTCTGTGTTATTATAAAAGATTTAAACACAAAATCAATAATACCTGCAGCAGCAGTGGATGACTTTAATACATTAAAATTTATTTATTAAAACACATTTCAGAGGAAGAAAGACATGCATGTTTTTTTCAAAATACCATCTGGAATACATCCTGAATAGGATTTCAGTGCAAAAGCAGACATCTTTAAAGGAATTTTTTAAAAGATCTTCATGATTATTTTAAAATAATATTTTAAAATTTTCTTTTTATTTACCATATTTATTTCCTTTCAACTGCTATATTTTTCAATTAGAATAAAATATTATTTAATATATTATATTTAATATTTTAATGTCTGTAGAGTTAATATTACTGAAAAGAAACACATTACCAGTAAATTTATTTGTTACAATTATTTATGTTTCTAAAATATGTATTAACTAGACGAATGACCCAGGCAACGCCCGTGTTTTACCCGATTGAATGTTTTTATTCCAATACTATTTGTTACAATTATAAATTGGAGCCGTGGATGTCACTCTTGTGAAACGTCCCGCTCCAAACTTTACATGTACATTAGGTCAGCTGGTATTACCCCTCATTTTCACCTCTAGAGGCGCGAGCGAATTGACTTTTTGTAAATATACATAATTATAAAGATAGAAGCTTCTATAGAAGATAATGATCATAATGATGATGCGCGCGCATCCGTGACAGCGGCCGATGAGGAATTGAGGAAAGACGGTCGTGACTATATATATATTAATAATAATAATATACTAATAATAATAATTATTATTATCATTAGATAATGATAATGATCATAATGATGATGCGCACGCATCCGTGACAGCGATGAGGAATTGTTGAGGAAAGACGGTCGTGACTATATATGTTGATAATAAAATAATAATAATATAATAATAATTATTATTATTATTATCATTAGATAATGATAATGATCATAATGATGATGCACGCGCATCCGTGACAGCGATGAGGAATTGTTGAGGAAAGACGGTCGTGACTATATATGTTGATGCCATTTTGTCACTGATGCTAAAAGTTAATCATGAGAATAAAATAAAAACACACAATGGTTTCAATTAATATCATTAATTTATATTACAAGGCTATTTTTAAAAAATATTATTTTAGCGAGTTAGATGATTACCTAATCATCTGACTTTAATTCAACACTTCCTATAATTCAACCGAAAGCTCTGATCCCTTGGGATGTTGAATTAAAGAGGTTCGACTGTATATATATGTAGTAATACAGTAAAACCTGTCTATAGTGAACCCCAATGGGACAGAGCTTTTGGTTCACTATAGCCACGGTTTGGCCTTTTTATTTTTTACTTTTCAAAATTTTTAGACCGTATAATTAAAGGACGGCCATACACTCAGCAAGAGACTGCCTCTTAATAGTGATCACTTTGTATTAATTCCCATAATTGACCTATTTCCTTATATTAATACTGAATAATAATAGAAATCATTAGATGATAGATTATTCTTATCATTAACATACGTGTACCTCTATGTCTAAATAATGTATACAGTTATCAGCGTCATGCATTCTTTCTTAATTCTGTCACCGTTTGCTTTTGGTTCAGTGGTAGAATGCTCGCCTGCCACGCGGGCGCCCCGGGTTCGATTCCCGGCCGATGCATTTTTTTTTTTTTTACAATTTTTAAAACTCATATTATTAAAATATATGTGCTTTTCCTGTCTATGTACAGATTTATGGTCTATGTATACAAGTTATTTGCAAATTGCGTGGCAAATTTGCCCTTTCGCTCGCAAGCAGCGCCTCTAGCGGTGAAGATGGGAGGTAATATCAGCTGACCTAATGGACATGTAAAACGTGTTTTAACAGGACATAGAGAAAAATCTGGAAAATATATTTTTCGGATTTTTAGTCAAGAAAAATAAATTGACAGGTTCTGGGAAAAAAGTAGTTGTTTTTTATTCAGAAAATGATGATGACAATATTGCTGTATCATATTTGATTATCAGATACAAAATTATATCCGGAAAAATTCCAAAAAGCATAGACCACGGGTGAAGCCAGTTCATTTTTAGTATGCAGGAACAAAATTCTAACAGAAAAACATTAATTCGAGCAGAAGACACAAAGCCAGATCATCTCTTTATAAAAATATCGCTTCTCAGACACAAAGTTTGGACCGGGACGTTTCACAAGAATGACATCCACGGCGCCAATTTATAATTGTAACGAATAGTATTTGAATAAAAGCATTTAATTGGGTAAAACCCGGGCATTGCCCTTTCTTAATCAATTCTGTCACCGTTTGCTTTTGTGAATGGAATAAATACCCAAATATGGCCATTTCTCATAACCATCGGTGGTTCAGTGGTAGAATGCTCGACTGCCACGCGGGCGGCCCGGGTTCGATTACCGGCAGATGCATTTTTTTTTTTTTTTACAATTTTTAAAACTCATTTATATATTATACAAGAATGACATCCACGGCGCCAATTTATAATTGTAACGAATAGTATTTGAATAAAAGCATTTAATCGGGTAAACCCCGGGCATTGCCCGGGTCATTCGGCTAGTTTAAAAATAATGACAAATCCTAGGCAAAGTTTTATTAAATATATATTCAAAGATATAAAATGATTTTAAAACATCATTATCACATTATATAATACAATGTTCACTTGAAAAAATGGCTCTAACACCTTGTTGCTTCAAAGCATTCTTCAAGCATTGCACAATTCAAATAAAGTTAGTGTTTTTCTTCCATTTCATGTTTCCACATATTCTTCAAGGTCTAGATTTCGTTTTTTAACCTGTCATGCAAAACATTGCTGACTTTAAAAATCACCATAGTTAATGGTATAAAAATAATGTTTGTTTCATCACGGGACCGTTTATTTGAACTTTTTTTTTTGCCCTAAAACGTACGATCGCGATCGCGGCAAAAGTTGGGGTTGATTCCTCTTTGTAACAATTTTTAATAGCTTTATATTTTATAATAGAAAAGTTATATTCTCTTATTTTAATATGTTCTTAACATTTTGCCTGTGTTGTTTCACTTTGAAAAGTTCTGAAAATGGCCTTTTTTTTTTTTAAGAAATAACACTTTTGTTTTTAAAATGCCTTTGTTTTCTTCATTTTGGAAGCCATTTGCATTTTTTTTATTTCGAATTTAATTGATCCAAAGATATTATCTATATATATATAAATGAATGTATGTGTGTGTGTCTGTTTGTTTGTTTGTCCTTTATGCCTGACCAAACCACTCATTGGATCGCCATGAAACTTTGGGAAGTTATTTAGTATAGTACTGGGAAGGTGTCTAGCAAATAAAATTTTTGAAATAACTTTTCGCCTAGAAATAATCAAGATAAATATTCTAATTTATCTGTTATAATTCAACAATCTGCTCTAAATATTATCATGATGATACGATGATTTTGTAATGTAGAAAATTAGGAAAGACAAAATTCAGGATGACACGGCAATTTATTTGAGACAAGAATAATGATACAATTCAAAGGCAAGATACTATTCCTTTAACTTCCAATTACCGAGGGAGCCAATTAATATTGATTTTATTCAACTTATCGAGTATTTTTCAAGGGACCGGGAAAAAATGTTCACTAGATAAAACGATGATTTTGTAATGTAGAAAATAGGAAAGACAAAATTCAGGATGACACGGCACACAGGGACCGGGAAAAAATGTTCACTCTATCGAGAGATTCAAATTTACGATTTTTAAATTATCAAAATATATATATTTTTTATATATATATAAGTTTATAGAGAATTGTTTTAACAAATGTTCGTTAGACAAACCTTTACTCGGGTAAAACCCGGGCGAAGCCGGGTACGTCCGCTAGTATTTAATAAAAAGTATAATGTGTAAAAATTTATACAACATACAGCAAAAATAAAGTGCAAAATCAAAACAAACAATGCCTCTAAATTTATTGTTTTGAAATCGCGATCCGCACGCTGAAACATGCTCAAAATTTTGTTGTTTCAATTTTTTTTTTTTTTAATTACAATTCTAAGTTCGTTATAATCATAGTATTTTTAATAGATTTTATCATTTTGGGACCGAAAATAGGTTCGTTATAGGGGTAGTTCGTTATTCTAAAAATCGCAAAGTTCGTTATAACGATGGTATTTTCAATGGAATGGAATTGGGAATCGGGGTGGGTTCGTTATAAGGGAAGGTTCGTTATATCCAGGGTTCATATTAGCGGGGTTTTACTGTATATTGATTTGTTCTTTTTTTTTTTTTTACACTGAGGATATCAATGGTTACTTTTAAGTCCACTTTATTATTATATATTTTTGTCAAGTTGATGTAATTTTTTAAACAATTTTGTTTGTTTTCACATAGCTAAATATGAGCATGGCTGTTACAGATCTCCACTCCTGCAGAATGATCTAGATTCCTCTCAGCCATGTTGACACATGTTAAATTAATGTAAATATACAAAAGTTATATAATTTTTAAAACAATAAAATGACTGTTTCTCATTAGGTTGCCTTAGATACCTTTTTTTCCCCTTTCTGCTATCTTGTTTACACACTTGATAACAGTACTATTTAAAAACATGCTGTGATATTTTTTCTCATTTATTCTTTTGTCTGATGATGGTAACAACACTGTTACCGAAATGTCACACACTATTCATTTATTTGGATTACGTTCTATTTTCTTATAGTTATTGTTCGTGTTCGTTTAAAAAAAATAAATGGTGATCGACTGAAAGGAAAACAATGGGGGAAATAAATGCACAGAAACACAGTATAATAAAAAGGATTTATTTAAAAAAATTAAAAACAAAAGGGATAAAAACTATTATACTATTATTATGGGTAAAAACAAGAAAAATGGTTAAGCTAAATTATACTTATATCTAAGGGATTATGTATAAAAACAATAAACAAGGTTAAGCAAAAGAGAAAGTAAAAAAATTAACTAATCTCAGGGAAGGGAGATAAAAATAAATGGCGGGGGGGGTGTCGACACAGTACCTCGTGGCAGCACCGTCGCAGGCTTGGCTTTCTCTTGTCGCGATGTCCAATTGTCGCGCGTTGGTTGTCTAATTGTCACGACTCGTTGGTTGTCTAAGTGTCTTTTTCCGTCCTCAAGTCGCTGCTTGAGGGATACTCCAATGCGTCCTTTCCCGTCCACGAAACTCTGCTCGTGGGATTTTCTTCGACGTCTTTCCGTCCACGTGACTCTGCTCGTGGGATTTTCTTCGACGTCGTTCCGTCTACAAGACGCTGCTTGTAGGATTTTCTTGGCGTGTCTGCTCCGCCTGGCAAGGGAACTCAACTTTCCCCTCCGCTTCTAACAAGGGAATCCTGCCAACTGACCAAAAAAGAATGTAACATGACGCTCCGTCGTCTCCGCCCACGCCGACCTTTGCCCTCGGTCGGTCCAAGCTGGGGCTATCTATAGATATAGATGTCTTGCTCGTTGTCTCCCTTCACCTAAGACCTTCCTTCTATGTACAAAAAGTAAAGGATCTATAAAATAGTTTTAACATTCTCCCACATAATTTTGCTCCGAAAGAAGCCAAAATTAAGTATAAGACAAAAGAGCATATATATACACAATACACACAAGAGTAGATATGCCTATTACATTACATAAAATACACATAAAATAATACACATAAAAGAATACACATATTACACCCTCTTTTTTTTTTTCTACAGGTACTTTTACTAGTCCTTTGAGTCATACCTTGCAGGCTTTCTGATTACCCTACCATATCTATTTCTAGAGTCCCTGGATTCAATATTGGGCCTATTTCCTAAAAATGCATCAGATTGGGGTTCGGTCTTTGAATTGTCCTTTTGAATCGTCTCAACATTCGAGGATATTTCAAGAGGGTGTAAGCGTTGTAGAGCCCTGATCAAGGTTCCTGTGGATGTTTTAACATGGGCCACTCTCACTATTCCATCTTTTCCTGGTATGAGATTTACTATTCGCCCTTTAGGCCAAAACATTCTTTTAAGATTTTCTTGCCCGATCAGTACGTCTCCTACTTTCAACTGTCTTCTATCAATATTTTCGGGTTTCTGAATCAGCGCGCCTAAATATTCCTTTAAGAATCTCTGCTTCAATTCTCTCTTCAGTTGACCTAACTCTCTGTATCTAGTGTGCAACATTTCTGGCTTTAAATTTTCAAATTCAGGAAAGCTAGACTCTGGACCATTTTGTAAAAACTCATTAGGAGTTAACGGTTTTAGATCATTGTCGTCTTCAGAGACATAAGTGAGGGGTCGATTATTAATGATAGATTCGATTTCACAAAGGGCAGTCTGCAGTTGTACATATTTCAGCTTCCTGTGACCTAGCATCTTTATCAACATTTCCTTTATTTCTTTTGGATTTATCGAGAACTCTGAATTGGGCCAGAATTCTTTAGGTTTTTTCAACCATTCGGGGCCCTCCCACCATCTGCTTTGCACAAACTGGCTTGGAGGGCAACCTCGAGACAGAAGATCGGCCGGGTTCAACTGACTAGGAACGAACCTCCAATCGTTCAAATTGGTAGTGGCCTGTATTTCTCTGACTCGGTTTCTCACGAAAACTCTACACTCAATTTCTTTCTTTATCCAACTTAGCGCGGTAGTAGAGTCAGACCAAAGAGTTGTTTCACATTTTCTCTTCAAGGCAGCTTGGATTGCATTGGCTAGTCTAGCTCCTAGTACCATGGCCATTAATTCCAAGCGAGGGATCATAATACTCTTCATAGGAGCTAATCTGACTTTGCTCCAAATCAAAGTTAGAGTATTTTCTCGTCCCGTTTCGCTCCTTAAATAGGCTACAGCTCCATAGCCTATTTGACTAGCGTCACAAAAGATATGAACTTCTGTAGGGAAAATGAGATCATTCCACATATATCTCGGTATCTTTATTAACTCTATTAATTTTATTTGATCCAACCAGGTTCGAAATTCCTGGGCCATACTTTCGGGTAGAGGTGTATCCCAACCTAGTTTCAGTCCCCATGATCGCTGCAGTAACAACTTTGGTTGCAAGAATACTGGAGCGCAAAATCCAAGTGGATCAAATATCCGCTGAACCATGGACAGTACCAACCTTTTCGTTAATTTGGGTTGAATACTCAAATTGTCAGGGAGTTCGCATTTTAATGAATCTTCCATTTTATTCCAAACAACACCCAATATTTTTGTACAAGTCCCCTTTTCAGGGTTTTCCTCTAGAGAATATTCCCACTCTCGTAAGTCCATTTTAGCCCTGTCCATAATTTCAATTGCGGCCTTTTGAAATTCCTGCACTTCCTGCTTTGTTTCCAGCGAGGTAATACAATTGTCCATGTAGAAGGATTGAGCTAAAATCTTTACCCATTGAACAAGTGGGCCTCTTATTGATTGAAGATGGTATTCTATTACGGCGTTCAGCACAAAAGGACTACAGTTTAAGCCAAATACAAGTCTCTTATGCCTGTAAGCTATTAGTTCTCTATCGCTCTCCTTTTCCCACCAAAGGAATCTAAGGTAGTTCCGTTCAGATTCTTCAATCGCCACCATCTGGAATGCTTTTCTTATATCTGCCGTGACTCCAAATTTATTTTCCCGAAATCTTATCATCATTTCAGGGATTCTTTCCAATAAATTCGGTCCCTTTTCTAAACATTGATTCAAAGATAGTCCATTATGGCCTAGACAAGAAGCATCGAAAACCGGACGTATGGGCGTCGTTTTAGATTCCATCTTGTACACAGGGCGGTGAGGTAAATAGTATCCTCTTCTCTCGAGAGGATTTTCCTCGACTCTTTCAATGAGTCCTTCAGTCAGCCAGTCACTAAAGATCTGACTATATTCGGTCAACTTATTCTGTGAGTTCATTTTCTTAATGCTTATATCTAACCTTTTTATCGCTATGTCAAGATTGCTGGGGATTGACTCCTTTTCTACCTTCCAAGGTAGACCTACAGAATATCTCTGATCACTTTGTCTTTGAATTTTTGTTATAAACTTTTCTTTTATTTCCTGGTATCTAGTCTCTTTGGAGCAAGTTTCAACAGGATCCCTAATGCCTAGTACTTTTAGATCCCACAAATCCTTTAAATCGCATCGCGTTGTTAGCAGATTCAAAGTCTGCTGCACATTGTCATTGCTATCAATAATTGGCGAATTGCCCATTAGTGTCCAACCTAATTTCGTTTCCACCGCAGTTAAATCTGCTTCAACTTGAACTATTTTTCCTGTCAAAATCATACCTAGATAGTTAGCACCAATCAATATGTCAATCTCTTGTCCTTTAAAATTGTCCTGAGACAATATTATGCCCTTAATCTTCAATTTTTCTAACCAGTCTCCTTTTGGCAAAGGTGGTATGGCGTCGCAAATTTTACGTTGATCCAGCGCCTCAATATGGATCACATCTCTTTTATTACCTAAATTCTCCAATTCTAACATAAATTTACCGTGCTTTTCTTCACCAATCTTATTACCTCCAAAAAGACTTTTAGCTATGGTTATTTCGCCTTTTCTTTCTATTCCTATACTCCAGACTAACGACTGTTTGATATACGAAAACTGACTTCCACTGTCGAGGAGAATTCTAACCCTTCTAGAGGCATTTGGGCCTCTTAACAGTGCTACCGTGGTCATCAGCAAGACTTGACCTGTGCAGGCTTGACTAGAAAGCGATGCAATGGGTTCAGGTGCATTTTCTTTTAGATTTTCTCTTCCTGGTTTCGTTAGCCGGTTAGAAGAATTTCCTTCACATAAAACGTCCAAGTGGTTTCTCCCACAGTTTTTGCACTCCAATTGTTCTCGGCACTGACTCTGTATGTGTCCCTTTCTTAAGCATTTGAAACATAGATGGGCACTACGTATTTTATCATTTCTCTCTCCCGGAGACATTTTCATTATAGAACGGCATTGATGACTCGCATGATTTGTTCTTTCACAAAAGAAGCATTTTATATTAGTTCGCCCTCCGAACAGACTAGACACAGTGGCGGGTCTGAAATTGCTCCTTGTTCTGGTCCCATCATTGTAAGACCTTTTATAGGGTTCCTCCTGCCTAAAGCCTTTTTCCACAAATTTCAGCCGTTGAGCACTCCTTACTTCGGCTTTTAGAAAGTCCAATAATAACCTTAGCCTTTCTTGAGCTCCTCCAACCCCTTTATCTGACTCTTCCCGTTTTGCTAACTCTAGACCATAACCCGAAGAAGGATGCCTGTGCCATATTTTCAAAATATCCGAAGGTAATGAAGACTCGACAAGAGGATATAAAAAAATACCCGACAACTGGGGATCAATGCCTAATGTCTCTACCGACCGGAGGTGACTGCTCAGTTCGTCGTACAGACTGCTTAAATTTCTATTTTCTTTCTTTACATTAGATATAACCGAATTCAATAGACGTCTGACATACAGTTCTGTCAGTATATTCGGGTCACCGAATCGCTCCTGTAGGGCTTGTACTGCCAAAGCATAGTTGGCGCCTGTAACGGGATAGCTTGCTACAACACGATAGGCTTCTGAATTTGGTACAATTGCATGACGCAAATATAAAAACCGGTCGCTATCGGATAAATTCTTATTTTCGTGAATTTTCGAAAACTGCGCCCACCAAGGCAACCAACCTTCCAGAGAGCCGTCATAGCTTTTTAGGGCTAACTCTGGTAATTTCACATTTATTACAGTGTCCTCGCTAGCAATCTGGATTGTTTCCTCTTTATCGGGATTCCGTAATACACTGACTTTCTGTTGAATATCAAACTTTTCCTCTTCATATTTATCGCATTCTTGCCATTCCCTATCAATACTTTCCTCTGTAATCCCTTCTTTCACTACCAATAAAGCCTGATATTTTTCGTTTAGATCTACAAGTTTCGTGTAATAAGACTCTAGCCTATTAAACTTAGAATAAATATCATTCCTATCAATTTTAGACTTTTCAAATTCCCCATTTATTTCATTAATAATTCTAGTGAAAGTACCTCTTATGGCTTTTCTGCGCTTTTTAAGTGCATCCATTTCCTCCATATTTCCTTTAAATCGATCACGTCCGGCTCACCAAAATGTTCGTGTTCGTTTAAAAAAAATAAATGGTGATCGACTGAAAGGAAAACAATGGGGGAAATAAATGCACAGAAACACAGTATAATAAAAAGGATTTATTTAAAAAAATTAAAAACAAAAGGGATAAAAACTATTATACTATTATTATGGGTAAAAACAAGAAAAATGGTTAAGCTAAATTATACTTATATCTAAGGGATTATGTATAAAAACAATAAACAAGGTTAAGCAAAAGAGAAAGTAAAAAAATTAACTAATCTCAGGGAAGGGAGATAAAAATAAATGGCGGGGGGGTGTCGACACAGTACCTCGTGGCAGCACCGTCGCAGGCTTGGCTTTCTCTTGTCGCGATGTCCAATTGTCGCGCGTTGGTTGTCTAATTGTCACGACTCGTTGGTTGTCTAAGTGTCTTTTTCCGTGCTCAAGTCGCTGCTTGAGGGATACTCCAATGCGTCCTTTCCCGTCCACGAAACTCTGCTCGTGGGATTTTCTTCGACGTCTTTCCGTCCACGTGACTCTGCTCGTGGGATTTTCTTCGACGTCGTTCCGTCTACAAGACGCTGCTTGTAGGATTTTCTTGGCGTGTCTGCTCCGCCTGGCAAGGGAACTCAACTTTCCCCTCCGCTTCTAACAAGGGAATCCTGCCAACTGACCAAAAAAGAATGTAACATGACGCTCCGTCGTCTCCGCCCACGCCGACCTTTGCCCTCGGTCGGTCCAAGCTGGGGCTATCTATAGATATAGATGTCTTGCTCGTTGTCTCCCTTCACCTAAGACCTTCCTTCTATGTACAAAAAGTAAAGGATCTATAAAATAGTTTTAACAGTTATAATCTTGAATCCAAATTGTGCTTTATTGACTATTTCTCATATTAAATAACCAGTTTTTTTAGTGTTCCAAAGTTAATATAGTCCTGGATTTACCAATGAGATTCCTTTGAACCAAACCATAACCCTGTTTGTGTGTGTGTGTGTATGTATGCAACTAAGGTATTTAAGTCGACATACTCTTTTAAGAAAATACTTTTATAATGTAATGTAGAAGATTGGGAGAAAGACAAACCTCAGGGTGACATAACAATTTATTTTATGTGAAAAAACTAAATTATTATTTCTAAAATACCAGAGAGGTAAAGAGAGAAGTTTAAAGAGTAATAAAATATAATTAATAAAATTGTATTCATAGATTATATATAAATCCAAGAAAATAAGACCTAATCCAAATAAATTAATAGTGGGTGACGTTTCAGCAACAGCGTTGTTACCATAATCAGACAAAAGAATAAATGAGAAAAAAATATTTTATTCTCATTTAATCTTTTGTCTGAAGATGGTAACAACGCTGTTGCTGAAACGTCACACACTATTAATTTATTTGGATTAGGTCTTATTTTCTTGTATCTATCATCCAAATATTGTATTTTATTGTGTTCATAGAATATATAATAAATTATTTGCTATAATATATAAATACAGTCTAACCTTGCTATAACATCATAAGGGATCAAGATTTTATTTTCTAACCATGCTGTTGTTATAGCCACATTTAACACAATTGGAACTTGAAACCTTAGAATAATTGCTAAATAAAGATATTGCTATTATCATTGTTTTAGTATCATGTTATATGCCCTATAGTTTGAGAAATTTGATATTAAGGGTTGTATGCCTAGAATTTTGATATTGTAGCAAAATATTTATTTTTGATAGATTATATATCTATAGTATAATCTCGTTAATTCGACACTCTGCGATAATTTGACCATGTTCTGATGTCCCGACCTCCGGCCTATCAAATAACAAACCGTAATTTGACACTATCGATAATACGACACTTCCGATAGTTTGACCATTTTAAAATTTGAATTTAAACAGTTGAATGTTTTTTTACATAAAACTTTACCGCTAAAAAGGTATTACGGTCGCCGATAGGATCACGCCTGCACACTTTTGGTTTCTGTTTAGTTTAAGTTTCACTTTGCAGTGCCGTTGTTGCGCAATGTCACGAGTGTTATTGTTTTTTTTTTTTACTCTGGAATTTAGGCATAGTGCGCTAATAATATAATAATAATTTCCACATTGAAATATTTTAGTTATTTTAAAATTTACATATTATTTCATTTTAAATAAATAAATCTTTATAAAATATGTAGCCACAATGATTATGATAACATTTTATTTCAATATTCCATTTCCATGTTATTATAAAAGATTCAAACACAAAATCAATAACACCTGCAGCAGCAGTGGATGTCTTTAATACAATAAAGCTCTTTGTTATTTAAAAGACATTTCAGAGGAAGAAAGACATGCATGTCTTTTAAAAACAGACCATCCTGAATAGGATTTCAGTGCAAAAACACATCTATAAAGGATTTTTTTTTAAATATCTTCATGATTCTTTGTAATTAATTTTTAAATTTTATTTTTATATTCCATATTTATTTCCTTTCAACTGCTATATTCTTCAATTGGAATAAAATATAATTTGTAATTATGTTTCGAAAATATGTATTAATGCCATTTTGTGCCTTATACTAAAAGTTATTTTTGAAAATAAAAAAATAAATACAAAAAGTACACACAATGGTTTCAATTAATATCAATAATCTATGTTACAAAGCTATTTTTTTTAAATGTTATTTAAGCAAGTTAGATTAGCTCAACAATTAGTTAGATTAATTCAACTGAAAGCTCTGATCCCTTGGGGTGTTGAATTAAAGAGGTTCGACTGTATTTTAATATTCATAATTTTCTACACTGTAAACTTCTCTTCTTGTCTATCTGGTAAGTTTTAATTTGTTTATTTGCATTACTGCCGTGTAATTATGAGATTTGTCTTTTCTACCTCATTTTTTTTTTGACGTGACGTCTTAAATCAGGTTGCGGCTGGGAGTCACTTATGAAAAAGTGTAACGCCCGGTAACGTTACGATGAGTCATCGAACGAGAGTGCTGCGCGCGCAGCGCTAGAGAATTAGGCGCATTGAATCGGCGCATGCTTGTCTCTGTCTTTGTCTTTCTCGAACGTTCTTGGCGTTGGAAAAACAAGAAAGCGTCATAATACAAGTTCACACGTGTGGTTAAAGTATCGTCAGCTGTGTCTGTAGTGAAAATGTGGAGTGCTTAGATTCGTCATTTACAACAACTACAACAATAAAGGTAAATAATTGTACACTGATATTTCATTATCGTAAACTATGATTGATTGATTAATTGTTAGATTGACACAAAAGTTGAGAAACTGAGTTTATAGGTTATGTCATACTATTGATAAATGTTGATAGTGTTAAGTAAATTATTAGTTTAAAATTAATTAATTAATTAATTATTATTTTACAAATTTTAAATAGTTTCAAATTTATTTAGCAAAAATTTGAACCTTCGATCTGAATAAGTGTTTTGATTTTCAAATTGATTCTTTAAAATTAAAAATTCATCCATTCAATTTCAAATGTTCAACAGGAATCACCACTCTCAAAACAATGGAAACGGTGCCTTCAACTTCCAGTACTTCAATGGAGACGGAGGATATCGTGCCGTCAACGTCTGCAGTACCTTTCGTTGTTCCACACACCACCTCTACCGCCAGAACGAATGCTCAGCGACAACGTGAGTACAGACTACGAAAAGCATTGACCAGAACTCCTGAACAAGTAAGAGCCTTTGCAAAAGCGGCTGCGGAGAGGCAACGCAGGTTCAAGCTACGTAAATCTGCTAACATAGCCCTCACCAGCGGTACGTCAGAGTCACCTGCTTCAACGTCTTGTTCTGTGGTGGAGAGAACAAGCGTTCCTGTCGTGGCGGAGAGAACGAGCGTTCCCCTAACTAACGCTCAACGGCAACGTGCATTCCGACAACGTAGAGCAGCATCTTCTCGGACTGATGTACAACCGACTACTTCTTCAAGCCAAACAGCAATACAACTGGAACAATCCACCTGGTATACCAAATGGTCATCGTCAATACGGAGATTTTTTGGAGATGCTGGGTGGAGTAGGAAAGGAAAATTAAATAACATGCGTCAAGCCGAACTTGAAGTCGTGGGTGCTGTGGCTAATGAAGTGGGCAGCAAAGCAACCAATAGTCTTGTACCATCCCTTTCATGCAGACCAGGTTACCAAACTCAGAGTTCCTGTCCATTGCAGAAAAAAAAAACACAGGGGCAACAAAGGATCCTGATACTGGAATGCTACTGTACAAAAAGCGAAGGATTGATTAAGCCCTCAAGTAGATTTGTAGAAGGCGATTTTTGAAAAGGGGACACCATACATACACTGCAGAGTGACAATGGAGTGTATCGTTGTAAATAGATGGTGCAGCATTGCCAATTAATGATGTTGTAGTAAAATAAAAGAAGCTGTGCGCTTATTATAACTATAATAGCTAATATATGTGGTGTGTTGTGTTTATATGAACAAATATATTAAACCTTGAAAGTAAGTACAACATATATATTATATTAGAAAACTCTGTCCAGGTTTTCTAAAAAACAGGACAACAATAATGATCTTTGAATCAGGAATAACTAAACATGTACATTAGTGAAAAATATTTGAACAGGTATTGAAAATGTTGTATCTCATTTGTGATTAAAAGTCCCATTTTGATATAAGCACAGCCTTTCTATATGAATGTAAAAATAAATGAGGATCTAGCATATTTAAGGTAAAAGACTCGATATAGGGGGTTTGAGCGGAACACAAACAGTATGACACCCAACCAATATATAAAACTAAATTGGGTCAGTTCAGGTAAAGTTGGGTACTTCAATCTGCTCGGTTCTGGATGTCAATCACTACGGATGGAGGTTGTGTCTGATGTGTTAGCTGTATGTGTTCGACACGACGTTACTACTCACGGACTGGTTTGACCGGAGTTCAGCTCAGACAGGCCTGGTGGCGAACACATTCCTCATCCAGCAATTTTCAGAAGGTCTTAGATGGTGAGATGGATCCAGTTCTTGTCTAGTCTGGATTGACCCCTCGGTATTAGGGGTCCACTTGAGTGTGAATTGAATTCGTCTCTTGTTAAAAAGTTGACCCAAGTCCGCAGTAGTCAAGGAAATTACGGTTGGCACGCAATTTTTGTAACTGTTAACAATCAGGGATTAAAGAGTGCGCTCGTGGCAAGGTATGTCTGTTGTACCATCTTATATATAGCTCTGACTGTCCCTGCATTATAACACAGTCAGGTTGTCCCTACAGTCTAACATAGCTCAGGCTGTCCCTAAAGTCTAATATAGCTCGGGCTGTCCCTAAAGTCTAATATAGCTCGGGCTGTCCCTACAGTCTAATATAGCTCAGGTTGTCCCTATATGCCTAATACTACTCTGATCAAAAAGGTTCGACACTTTGCTCATAAGTTAAAAAAAACATTCTATTCTAATTATTTTCTACCAAATTCAAAGTAGCCCCTGTTGGCCGCGATGCACTTCAGCCACCATTTTTTCCAGTCAGCAAAACACCTCTGGTAGTCTGTTTTCGGTTTCGCCTTCATGGCCTTCCTCGATTCCACTTTGATCTCTTCTATGCTCTAAAATTTCCGACCCTTTAACTTTTTTTGAGCTTTCCAAAAAGGAAGTCGCAGGGGGGCAAATCGGGACTGTAGGGGGGTTGGGAGAACACAGAGGTTGAGTGGTCCTGCAGGAACTTCGAGATTTTGAGGGCTGTGTGCGCCGGCGCGTTATCGTGGTGGAGGATCCACGACTTGCTCCTCCACAGCTCCGGCCGTTTCTGCCTGATCGCTTCCCTCATTCGCCTCAAAACTCCCAGGTAGGAGTCAGCAGTTATTGTAGAGCCTTGTTGTTGAAATTCATGATGAACGATGCCCTGGTAGTCGAAGAACACCGTCAACATGACCTTGACTTTGCTGAGAGCCTTCCTCGCTTTCTTTGGTCTCGGCTCATTTTTGAAGCGCCACTCCGATGCCTGTTGAGTAGTTTCCGAATCAAAGCCGTAAATCCATGTTTTGTCTCCAGTTATGACCCTCTTTAGCAATTCGAGGTCGTCGGTTGTCGCTTCGAGATTGAAACTGGCCGTTTCTTTCCGGGCGCTCTTTTGATCAAAAGTCAAATCTTGGGGAACGAGAACAGCGTTGAGTCTTCTCACTCCCAAAATGTCCTTCATTATCGATTGAGTCGACCTGAATGATATCCCTGCTTCTTCGGCGACCTCCCTAACAGTTATTCGTCGGTCTTCACGCACCAGTTCCAACACCTTGTCCACTTTTTCAGGCGTGGTTGATGTGGACGTTCTCCCGGAACGCTCGTTGTCGGCGGTCTCTTCCCGACCCTCCTTGAAGCGCTTGTACCACTCGAAAACTCGTCTTCGGCTCATGACGGCATCCCCGTAGGCTGTTTGCAACATCCAAAAAATTTCGGCACCCTTGAATCCATTTTTCACACAGAACTTGATGCAAATTCGTTGATCCTCCATTTCGGTGACTAACGAAATCGAAGCACGGGCAAATGGCTTCACTTCGAACAGCTGCTGCTCGCGCTGTTGTGGCGCCTGAATTTTGAAAATTGGCAGGTCTCCAAGCCAAGGGCGACACTTTCGTTTGCCACAAACCGGGAGAAAATATATTGAGTTTTCAGGATTTTATGAGCAAGTATCGAAACTTTTTGATCAGAGTAGTATAGCTCGGGATGTCCCTTTAATAAAACTCGGCTCAGACTGTCCCTTCAATATAACATAGCTCGAGCTGTCCCTTCAATATAACATAGCTCAGACTGTCCCTTCAATATAACATAGCTTGGGCTGTCCCTACAATCTAACATAGATTTGACTGTCCCTTCACTCCAACATAGCTTGAACTGTCTAAGAAGTTTTGCAGCATCAAAAAGGCTCTATCTAGAAGATGTCCCTAAGGCAATATTGCTCATGATATTTGTTTCATTTAATATTCCAATAGTTCCCTGTTGGATTGTTGAATGTTTTCTGTTGGTCTTATTATCCAAAAAGAAGTTGATTCACAACTAAGGTTTCAAACATAATGTTGGATCAATTGTCAGAAGGAGGAATATGATCAATAACGAGAGTTTGTTACGCAAACTGACTTTTATCATCATCGATGCTGATGTCACTACTTACTTCTACGCTTCATGACTTTTCTGTTTTGATTCTTTGCTTGCTTGTTTACAACAATTGTATTGGAACAAGTCGTTCCTTAAATAAATATATATTTCTATAAGTACTGGAATCCCATTCAATAAAGTAAGCAAAAATACGAGAATCACGGGACGAGTGTCTTTTGTACGAAGATTTATTCTAAATCGCTCAAGCTTTCGGGCTGACCTGCCCTTCTACAGGAGACAAGTGAACATATGGCACATCGGGTACTATATAGTGATGGGACTATTTACATATTCAAAAATTTTTTTAAATTTTTAAAAACTTTTTATAGGGATTTTGCATATCTAAGCAATGTCGGGAGGAATAATTAGCATAATAGTAAATTATGGACAGAAGAAATTGACATGTATGATAATAGATATTGAATATAGTAGAGCCTGTAATATATTCTACTGTCTATGAGAGAGGAAGGGGGGGGGGGGGAATCCGCACAGATGGAGGATACAAGGCTATGGGAACAGGGATTGGTAGGATTCAGGGAGGTCGATATGTCTATTGATGGCATGGAAGCCCTGGGAAACGATAGCTTCCAAGGTGAGGCGCTGCTGCTTGTTGTATATGCGGCTATAGTGCACAGATGGATTGGCCAGGTCGAAAGAGTGGTTGGTGGTTCGGATATGTTGGTATATAGCTGATTTCTCATCTTGTCTGGAGATGTTTTTTCTGTGTTCCTCGAGTCTCGTCCCTACGCTCCTGCCCATCTCACCAACGTAGACAACATCGCAGTCAGCGCAGGGAATGGAGTAGACACAGCCAGACAAGAGAGATGGGTTATATGGGCTATTGCTTTTCGTATCTGGGTTCCTAATGAGGGAGCTGATGTTAGGAGAGTTGGAGTACAGGGTCCTGACTCCAAACTTGCTTAGGGCTCGGGCTATGGAGGAGCTAGTGGGGGAATATGGGAGGACACATATGGATTTATATACGGGGTTGGAAGCAGTGTGGTTGGGGTTGTGGAAATGGCGTAACATGAAAGACTTCGGGAATTGGAATTTTATGAGATTGGCTATGACTCTATTGGTTTCCATGGTTTTGAAATCAGAGGTGGAACAGTGGGTGTGAACTCGTTTAGATAGGGTTTTGACGGTGTTGATTTTGTGACTTAGGGGGCAGAAGGAGTTGAAGTGAATATAATTGGTTCTGAACGAGTTCTTGTAATGTACTGTGGAGTGGGGGGTATCTGGTTGGGGTCCGGATGATTAGGAAATCTAAGAATGGGAGGGCGTTGTAGGTTTCGGTTTCATGGGTGAAGGAATGGTCAGGATGGTAACTAATGAGTTTAGAGAGGATATTTTCAACCTGGCTTTTTGTGCATATGCAGAACACATCATCTATGTATCTACGCCAAAGGCGGATATCGGATGGAAAATCTGAGGTGATCTGCATATTTAGCCATTATGCAATCAGATAAAGGTTCACAAACTGTCATCATGAATACTAAAGATTATAAAGAAAAATTACAGGTTGTTCTCGCCGACATCTCCACTTTCAAACCCATCTCTGCCCAAAACAGATCCACCATATACTCCTCCGTCCGAAAAGAACTCAACCGTCTGAAAAGAAACCAGATCATTTCACCAGAAGAACACAAGTCCTTTCTCCCTGATACCGCTACCGAATCCTATATATATGGCCTGCCCAAGCTCCACAAGCCCGGAATTCCGTTAAGACCAATCGTGGCCCACTTCCTATCCCCCATGGCTCCAGTCTCCAAGTTCATTTCGTCGTTCCTCTCGTCCCTCCTGAAAGGTACTCCTTCCCTTACTTCCATCACCTCCACCAGTACTTTCATTAATGATGTGCATGGTACCCCTCCTTGTCCGAACCTCGTCATGGTTTCATTTGATGTAATATCCTTATACCCTAGCCTTCCCCATGATTTAATTATAGACTCCCTCAGGTCCTTTCTAGTTGATTCCCATGTCGATTACCATACCTCCTCCAAAATTATAGAACTCACCCATCTCTGTTTACAATCCTCAGTCTGCTCCTTCAACTCCCAGTTTTTTCTACAGATAAAAGGGTCCCCAATGGGGAACCCTCTTTCCTCAGCTGCTGCTGAGATTGTTATGCGGTCTATAGATATGCAGATCACCTCAGATTTTCCATCCGATATCCGCCTTTGGCGTAGATACATAGATGATGTGTTCTGCATATGCACAAAAATCCAGGTTGAAAATATCCTCTCTAAACTCATTAGTTACCATCCTGACCTTTCCTTCACCCATGAAACCGAAACCTACAACGCCCTCCCATTCTTAGATTTCCTAATCATCCGGACCCCAACCAGATACCCCCCCACTCCACAGTACATTACAAGAACTCGTTCAGACCCAATTATATTCACTTCAACTCCTTCTGCCCCCTAAGTCACCAAATCAACACCGTCAAAACCCTATCTAAACGAGTTCACACCCACTGTTCCACCTCTGATTTCAAAACCATGGAAACCAATAGAGTCATAGCCAATCTCATAAAATTCCAATACCCGAAGTCTTTCATATTACGCCATTTCCACAATCCCAACCACACCGCTTCCAACCCCGTATATAAATCCATATGTGCCCTCCCATATTCCCCCACTAGCTCCTCCATAGCCCGAGCCCTAAGCAAGTTTGGAGTCAGGACCCTGTACTCCAACTCTCCTAACATCAGCTCCCTCATTAGGAACCCAGATACGAAAAGCAATAGCCCATATAACCCATCTCTCTTGTCTGGCTGTGTCTACTCCATTCCCTGCGCTGACTGCGATGTTGTTTACGTTGGTGAGACGGGCAGGAGCGTAGGGACGAGACTCGAGGAACACAGAAAAAACATCTCCAGACAAGATGAGAAATCAGCTATATACCAACATATCCGAACCACCAACCACTCTTTCGACCTGGCCAATCCATCTGTGCACTATAGCCGCATATACAACAAGCAGCAGCGCCTCACCTTGGAAGCTCTCGTTTCCCAGGGCTTCCATGCCATCAATAGACATATCGACCTCCCTGAATCCTACCAATCCCTGTTCCCATAGCCTTGTATCCTCCATCTGTGCGGATTCCCCCCCCCCCCCCCTTCCTCTCTCATAGACAGTAGAATATATTACAGGCTCTACTATATTCAATATCTATTATCATACATGTCAATTTCTTCTGTCCATAATTTACTACTAGCGAACCCGGCCACGCGTTGCAGTGGCTAAATTGAAATATGTTGAATTAACATTATACTAAACTATTCAGTACAGTAAAGTTAATATTCACTAATAAAGATAAAAATGTTTTAGCCGATCTAAAGCCCAACGGGATTGAGAATGGAACGTTACGTTAAAATTTGAAAGTGATTTTTATATATATAGACAATATAGCCCTTCATTGTAATCATTGATTATAATCACTGCATTAATAAATGTCAGTCTTCCCAGTATTCTTTTACCTATGTATGGAAATTTTGGTTTGAATTAGCGAACTACTGCGAATTTGTAGACGAATGACCCAGGCAACGCCCGGGTTCACACGAATAAATGTATATTACATATGGAAGATGGACGTAGTTCCCGGAGGGCACCCGCGAGGTCACTCTGCCCCCGCGCAACTGTCCAACCGGGAGCGCCCCGCGCTGTCAAAATCGTCACGCGTTCTAGAGGGCGCTGCTCGGCCGTCAGCCGGGAGATCTCATTTACTCGGCGGGGGGGGCAGGGAAGTCACGTGCTGCGCCGGCAGCCAATCGTCGCGCGCCGCCATCGCCCGTCTGCCGCGAGGGGGCGCTGATTGCGAGTGAATTCACGTTTTATTGTAAATAAAAATGCAACGAAAGGTTATTTCTAAAGAGTAATTAGCCAGAAACCATCCCTGTAGTATACTAAACATCTTCCCAAAGTTTCATCACGATTGGTTGAGCGATGTAGAAGATTATCACTCACGGACGGACCAACAAACATCCATTTTTATATATATAGATTATGCTAATTATTCCTCCCGACATTGCTTAGATATGCAAAATCCCTATAAAAAGTTTTTAAAAAATTTAAAAAAATTTTTGAATATGTAAATAGTCCCATCACTATATAGTACCCGATGTGCCATATGTTCACTTGTCTCCTGTAGAAGGGCCGGTCAGCCCGAAAGCTTGAGCGATTTAGAATAAATCTTCGTACAAAAGACACTCGTCCCGTGATTCTCGTATTTTTGCTTAAAATATATATTTGTTTATATCAAAAAGGATGTCCTCTTAATTACAAAATGCTTGAGTACAAAACAACTTGAAATCCTTAAAAAGAAACATCGTATTTTTGCTAAGCCTATCAATTTGGTAGCAGAGCGTGGTTCGGGCGCGCAAATTGGACTAACCGCCAATTGATCCATTTAAATAAAAAGAAATTAAATAATTGGACTAACCGCCAATTTAGAAAGAAAAATTGAATAAAAATGGATACATATAACTTAGCAAAAATCGAACAGTTAACAGAAAACAACTATACAACGTGGTCCATGAAAATGGAAGCAATTCTAGATTCAAAAGATCTCTTCGAGGACGTAATTGTTAATGACGAGCCAGACTTTACAAAAAATAAACTAGAATATGATATTTGGAAGAAAAATAATCGGGAAGCATACAGCCTAATAATATTGTCACTTTCGGATGACTTAACAATCATCTTTCGAGGCGATAGAAGCGCCAAAAGAATTTGGTACGACATAAAGAAAAGGTTTGAAGGATCTCTAGAAAATAAAAGGATAGACCTAATGTTGGATCTAGCCAGACTAAAATTGAACCCAAATGAAAATGTTAACATGTATATTGTACGAGCACAGAAACTGGCACAAGAGATCACCCAGCTAGGAAAGACTGTAACAGAAAGAGAACTTGTACGATGCATTGTTGAAGGACTCACACCTAACTTTGACACGATCACAGCAGCACTGTCAATAAACAGAGAAATCTCCTTACCAGACTTGAGACAAACTCTACTGGATTTCGAGAAGAAAAGACAGGACAGAAGCAAAAATCATGAAAATGCTTTCAGATCATCAGGCAACCAATTTAAAGAAAAGTCATGCTACATTTGCAAAAGAAAAGGATATTTCAAGAAAAAGACTGTTGGTTCAACCCTAACAACAAAGGAAATCAAAAGAATACAACAAACAAAAATAACATGGCCAGTACAAGGAACTACCATAAAGGACCAAAACAAAACAAAGACATGGCCAGATCAGCAATCCAAGAACGAACGGAGGAACCATCCCAACGAAGAGACTCCACTTCAGAATATGCACTACATGCAAGCACAAGGGAGGAACGCCCGACAACTCAGGACGTGTGGATAATTGATTCTGCATGCACAAGCCACATGACTTCCCATGGTGAATGGATCGAGCACAAGACAGAGGAGAGAAGAAGCATACAAGTGGCGGAAGAAGGGAGACACATCGAATCTGCCTCATCAGGATCATTCGAAGCTACTGTACAAGGTAAGGACAAACTTAACAACGCTGTAACCCTGCATAATGTCCTCCATGTACCACACCTGAAAGGAAATCTAATGTCCATTCCAAGCGTGGTAAGAAGAGGGAACTCTGTTCTTTTGAATTCTGAAGGAGCATCCATATACTCTTCTGATGACAAACTAATAGGAACAGGCAACTTTAATGGTAACATGTACACATTGAACCTATCACGTTTATCTGAAGCAACTCATGTTCCAAATGAACATTGCTTGATTTCAAAGGACAATTCTAGGACTGCATGGCACAGAAGGTTAGGACATCTTAGTGACAACAAATTAGACCTGATTTTGAAGAACAATCTTCTAAAAGGCTTGGACTCTATAAATGGTACCCTTGATCAATGTGATGCTTGCTCCTTGGGAAAAATGACCAAAGTACCCTATGTTCACACAGATAGCAATCAGGAAAGCTACCCCTTTGAAGCCATTTATGTCGATCTCTGTGGTCCAATGAGAATAAACTCCTTGGGCGGAAGTAAATATTTCTTGACCATCGTAGATGGATTTTCTAGGAGAATATTTGTAGAATTTCTCAAAGATAAACTCTCAGCAGCAGAAGTTTTGAAGAAGTTTATTGTAAAGAGAGAAAACAAACTAAACTCAAAACTAAAACGACTTAGAACAGATAACAGAACAGAATTTATCAATAAAAACCTTGAAACCTTCATAGAATCCAAAGGAATTAAACATGAACTAACTACACCGTACACCCCAAGAAGCAATGAGAGAGTTGAAAGAGCTAACAGAACACTATTAGACAAAGGCCGAGCACTTCTGGCAGACTCCCAATTACCCCTACACTTCGGGGCAGAAGCTGTGAATACAGCTGCATATCTGTACAATCTAACTCCCACAACCAATGACCCAGACGCTACCCCTATGGAAAAATGGAAAGGTAAAAAGCCATCCGTCTCTCACATCATGAGATTTGGTTGTGAAGTCTTCTATAAACTCGAGAATCATCAAAGACACAAACTAGAAGCTAAATCTAAGAGAGGAATATTTGTAGGCTATTCAAGATGCAGAAGAGCTTATCGAGTATTTGATATCACAGCGAGAGTCATTCTTGAAACCGCAGACATTCACTTCAGAGAGAACAATAATGTCATCTCGGAAGAAAAACAAAGTGATAATAATACGGACACTGACACATATTTCTTCATTCAGGAGGATGAACAACTGGACAATCATGTTCTATCAGATGTTGATATTGAAGAGCCAGCACCAGATACCATGATCAACAGACAGACAGAGTCAATTGGATCAGACAGACCACAAAGAACTCGAACAATACCTAAAAGATTCGATGACTACTTTCTGGCTACTACGAATGAAACCATTCCGAAAGACTATGAAGAAGCCATCGCATGCGAAGACAAGAAACATTTGGAGAACGCAATGCTTGAGGAAATACAGAACATGTACTTGCATCAAGTATGGGAACTGGTACCTAGACCTGTAAACGCTAAAGTTGTCAAAAGTAAATGGGTGTTCAAAATATCTAAAGACCAAGAAAACAAAACTTACAAAGCTAGACTTGTTGCAATGGGATACAACCAAATCCCAGGAAGAGATTACAACGAAAGTTTCAGCCCTGTAATTAAAAATGCCACCCTCAGGACTATTTGTTAATGGCAGCAACAAAAGATTCAGTCATTAAACTATTTGATGTGAAAGCAGCCTATCTAAAGGGAAACATTGAAAACACAATATTCATGGAACAACCTGCTGGATTTGTCCAAGACAGAAACAAAGTTTGCAAACTCAACAAAAGTATTTACGGTCTACCTCAATCCGGAAGATCGTGGTATGAGAAATTCAGTCAAGTACTTCATGACTGTGGACTAAAAAAAACTTAAATCTGATCCTTGCCTATTTAAATGGAAGAATGAAGACAAATACTTCTATGTAGGGATATATGTTGATGACTTTATCACTGTCTCAGATTCTGCAGATTCATCAATAAATTGAGACATCACCTGGAAATAAAGGATGTAACATGTAAAGGCATGTGAAAAAATAGTACAAATGTAATATTGTACTGGGATAAGGTGCATAAATTAAGAAAAAGGCATCTCCTTATCGTGCAACTGAAAGTTGCTGATGGCTTGCGCCATCTATCGGAATAAATATCAACTATTCTCGTTGATTTTTAATTATTCCAGAATTGGCCAAATACCCATTCTTGATTAATCAAGAAAAGCTAACCACGGACGCGTTTCGGGCTGTTGGCCGTCATCAGCGTGGTGCAAGCTGTACCTCAACGACCAAAAAAAAATTAATCATTAAGGCATCCTGAAAAATCATGAAACGGGTAGTTAAGGCCAGAATTGCGTGAGGACGCTACACAATGTGAAAAAATAGTACAAATGTAACATTGTACTGGGATAAGGTGCATAAATTAAGAAAAAGGCATCTCCTTATCGTGCAACTGAGGTTGCTGATGACTTGCGCCATCTATCGGAATAAATATCAACTATTCTCTTTGATTTTTAATTATTCCAGAATTGGCCAAATACCCATTCTTGAATAATCAAGAAAAGCTAACCACGGACGCGTTTCGGGCTGTTGGCCCTCATAAGCGTGGTGCAAACTGTACCTCAACGACCAAAAAAATTTGGTCATTAAGGCATCCTGAATACCCATTCTTGATTAATCAAGAAAAGCTAACCACGGACGCGTTTCGGGCTGTTGGCCATCATCAGCGTGGTGCAAGCTGTATTATGGGTATATATATATGGGTATTTGGCCAATTCTGGAATAATTAAAAATCAACGAGAATAGTTGATATTTATTCCGATAGATGGCGCAAGCCATCAGCAACTTTCAGTTGCACGATAAGGAGACGCCTTTTTCTTAATTTATGCACCTTATCCCAGTACACTGTTACATTTGTACTATTTTTTCACATTGTGTAGCGTCCTCACGCAATTCTGGCCTTAACTACCCGTTTCATGATTTTTCAGGATGCCTTAATGACCAAATTTTTTTGGTCGTTGAGGTACAGCTTGCACCACGCTGATGAGGGCCAACAGCCCGAAACGCGTCCGTGGTTAGCTTTTCTTGATTAATCAAGAATGGGTATTTGGCCAATTCTGGAATAATTAAAAATCAACGAGAATAGTTGATATTTATTCCGATAGATGGCGCAAGTCATCAGCAACCTCAGTTGCACGATAAGGAGATGCCTTTTTCTTAATTTATGCACCTTATCCCAGTACAATGTTACATTTGTACTATTTTTTCACATTGTGTAGCGTCCTCACGCAATTCTGGCCTTAACTACCCGTTTCATGATTTTTCAGGATGCCTTAATGACCAAATTTTTTTGGTCATTGAGGTACAGCTTGCACCACGCTGATGACGGCCAACAGCCCGAAACGCGTCCGTGGTTAGCTTTTCTTGATTAATCAAGAATGGGTATTTGGCCAATTCTGGAATAATTAAAAATCAACGAGAATAGTTGATATTTATTCCGATAGATGGCGCAAGCCATCAGCAACTTTCAGTTGCACGATAAGGAGATGCCTTTTTCTTAATGTAAAGGCATGTTTTTGGGAATCAAGATCATACAAGACAAGGAGGGAATTTCGCTACAGCAAAGCCACTATGTACAAAAAATATTGTAGAAATATGGAATGGAAAATTGTAAGGAAGTTCCAACACCAGGTTCCAAAGAAATCAATTTGGACAATCATATTGAAGATGACAATTGTGATCAGCACACTTACCAAGAAGCCCTTGGAATGCTAATGTTCTAGCTGTTAACACCAGACCCGACATCGCTTACATCACTAGCAAACTTTCACAGTACTCCAGACAACCAAAACAGATGCACTGGACAGCAATCAAAAGAGTGATGAGATACCTACGAGGAACAATTGACATAGGAGTGAAATTTGAAAGAGGGAAGACTGGAATCCTGAAGTCCTACACCGATGCCAGCTGGTCCACCACCCATGATGGAAAATCCTACGGCGGATATGTATTGAAGCTCGGCGAAGCAACTATAGACTGGAAAAGTAGTAACCAACCACTCGTCGCCCTCTCCACAATGGAAGCGGAAATGATAGCTGCTTGTGAAAGCTGCTGTCAAATCAAGTGGATAATAAACCTGTTACGAGAGCTGGAAGAATGGAATTTCATGGAAAAACCAACTGCGATCTATACTGACAGTCAGTCATTGATCAATTGGATCTCCAGCCCTAAACAAAGCAGTCGCTGTAGACATATCAACAGAAAGTACCACTTCTTTAGAGACTGTTATGAATCCAGAGACATCTGCCTTCTGTACAAGCCATCTCAGGACCTGGAGGCGGATATCTTCACAAAGGACCTATCCCGAGACCAGATGAAGAAACACCTGGAGAACCTCAGCATCGTGGGAATAAAGACAAAGTAAGGAGGGAATTTTTACGCAAACTTTGACTTTTATCATCATCGATGCTTACGTCACTACTTACTTCTACACTTCATGACTTTTCTGTTTTGATTCTTTGCTCGCTTGTTTACAACAATTGGATTCTCCGCCAGGTGGCCAACGAGACAAGTCGCAAACAACATCGTCTCCGTGCTAGAATTATTTCCCAGATAAGTAAATACTTTCTCTTCCTTTTACTCTTTATCTATTTAATATTGGAATTTATTTCTAACTTGTTGGATTATATCAGATAGGTTCTGGTAAAACTGCTTAAAATGAAATTTTTATTTTTGGTAGCCATAATTTGCATAGTTATGAAGACAAAAGAAAGTAGTTTCATTGTTAGTTATGCAAATTTTAAGACGCAAATTCTCCCGGCAAAAATTCCTAATATGAAAGACCTTGCTTTTGTTGCAAAAACTAATCGAAGATCTATTATTCTTATGTTATTGATAATTTCAGGAATAGAGCAAAACCCTGGCCCTAGGTCAGCTAAACAAATGACAATGGAATCTTACAGAGAGAAAGATCTAGCTGAAATGATAGCAACTTTAACAACTAAAATAGACGATCTAGGTCAGAGATTGGAAACCCGACTATCTTCGCTGGAAAGCGGGATGGAGGAATTAAATCAACGTTTCCAACATATTGAGACATCCCTTGAGAAAACTGCTAAAGCAGTGAGAATTAACTCGGAGAGGATAGACGGTTTTGAAAGAAGACTAGATCTTTGCGAGATGAAGCAAAGAGAAAATAATTTGATTTTCTACGGAATTGAGGGAAAGGAGGGCGAGGCTCCAACGGATACTCGCGCTATAATCATGAACCTGATTTCTGAGAAAATGCAAATTCAGGAAAACATCACGATCCAGCAATGTCGCAGATTGACAAAAAACGCAAACTCGCTGATTCTGATTGAAGTGCCAGAACACAACGAACGTATCATGCTCTTTAAAAACATGTTTAGACTAAAAAACACCAGGATCTATTTGAATAAAGATTATTCAGTAAAGATTAGAGAACAACGGAAATTACTTATCACAAAAAGGAAAGAACTCATTGGAATTGGTATTGCCACGAAACTATGGGATAATAGGCTCATAGTTGGTGGGATTGACTATTACGTTACAAATGGTAGAATAATG
Organism: Cordylochernes scorpioides; assembly: GCA_030710605.1. NCBI lineage: Eukaryota > Metazoa > Arthropoda > Arachnida > Pseudoscorpiones > Chernetidae > Cordylochernes > Cordylochernes scorpioides. Next base: position 89,852,859 of record CP092864.1, on the reverse strand, counting down.
AGCCAAAGTGGCGACAATGCTTTATAGCCACTGACAAATGCCCAATCCTCTGTAGATAAAAATACTTATGGGCAAACTACTGTAAATAAACAATCTTGTTTTTCGTTCAAAGACGACACACAAGTGCTGTGTTGGAATGTTAATGGATTGGAAAGGATGTTGCTGCAATTCGACCTATTCACACATTTAGAAAAGTGCAGCATTTTTGCACTCACAGAAACATGGAAGGATCAACATCTGAAGAACAAACCAACAGGATTTCATCTGTATGAATCACTTGCTCAGAGAGACCACAAGAAGGGTAGATCATCGGGGGGGGAATTATTGTTGGGATTCGAGAAGCTATAAAAGACAAGATTGAAAGGACTGAAATTGAAAAACAATGGATTATGATCTGTCTGAGGTTGGACGGTGAAATGCGAGTGTGTATGATCTTTGCTTACTTGCCACCAAACGAACACTATTTGACCAACTGCAAAAATTTACTCGACCAAATAGAAGGGAAAATAGTTGAGGGATATAAAGTTTTACTGGCTGGTGACTTGAATACACGAACGGGTGCAATGGGAATTCTTCATAATACATTATACCTTCCTTGCTACTTAACTACTAGACGCACTTCTAAAGATCCTGTAATATCTACGCATTCAGAACAATTCATAGATAGATTGGATAATAATACTCTTACAATATCGAACGGCAGAACAAGGGGTGACAGAAGTGGTAACTACACATATATATCAGCACAGAGATCCTCGGTGGTAGATTACTGTATTGTCTCCCATGGGCTTTTAGGTTACGAACATGACCTATACATCGAGGGATTACCACACTCAGATCACTTACCTCTAATTATAAAAATGGATATGAGTTGGGGACCGAAACAAGTGACGAGCCCGACTTCACAGGTAAAGAAAAATATATATGGTTACCCGAAAGAGTAACGCTATTTGCAGAGGACTTAGGAGGAGCTTATGGATTTTGGAATAACTCGATTGAGAATATAATGAACAACATGGTTAAGCAGATCAAAAGCGCAATGGTACAAAATGGTATGCAAATTGAAATAAAAGCGAATAACTTACTCTCGAAGCCTTGGTTTGATCATGAGTGCTACATAGCGAAAAAGATTATGAAAGCAACTCTGACAAAATATATTAAATCAAATAGGGATCTAGATCGTTTGGAATATGTTAAAACAAGGAACAAATATACATCGATTATTAATAATAAAAAGAAAAAATATTTTTGTGAAATACAAGAAAAATTAAATCCTTATATATATAAAAATGAAATGCGAAATCGATGTTTGTTATCGCATCACGCAAAATCTACTGACTCAATCATTATGGAATTTCGCATGTAGGTAGCTGAAGATTTCGTTTAACATATAGGCTATTCAAAAAACTAAAAAAGTTAATGTGCTTTTTTTAAAAAATAAAAAACCAAAAAGCGTTAGTTCCAGTCTTTTACCGCTAGGGCGCAGCACTGGTCGCGACGATAAATTAATTTGATTTTTTTAAAGCATCGGTGGTTAAGTGGTAGAATGCTCGCCTGCCACGCGGGCGGCCAGGGTTCGATTCCCGGCCGATGCATTTTTTTTTAACAATTTTTAAAACTCATTTATATTATATCTATATTAATAAAATGCAAATTTCATAAGTGGTGTTCGCTAAAAACTTTCGTTACAATGCATCAATTTCGACCAAATTTTCAACATTTATGTAAAACGAGATGGAGCAGGTTTTGCTTAACATCAAAATATTTTTCCTAACTTTAAAATACATAACTTTGCTGTTATCGATAAAATACAAAAAAATTCAACAGAGTTAATTTTATTTATATATAAATACAAAAAAAATCAGCAATTCATTCAACTCAATCTAAAAAAATATTCAAAACAAGCAATTTTAAGATAACACCATATGTAAAACAGTCGGCCAAGAAAACAACAACGATATTACATATTTCTCACATATTCACACACAATCCTGATTAATAATTAAAACTAATCTTTAGCATTGTTTATTATACTTCATAATATATAATATTCGTTAGGCAAACTTTCACTCGGATAAAACCCGGGCGAAGCCGGGTACACATCCGCTAGTAATACATACGATTCAAGTGAATTCTGGAAAACAATAGCTCGCTTCAGAAAAAGAAACTATACACAGGGCAATATCTCAATATCGGACTGGCAGCAATTTTACAATAAACTCCTGGATACAGAACCAATACCAGATTACGAACCCGTTACTATGACCTTCTTAAATACAGATAATGAGCTAACTAAATGCATAACTCTTAATGAAATAAGCAAAGAAATTTCTCGAATAAGGCTTGGCAAGGCGACTGGTTTTGACGACATAATGAATGAAGCAATAAAGGCCCTCCCAAAAGATTATCTAACTTCCTTAAAGGATATATTCAATAGAATTTTGAGAACGTCTGAATTTCCGACAACATGGTTGAAATCAGTTATTCAACCAATTTTTAAGAATGGTGATCCAGACGACCCCTCTAACTATCGAGGCATAGCGCTCTTAAGCAATATAGCAAAATTATTTACATCAATACTTGAATCTCGTCTAGGCAGTTGGATCGAAAGGAGAAATATAGTTCCCGTGAACCAGGCATGATTCAGGGCCGGCCACTCTTGTCAAGACCATATATTCACTCTATCATCCCTGATTCAAATGGCTCTAAGCCGAAAGAGAAGAAAATGCTACATGTTCTTCGTGGATTTGAAAAAAGCCTTCGACACAGTGCCCCACTCATTATTATGGAGAAAACTGGTAGATGCAGGTCTCAACCACCGTTTTGTTAACTTAATTAAAGATTATTACACAAATATGACAGCGGTAGTGCGATGGAACAATTCATTCACTGCGCCAATAAAGGTGCGTTCGGGAGTTTTACAAGGGGAGCCGATGTCACCTTATTTATTTATACTTTTTATAAATGATTTAATCGGTCTCTACAATAATTCAGATTTACCAGGAATATATCTCCCAAATTATGGATATGTTCATATTCTACTATACGCAGACGATATTGTCTTGATTGGAGAATCCAAAAATAACCTTCAAATAAAAATCAATATGCTAAGAAAATATTTTGAAACAAATTTATTAACCCTGAATGAAAATAAGTCAAAAATTGTAGTTTTCAGAAACGGCGGTCGATTAGCACAAAATGACAAATGGTTTTGGGGTGAGCGGCAACTGTCTGTTACTACGAAATATCTATACTTGGGATATCCGCTTACAAGTGCAAATTCACTAAACAAGGTAGCGTCACACTACAAGGGCAAAGCCCTGGCAGCAATTGGCGCTGTGTGGCAAGTTCTGACAAAATCCAAGATGAACTCTCTAAATACGGCAAAGAGATTACTTGATTCGACAGTCTTGCCTCACATGCTATACGCCGCACCCTGCTGGGCACTCAACCAAGTAAAGGTAGTTGACCAGGTTCAGAATATTTTCCTAAGACGCTACCTAAATTTACCAAAGTATACTCCGGGCTTTATGCTAAGAATGGAGTGTGGACGAGTATCACAGGAAGTTATCATAACTAAACAGGTCCTGAGATTTTGGGTGAGGATTATGAAAATGGAAGAGAGTAGGTTGCTCCGGGCAAGTTAGTCACACCTCTGGACATTACACAGCAATCAAAGGGCTGGTTTAACCTTTGTCGAAAACCTGTCAACCATTTTAGACTCAAACGGTTTTTCGTTCCTGAAGGGTTGTCCAGATTACACTGCAATACTGACTGAAATCCCTGCTATTATTCAAATAGCAACCGAACAAAGCATCCAAAACGACATGGCGAAAATCCTAAATACTTCACATTACAGTCACTTCAAATACCTAAAAAATTAAATAACAGCAGAACGATATTTATTCACAACTATTCATTCCTCTAGCAATTAAAAGATTTTTTGCACAACTGAGACTCCTATGGACGATCTTCCCAGAAAATCGTTCAAAGCGCTGGAAGATTGATTTGACTCTAACTTGCGATCTGTGTAAAAACAGAATTAAAGACGAAATTATGCATATAATATTTGGATGCTCTTGCTTAGAGAAACAGAGGAAAGAAATTTTGGGTGACTTACCCTGGTCTCAACCTGACTGCCAACAAATTTGCAGCTGGATGAACACACTGATGGTTGATCAGGGTCTCTCCCTCGGTTTATATAAATTCTACAAGGCCGCAGTCAATGTCCGTTGGAGAATAATGGATTCGCCGAATGTCGTGGTTTGCTCGGAGGAGGAAAGCGAAGATTGAATGCGGCTGATTCCACACTAGCCATCTCAATGATCTCCTAACCTTGACATATTCTAAACATTGGTACTTTAATTTAAATATTTAATCATGTATGGTTCCTTTTGCTCTGTATGTTTATTTTTTGTATATATGGCTATATTTATTTTTGTTTGTTTTTTATTTCTTCTCTCTTTCCTTATTACTTCTTGTATTTATTTATTTATTTATTTCTATTTAATTTTCTTCTAGTATTCTAGTTTTCACTTTTGAAATATTTTCCTTTCCTAAATCCCGTAGAGGGGAATCATGTATAGGGCTGGATGCCCCAATAAAAAGGCTTGTGTGTGTGTGTGTGTGTTTACAACAATTGTATTGGAACAAGTCGTTCCTTAAATAAATATATATTTTTTATATCAAAAGGGATGTTCTCTTAACTACAAAATACGTGAGTACAAAACAACTTGAAATCCTTAAAAAGAAACATCGTATTTGGTTGAGTATGGTTAAGTTGACAATGGATAAAATTATCAATAGAAATATATGTAAAAGATATAGAAACTGTTATAAAATTATATTTATAAGATGATGCCAGGAAAGCGAGGCTATAGGAAACGAAAATGGAGAATAAATCATAAGATAGGCGCCACTCTATGACAAGTTGAGTACTGACGTGGACGATTGCCCTGTGCAGATTGTCAAGAAATTGTATTGACGAAATTGTAATAATACAACAATAAATTAATAATTATATTTGTAAATCGACAAAATCAACTCTTCAATATAATTACTTAAATAAATAAAATAATTATTTTTATTTAAGTAATTACAAGGTAGGATCAATAAATAAGGTGAATTATAATTTATTTAAAAAAATAAAAACGATATTAAAAATTAGGACTTGATTTATTCAAAATAATCACCTTGGCTTTCTATACATCGTCTCCATCGTTCTGGCAACTTGTAAATACCCTCTTTATAGTCACTCTTAGGAAGCGTGTGAAAAAAATCTTGCACCACTTTCTGGACATCTTCATCTGAGTCAAATCGCTTTCCCTTTAACTCCTTCTTTAGTAGTCCAAAAAGGAAATAGTCAGAGGGGGCTAGGTCTGGACTATATGCAGGATGTTCTAAAACTTCAAAACATAATTTAATGATTGTAGATACAGTTTTACATGATGTATGCGGCCTTGCATTATCATGAAGGAAGAGAACACCTTTACTAAGCTTCCCTCTTATTTTGTTTCTTATACCGGGCTTTAGCTTATTTACAAGAATGTCATAATAAAGGTCGCTGTTCATACGTTGCCTTGAGGATAAAAAATCAAGACAGATTGGTCCATCAACATCCCAAAAAATTGTTAACAAAACTTTACCGCTGAACGTTGAGACCTGAGGAACATTTCAAGAAACGAATAACTGCACTTGTTCAAGCGTGGTTCAATCCTTCAAGGTAGCTTCCATTTTTGTTTATTTATAAGTCTCGCGCCGCGCGTGGGAAAAAAAGACCAGAACACCTTAAATAGGCTCTCGATGTTATATTTTAATATTCTGTGGTTTAAATTATTTTTCCTTTTTTAAGAAATAAGATAATTCACCTTATTTATTGATCCCCCTTTGTATATTTGTGTTTACATAGTGATTTTCGAGACAATTTAGCTAGCGACACGGGGAAGAACTTTTTTTCACTGTTGGAAATATTTTCGGCGGAAGACATGCCCCATGGTGTTGCGGCAGTCGAGAAAGGATTGACAACTCAAAAGGAATTTTAATCGTTGAAAGGAATTCAGTTGGAGACATTAATTTAGAGGAATATATATTGTCATATTCTCAATAAAAAGAAGGAAAAATAAGATCTTATGGAAAGTTTTCGGAAAGTGCAAAATGCTTCAAAGATTTGTCGCGACTGAATCTCGCTGGCCAGAACTTCAGGAGCAGCGATAATTTTATTTTTAGATTCTACTGGATAATGCCAGATGGACCCATTTTATTTGAATTTTCACATTCCTGTGCAAGCAGTTGCAAGGAAGCCAAAGTGAAAACTATGGGAATTGATAAGAATGAGGCATATTCAAGAAATCTGCATTGAAAGTCAAATATGGTCATGCCATGAGGAATAGCATTCGAATCAAGAAAGAATCAATCACATAGATTATTATGGTAAAATTGCCATTATCGTTTATATAAAAAGCTATAAATTTCGAATAAAACAATGCTGATGGAATTTACCTGCTTCTTGAAATCAGGAGGTTGTAAGATAGAAATTCTAATGAAAAGAAAGATATATCTTGGTGCTAACAATGGTAACCATATGCATGTGCGACGGGCTAATACACTAGTAAGATTATAATACAATATAATGCGGCTTATGATTGTAGAAACGACATTTGAAAATTATCCCGCAAATGTTTCTTTTAAACGAAAAATCGAAATTTATTTTAAGGAGAAATAACGATTATTTCTAACCTTAGGGATGAAGTATGAAAGGATGAATGTGAAGAGTAATGATAAACGGAAAATAAAGTGTCCCGTTATCAGTTCCAATAACTTAAAATATAATAGTTTCTTTATATAGTAAAATTTGATATTGGAGGCTGGAAAAGCGCTGGCAAAACGAGTGATTCTGGCAGGAGACAGATTAAGGCGGTAGAACAGAGGAGATCGCGGCGATACTCTCGCCGCGAGGAACCAACATTCCACTCTGACTTGGTGCTGTTGGGGTCAAATCAATCACCATAGGTCAATGTGTCTCGACCACATGGATGGGGCGTTTGAGTCCATCTCAAACTCTGGCTTGGTGCTGTCAAGGCTGAAGGCTCCATCTACACCTCACAATCATCCAAACTTTGAGGGGCAAATTTGGAACATAGTTAAGTTAGGTGGGGTTTTGGGTGATTTGTAGCATACTTATGTATACTATAAAAGTGTCCTAATGTTGGGTTCCTCCCGTTACGCTCTATCGACATGTGTCCCTACAATAAATTAAATGATCTATAAAATAGTGGTCGGTTCTCTCATCAAAATAGACGCTGGAATTGATCGCCGTCTATTGGCCGCCTCTACAGACTAACGGACTCGGGTCAGTGGCAAACCCATATAATTTCAAATTCTCTGGGATCATCCAACAACTTTAATGGATCTCAGATAAAGATGAGCATGTTATTATTAAAAAACTGTAAACCTGAATATAAGACCAAATTAGCAATTTTTTTTATAGAAATATAAGGTGTTGGAAATGTTATTTCAAATTTAAATATCAAGGAAGTACCAGGTCCAGATTTTTCCAGTAATAATATGATCAAACGTGTAGGTACACCTTTAATTCCGATTTTATAGCAAAGATTCAACAAATGTGTTGAATTAGGTCACCATCTGGATGTATGGAAAGACTCTATTTATGAAGATTATACTAAAACCTAGCAAAATAAGCTATGAGACAAGCAGAATCTATAGACCTATACTATTGACATTGACATTTGTAATATATTTAGGACAAAAAAAAAGGTTTTTAATAAAATCATAAAGAGAACAATCTATGAGTATAAGGCAACATGGGTCTTATTAAATTTAAATCAACGAATGGTATAATGGTAGATATGAAAAAAATATACTGAAACACAGACAGGAGAACTGGCTTCTTTGGCAGGCACGTTCGACAATGTATGTTGGCCAGCAATTATTAGAAGACTTGATTATTAGTAACATTCCCTCCAAATAGGTAAGAATCATACAATATTTCATTTAAACAGTGGAAGAAGGGCAAATTCCTCACATGAAAATACAAATATTACTAAAACCTGACAAAGAGATACCCTCAAGGCGGGTAAAATCGTATTTACCGCTGTTTCTGTATTAAAGTATCACAATAAGGTACAATACACAACTCCATTCCATCAGAGTCGGTAGTTCTATATTCCAATATAATTTGTAATAATAATAAGATGTGGGGGGTAGCACCATAAAACAAAAGAATGAAATATGTATGAGAGGAAACAAGAAAATTTCTCCATATAAGTTATATACTAGATATTTATTCAAATAAATTAAAATTTGGGGAACATTTCTATATTGACGAGATATGCTATTTACATAGTAATCTTGATAGAGGTGACCTGAAGTTACGAATTTGCCTTGATAAAGGAAAAAAAAAACTAGATCTCCATCTATTCTAGCGAGACAAAATATGAGAACCCTATCATTCCTTTCAAGTTACTTAAAGCCCTTTAGGGCCCATGCGAAATCTAGGTTAGTTTCTATTCAAAAAAAAAAAAAGGGGCGCTAAGTCATAATGACAAATGGCTTACCTTTTCTCGAAAGTGCCGGCAAAGGTCTGGTCTCCCGACTGAAGACTGTCCTCTCCCTGAGCGACTCCGATTGAATCTCTTTTTGGCAACGAAACCATCTTTTATCCTTGTCTCTCTCCATTTTCATTCGCTGGCCGCGCCAAAGTTTCTATTGGTTGGCATTTTCATTCGTCGAAAGAAAACACCAATGAAAATGGCCAACGTCTCCAGTATACAATTTCACCGACGCCCCAGGCCTCTCCCATCAAAATAGAACATATCGTATTGCCAAAACAAAAAAATCTAAAGAGGGAAACAGCCACGGCACTAGTGTAAAATTTCATCAGACCCCAGGCCTCCTCCACATGGGCTGTAATACGATCCTCCCTTTTCTCGGGACGGTATATATATCGCCCCCCTCTTGGCTAAAAATCGACCCAGGCCCCTTTTACCTGGACTGTAATGTGATGCTTCCCTTTTTCGGGAAGGATATTTATAAGACTTAGTCTTTTAGAAATCTTCCTTCTCCATTTCTTCTGGTCACCTCTACCTAAATTTTAGATGAGGGGAATATATGTACATATGGAACAACAGCTTCCAGCGCGGATGTCTCTGGATGTCACTGGTGTCTTCTTCTCCACCAGGCATCAGCTTTCGGCATGGAAGTCTGGTGTCATCAAGTGTCTAGGTTTCTGGGCAAAAAGGAGGTCTATAAGTCTATGTGGGAGGGAAGCCATGTATCCATTTGATGTTGATCATACATACACCTTCTGTTGGGGTATGGTTACAAAAAAACGTGCCCCAACAATCCTCCCCCTGCCAAGTAATGGACAAATGCGTTTGTGCTACTCATTATTCATCTGCCTTTCATCAGTTACTATGAAAGCAGGCCCATTTCTAGCAAAATGCATTTTCCATTACTAGGTGAAGCCAGATGTACCGAAACCTATAGGGAAGATAAGGCTAATCAAAATGATGGTATGCCATTCTAGATGTTTATTATTCCGAACATTAGTGGGCATTGTGCATCCTGGCAAAGGGGTTTTTATGTGTTATTATTCTGTCAGCACACTGTTATCAACATAGGTTATGGGGGACAGTCATATCATATGTATGGAAGTAAGCAAGGTCATCTGTCTCACCATTTATGGGTATATATACCACCCTTCCACTTTCTTCTTTGGCCTTGAGGAGTAGGCCATCCTTGTGGTAAGTCCTCTCACCCCATCCTTGCCTCTGGTGTGCTGGTTTCATTGCTACCTTCTTTCTGCTAACAATTCAGTTAGAACATTTCCCTATTACATATTATATATAAAAAATATTGGGCGCCAAGAAGTCGTTTAGAAATAACTGACTAGTCCAACTCCTAAAACATGCCAGCATCTTTATTTAAGTACCAATCAAGACATTCGTGTGGTATAGTTATATATATACAATCAAAGGAAAGGATAATTATAGTTAGCTGAAAGAAATATCTTGGTATATAACGATTAGCCTATGACATGATGACTCTTGCTAAAAAAAATTACAGAAAACAAATTATGAAAGTAATCATTAAATAAGGCACGAAATATGTAATGATAAAATGAATCCTTCCATGTTATATGATGAGTATAATATATATATATTGAAGTAAACATATCATGTAGATAATGATTAAATATGTTAAGATATAAGTGATAAAAATCATCCCATGATAGATGACAAAAGAAAACTACTACAAGATTATATATGGTGACAAAAAATATATAATTAAATATTTAATATAAATATTAATATCATGAATATCATGAATATCATAATACAGATAAATCATGAATATCATAATATCATAAAATTGTTGATATGAATAGTATATGACTATAATATAATATATATGATATAAAAATAATGACATATTGAATAAGAAATGTAAACATAATATATATTTGTGAGCTGAAGGTTCAAGGTTTAGTATCTCAGTTAAGTTTTCAATCTTATCCAGTCTGGAATCACGAGTTGGTCACTGGGTAATATTCGTCTATCCCGATCCTATTGGAGGGTGTGTTCTCTCTTGTGTGTTAGATTCCTCAAATTACAATACTCTCTCAACCCAGATGGGAACGTCATTTAGAATCTTGGTCAAATGGAACATAGCCCAGACCTCTATTAAACTACACAGTCCATTTAAATCTAGGGTGACAACCGTATGAAGAGAATTTTTTCTGTTTTGGCAGAGCGACTAATCAATTTCTACTATTTTGTTTGTGGCTCCGTTTACCTTGCCTCTGGGGTGTGTACAGTTCAGCTACCTCCCCCTTCCAAGAAATTCATATTACTTTCATCTACTAATATACTCTCTATTCATTGACCTGAATCCTATAAATCTACATCTTATAAATTTGAATTTTATCAATCTGAAATTTTGGTTCTTTTACAAATTCCTTCAGAATTCTACTCCCTGTATAACTGCTCTTAATCCTACTGTCCTCAATACAACACTTCTAAAACTTTGACTCATTGGCTCGTTCTGGCGTCTCGTTCGCGGTCCTTATAGTTAACTAATACTTTAAAATCTTATCCTATCATGAAACGAGTTTAAACTCGTTGAAGGTCCTAATAATTACTTATTCTGCCCCTCGAATCGGTCTTATGCTCGAATTCATTCCAACAAAACGTATGGCAAGGCGAATCCTTTATTAGAAGAAACTTCCGCTAGCTATGGGGAATCAAACTGGTACCAAAAAAAATCAATAGACGGAAACTACTTCGTCTAGAATAACTGGGCAATCTCTGCCTACATGCTATTCTTACAGGACCTCCCGTCTGAAACACCCTCGCTCCAGCCACGCTAAAAGCGTCGAAACTACGGTATCAGATCGGTTACCCAAGGTCGCGCCGTTATACCCCAGGCTATACGGCATGGCTAAAACAAATCCCCCATCCTGCATAAAATTCAATCTATACCTCTTCGCTTCCTCTTGCGAGGAGGAGATGAGTGGGCTGTCGGCTTGATCCCTGCCTTCCACTATCTCCAAGTCTGAGGGTCGGGATAGGGATCATTTATCCACAATCCTTAGAATTCAAGCTAAATTAAATTAAAAGGAAATCAAAAGAAATTATATCCTCTAACGAGGGACCTAACAAAAGGGAGCGAATATTTTCTATCTAGATAGAGTTTGTAGTTGTCCTGTTTGAGGCTTCTCGTTCTAACAAAATTTTAAAGAAAAAAAATCGATCCTATTAAAGTCCTTAACCCTATTCTAATGTTAAAATTTTACACAATTAAATTTACACTATTCTAATGTATTTTGGGCTCACAATATAATAGTTTTTTAACCTTCTACACATTCATTATTCCAATTCTTTCATACACCCTCCCCCCTATCATTCGCGGAATGCACTCAAACTAAAGTTAAAAGCTGCTACAAGGCCAAAATACTCATTTATCAATATCAATAGATCCTAACAAATAATAACATCTTTCAGGACACAATGTGAAATCAAATAAAATAATGAAATTAAAACAAATTGGGAACTAAAGGTTACTCAAACTAGGTTACTCAAAAGAAAATGCCTCTGTACAAGCTCTATATATACTAATACTTTATACTCGATAAATGTTTGTTAACAATAATTGTTAACAATTCTAAATAATCTGGAAGCTAACCTACCAAAAAAAAAAAAGAATCAGTGTAACTTCAAAAACTGCCCTTGCCTTGACACTAAGCGACTTTTCACGACAATTCTATAAAGACACACACAAATTATAATGGTGAATAAAGGACCATTAAACGTGACACCTCATAAAAGCGGATTGAGTCACTCCCCTAGCCACCGTGGGTGAAGTCACTATCTTCTTACTTCATCGTGCGTCTGTCCCCTTTGCAGTAGTCCGACCTCAACACTCTATTGAAAGATGGATTTATAGGGTTTATGATTCACTACCCAACACTAACATTCTCAAGTGCTTTCCAAGGATCGACTACAGTCTGGGCCTACTTAACCTCTACCCCTGGCTTAGGGTCCCTATACTTCACAACTTCACTCTGAGAGATTGACCTTTCATGTCCTCATTAGAAACCTATTTCAAAGCTACTACCTGAAAGCCAGGGATTATAGGGTTTCTTTTCTAAATTACCCAACACAAGCCATAGGATGCCTATTAGGTTTGTTGTTTCAGACATAGCCCCCCTCTAAGTTGTGATTTCCTACACCTTCCTTCACCTATTACTCCCGATAATAACTAAAATTTCAGATTTACACTAAATAATTAATTCACAATGGTATACATTATTCTCACTGGTCTTTGAAACTCGGGATTTAACAAGAAATAGTTTGTATAGAAAAAAAAATCCTATTGAAGTTTTACCTTGAGAAAAAAAAAGGTTTAAAAGAAAAAAAAAAGGTTGGAATCTCTAAGCTTCTCATTCTATTGAGATGATTCTCCGTACACATTCCAAAATCCTAGTTAGTGGCGACAGTCTGAGCAGAATTTACACTGTGTGGGCCATTTCACCCTTGTAGACCTGCGTAAAGTTAAACTGTCCACACTAACTCTGTCAATTTCCCCTCGTCTCATTACTCCTGAGTTCGCTCTGGTTGTCACTTAGCGGCTGTTATTAGAAGTTTCCTTCTCGTATTTATACAGTATGAGGCATAGTAGTTAAAGGCTGCATTTCCATGAGTTCATCCCTCTTACAACATGCTGAAACGATATCAAATGTGGTTATAGGATCACTGTCTATGGAGTAACAGGTGCATATTGAACTGGGAAATGACAAAGTTATTTCGCTCTTTAAGATTCTAATTGTGACTGAGTTTTCTGTTGAGTTATGATGATACACTGTGAATTTGGTAGGGAAGTTATTTTGCAGGATTGTGTTGCATATCAGGGGTTTTGTTTGTTCCTGGGTTAGAAATTTTATATTATTCCTTATTACTGTCAGTCTGATAATTACATTCCTGGCTCATGAGATAGGTGTGCAACTTCTATAATTCACTGTGGGGATATATGTGGACATTTAAGAATTAACAGAAGTATATCTAATATGGAGTCGTCACCTCAGCTCGATCTATCCACATTTTTGTTCTGGAATTTAGCGCCATATTCTAGATGGACTTCACTGCCTCATCTATAGTTCAGGCGTGTCACCTTAAGTGTCAATTTTAGGAAACGTCATCTCGTCCTAGACCTTTCTTCTCTGCATGCTGGCACATCTTCAATGACATTTCCAATGCGGGGGACACACCCTTTAAGCGGTCTATCGGCATCCAGTGATCATACTTGGCAGAAAACGTCGTCAAAGGGGCCGCCCTCCTCGCGTGTCTAGCCATCTAACCAATCACGATACCGCCTCACGCCTACAGGTTCCGGATTACATTCAATGTAATATCTTTGCTCGGGTGTCCCGACTTTATCAATCCTTATTCACAGCCTTTTAGGTGATATTACTCCGCACTGGAGACTCGTATTCCGCTAAGTTCCTCATTATATACAAGTGTCAAATCGAGCCTCGATAAACTCTCCTGTCTCCTATACCCCCATTACTAGATAGATCCTGTCTCTAACACAGGTGGCTTTTGCTGCCTTGTCATCAACTTAAAGCTGTCTAAGCACGCCTCGGGATATCTCAGCTGTCTTGCAGACGCAAGCTCCAGTCATCTCCTTTCCTTTGAATATTTTTAAAGATTATCCCAGGTAGCTGTCATAAGTTAATAAATAGTTCCATAGTGATTAAAAAGTACTCGCGCAAATTGGTCACCAGATCTATTCCTTGAGATTCTGCCATTGGAATGTTAGAACCAGATTTCTATCCATTATTGATTTCAAAATAAAAAGGTTTTATGAAGAGAAAAAAAAAGGTGCGTTTTTCTATGGTGATCAAACTTCTCTCTTCACGGGTACGCTAACTGGATCTTCAATTCTACTTTCACCTTAAGGCTCATATATCTGCCACTCTCCCAATCCACTATGCGCTAAAAAAATAAAATCGATTAACTATCATTCAGCATGTTAGCCCTAATCTGGATGCACAGGCTAGTATGACTTGATAGAAAGCGCTATTAAAATAAAGTTAAGAAATTTGTAGCCAGCAATAATTATCAGAACTCACCTCTGCTGTGAGAAAAATTATATCAGAGCTATGATGAAAAAAAAAGTGCTAAGTCATTTCAGTAGACTACTGTAAAAAACACTGATCACCGTTCTAAATTTGAACCATGGCAACCCAACCTCATTTCTCATACTGTATAAAATAATTTAAAAATAAAAATAAAAAATGTAATCAATAAATTGTTAAGGCTTTGTCACAAACAATGTGAATCGTAAATGACCGCGGCGAGTGATGCGGTATACACCGCCTCAACATAACTTTCATTGCCTGATAAAATGCCAGTGAAACGGAAAGCATAAATTAAAATTCACGATTTAAAATAATAATTGTAAGTGTGGTTAGAAAACTAAAAAGGCGCTATGAATAGCTCTTAAAATTAGCGGAAAATCACAAGGCAACAACATGACATTCCTAAGTAAGACCACTAGAAATTTTTGTAAGTCATTTCAGACATAGACTCTTAACTCAGGGTGTGGACTACTTCACCAATTCTTAAAAATAGTATGGCTTTTCATTAAGTATATAGTTCTAAAGTATAGGAGATGAAATATATACTAAATTCGTGCCCCGCGGCGGGCGACATTGTTGGGTTCCTCCCGTTACGCTCTATCGACATGTGTCCCTACAATAAATTAAATGATCTATAAAATAGTGGTCGGTTCTCTCATCAAAATAGACGCTGGAATTGATCGCCGTCTATTGGCCGCCTCTACAGACTAACGGACTCGGGTCAGTGGCAAACCCATATAATTTTAAAATTCTCTGGGATCATCCAACAACTTTAATGGATCTCAGATAAAGATGAGCATGTTATTATTAAAAAACTGTAAACCTGAATATAAGACCAAATTAACAATTTTTTTAATAGAAATATAAGGTGTTGGAAATGTTATTTCAAATTTAAATATCAAGGAAGTACCAGGTCCAGATTTTTCCAGTAATAATATGATCAAACGTGTAGGTACACCTTTAATTCCGATTTTATAGCAAAGATTCAACAAATGTGTTGAATTAGGTCACTATCTGGATGTATGGAAAGACTCTATTTATGAAGATTATACTAAAACCTAGCAAAATAAGCTATGAGACAAGCAGAATCTATAGACCTATACTATTGACATTTGTAATATATTTAGGACAAAAAAAAGGTTTTTAATAAAATCATAAAGAGAACAATCTATGAGTATAAGGCAACATGGGTCTTATTAAATTTAAATCAACGAATGGTATAATGGTAGATATGAAAAAAAATATACTGAAACACAGACAGGAGAACTGGCTTCTTTGGCAGGCACGTTCGACAATGTATGTTGGCCAGCAATTATTAGAAGACTTGATTATTAGTAACATTCCCTCCAAATAGGTAAGAATCATACAATATTTCATTTAAACAGTGGAAGAAGGGCAAATTCCTCACATGAAAATACAAATATTACTAAAACCTGACAAAGAGATACCCTCAAGGCGGGTAAAATCGTATTTACCGCTGTTTCTGTATTAAAGTATCACAATAAGGTACAATACACAACTCCATTCCATCAGAGTCGGTAGTTCTATATTCCAATATAATTTGTAATAATAATAAGATGTGGGGGTAGCACCATAAAACAAAAGAATGAAATATGTATGAGAGGAAACAAGAAAATTTCTCCATATAAGTTATATACTAGATATTTATTCAAATAAATTAAAATTTGGGGAACATTTCTATATTGACGAGATATGCTATTTACATAGTAATCTTGATAGAGGTGACCTGAAGTTACGAATTTGCCTTGATAAAGGAAAAAAAAACTAGATCTCCATCTATTCTAGCGAGACAAAATATGAGAACCCTATCATTCCTTTTAAGTTACTTAAAGCCCTTTAGGGCCCATGCGAAATCTAGGTTAGTTTCTATTCAAAAAAAAAAAAAGGGGGGCGCTAAGTCATAATGACAAATGGCTTACCTTTTCTCGAAAGTGCCGGCAAAGGTCTGGTCTCCCGACTGAAGACTGTCCTCTCCCTGAGCGACTCCGATTGAATCTCTTTTTGGCAACGAAACCATCTTTTATCCTTGTCTCTCTCCATTTTCATTCGCTGGCCGCGCCAAAGTTTCTATTGGTTGGCATTTTCATTCGTCGAAAGAAAACACCAATGAAAATGGCCAACGTCTCCAGTATACAATTTCACCGACGCCCCAGGCCTCTCCCATCAAAATAGAACATATCGTATTGCCAAAACAAAAAAATCTAAAGAGGGAAACAGCCACGGCACTAGTGTAAAATTTCATCAGACCCCAGGCCTCCTCCACATGGGCTGTAATACGATCCTCCCTTTTCTCGGGACGGTATATATATCGCCCCCCGTCTTGGCTAAAAATCGACCCAGGCCCCTTTTACCTGGACTGTAATGTGATGCTTCCCTTTTTCGGGAAGGATATTTATAAGACTTAGTCTTTTAGAAATCTTCCTTCTCCATTTCTTCTGGTCACCTCTACCTAAATTTTAGATGAGGGGAATATATGTACATATGGAACAACAGCTTCCAGCGCGGATGTCTCTGGATGTCACTGGTGTCTTCTTCTCCACCAGGCATCAGCTTTCGGCATGGAAGTCTGGTGTCATCAAGTGTCTAGGTTTCTGGGCAAAAAGGAGGTCTATAAGTCTATGTGGGAGGGAAGCCATGTATCCATTTGATGTTGATCATACATACACCTTCTGTTGGGGTATGGTTACAAAAAAACGTGCCCCAACACTAATAGTTTGGGCGTGATTAAAATGTGCCAATGTTAAAGGCTCATAGTGAGCCTTAATCAAGAGTGTGTCTGTCAAAGAAATAGCTGGTACTGTAGGGCGCATTGGCCACCTCTAATAAGTATTTTTCAAACTTTTAGTGAAAATTAAGTAGTTTTCCATACCATTTCTTTCAAAAGAGAGTTTTTCCCAAAATACCTGGGCCATACAATAGTGTTGAGAAAATGACCATTTTGTACATTTACATCCAGAGATGAACGATATCTAAATTGTCCTTTAATGGTATTTATGAGCTTAGAATATGATACATTGGTCTTTTTAAGAATTTTGTCAGGATGCCTGATGAATTTTCTCTTGTAATCAAAAGTATACTTAGTATTTGAATTGTTTGTTGGAAGTAATGGCTTTGTCAGAAAGACTTTTGGTTTTGGGGAATAAGCATGACTGTTTTCAATGGATTTAAGTATTTCTGTATCATAAACCAAATTTGTAAACAATTTAAAATAGTTTATTAACACACACTTAGTAAATGGTTAATTAAGTAAACGAGAAAATAAAGCAAAGATAATAAGCTAGTTTTTACAAATATGAGATGAAATAATAGCATTTGTTCTCAACGAGAGAGGCTGCTCCCCTTTGAGAAATTCCTTCTCCAGGCAAAGACAGGATCTACCTGTAATCCTCCCAGTTCAACAGTCAGTATAAACCAATTGACCACGTTTTGGCAGCTGGCATGCCTACAGGATATTCTTGTATAGTAAATTATCAGTGAGCACATTATCACTGATGGTACTCTGTGGAGTTGCCTTTTTGACTGATTGTAAAATATATTTCCACATGTAACTTATGTCTGATGTTAGCCCAAAATAAATAAAGACTTTTATTTTAAGCTCCCAGATACTTCTTTCTGATTAACGTCAACTAATAACACGAGGACGTTACACCAGGATGGCCAGGGAGTCGTCATTCAGACCTTGCCCAAAGATCCAGCCCTGCAGGTCAGGGAACTGTTAAATAATGGTAAATGCCTCCTGGATGAGAAGCCTGACGCAGCATCAGGACCAGTATGGGTGGGCCAGAAACAGGTGGCTGGATCCACAGGCGACGCCAGACTGTCGGGATTAGGCCTGGTGGGCAGTATGGAGCAAGGCGTGCAAGGTCAATCTCACTGCCCCGTCTGCGTCCTGGCGGAGAAGACGCAGCGCTCGAGACGACCAGCCGATGGTAATGAGAAGGTCATGATGAATCAATCAAAACCTAACGAGCTGGGTGATGGGCAGAGCATCCAGGCGCGGGCGCTACAACAATCGGCGTGCAATGCGCGGGTCATCAATACAGCCTGCACGATGGTGCTAATGCGAAATGTCCGCGCAGATTTCCCTTTGCAAAAAGTTAGAAGAAGCTTTTCAAGGACGAGTAAGGCAAGTGGCATGGCCTACGAAATCCTCAAGATAGGCACCGACCCATCGTGGAGGCACCACAAGACCTAAGCAGCCCCGATGGTGGGGAGGTCCAGAAGTTGGTTTAGAGTTAGTGCGCGGTGGTCTAACGCAAGGATCTCGGTAACCGACTCCCAGATATTGAGCATAGGGGTATGGAGCGGCTGGAGCCAGGACCTAGGTGGAGGTGGAAAGAGCCATGCGCCAGGAATAGGCGCTGCGGCTGCCACGCAGCGTGGCCTTCATACCCTTTAAGCAAGACAATCAGAGCTGGGTTCTGATGTTCATGAGCCTAAATCCACATAGAAAGGACCTCACTAAGACACTTGCAGGCAACCATGCGGTGCCCCAGATGAACCTGACTAAACGGGTCCGGATCTTGCGGATAGTGGAGTCGATGAGTAGGTATCCCTAGAGGTGGTGGACCACTAATGAGAGTACCAAGAAGTTGGCGGCTCTGGCCCAACCAGATATAGAGAGTCCGCGAGTGTAGTGGACCCACCTCTCTCTGTCAGCCTCAATCAGAGTAAAGCGATGTTGTTCTTGGGCGGAGGTTGACATTCTTGGCGTCAATAAGCAGCCCAACACTCTTAGCTGCTCCGATAACCAGGAGATGCTCAGCGTAGCGTCGATGCGCGCCCGCAAGGTGTAGCACCAAAGGCCCCTGCTCTTTGCGAAGTTCATTCCTATCCCCGAGGCGCGCCAGGAGTCCCAGAAGATGGAATACAATACGCCGAAATGCTCCTTCCAGGGGATGAGTAGAACGTTGTTGTCGGTGTAGGCGATGACATTTCCGAGAATACGAACTGTGGCGCAGTCTTGCCTCACCCAGTTTAGTAGATGGAAGGGTCTGATGTGGAGGCCTCCGGCTCGCGTCCGTCCTGGCATAGAGAAGAAGGAACCATCCAATGAAAGCCAATGGTAGCCGCAAGAAGACATTCAGGGAAATCAGGAATCTGTGGTCAAAGGCAGACTCTCAAACTCTGTTGAAATGACAGCCAGTGCCGTTGGTTAATGCGCCATGTTCCAACTGGGTGACATCTCTGGAATGGTGTTGGTTTAGCATTGAGGTACCAGGACAGGGAGATGGGCTTTAGGCGCTGGAGGAGGATGTTGCTCAGGACGCCTTAGTCCGCCGCGAGGAGCAAGTTCGGCCTATAGCCGCAGTGAGACTAAGAACTAGAAAGATATTGCTTAGCTGCGAAGATAGAGCCAAGGCACTGCAGAGTTGAAAGGCCTCGTACACTCGCATTGAAGCATCGATGAAGAAATCCTAGAATGCCATGTATACCTCACAAGGCAAGTCGTCCTATTGGGGGCCCTTTCGAGTGGTAGCGATTTCTGCCTCGGAGCGGAGCAGGGTACTGTCCTCCTAAAGGATGAGGGGGTCGTGGTCCTTTGGATGAGCTAAGCAGCGGCTGTGATGGGGTCAGACACGATGGGTGAAGTGGCACTGGTATATGCATTGGACCTTGCCTTGTAGCTCTCTGTCTCTCTGATATTCTTTTTTTTTTTTTTTTCTCATTGCGGATGTTTGTCCTAACAGGACGGCGTACGCGAAGTACGAGCCAGAGGTTGGGTAGTGATGGATAATCGGTTCCTGAAACCGCCGCTTCCAGCTTGGCCTGCAAGAACTGCCTGGCGCGCGCGACGTGGTCGTTGTCAGTTACGCGAGGGACTTGGAGGGATCTTACCTGTTCAAGAAATTCAGCCTTGATGTAAAACCATCTGCTCCACAGATCCTTGCCAGTAATATCCTGAAAGCTTCATTTTAAAAGGGAAGTTTAAGTGGCACTTGCACCATTAACTGTCTGTAAATAATATATTTTTCTTTCTATTGGTCTTGAAAGCGAGTAGAGGCTTTCATTTCAATTAGATTGGAATTAAAAGGGCTTAAAGATATTCCTTGTGGAATTTTGCGGGGCGATAGATTAGGAACAAGGTGGCTAAAATAACTAAATGTTGTTCACTTCATCAAAAAAACTGGAAATGAGCTGGATATTTTTTTTCTGGGCAGTTGATTGGCTATGCATAATGTTGAGCCCACATATTGCATACAATAATGGTAATCTGCCTTCTGTAAAGCACTTGTGCTCCTGGTCAGGATATGCCATTTTTATTTTTAATGGCAATCATGAAAGATAACAAAGTAGATGAAACAGAATATTTAACTTTAAAGATATTCAAAATTTAACCACACGCGCTCACAAATATTTGTTAAAAATAAATTCATTTGAATTTTTCTATAGTTAAAACACGTGTATATTAGCAATTTGAATACATCAAAAATTTATTCATATTTTGGGAACTCTAAATTACTAAAAACTTGGTTATTAAAACATTCCATATATAATATATATTATTAAAAATATTTTGCATATTTTAAAAACTTTTATTTCAGAGAAAAACATTATAACAACTGAGTTAATAAAATAATTTTTTTTTTCATGGGGTTAAAACTCTGTATATTAAAGCAACTAAAAACGACAATAGTAATTATTTGTATTTATACATCTGTGCCTAACAAGCATGTTATTTTTGTTTTACTAACCTGAATGACTAGACTTTCAAATTCTATCACAAAAATGTACAGGGCTGTTCTTAAAAGCTTTGCTATTAAAAATAATCAACCTTTAATAAAGTCTCAACTTGCGAAAGTAAGTAATGTTCCGCCGATCAAACCGAAAAAGCCAACAACTCCTTTTGCAAAGTATATAAAAGAAAATTCTACAAATATCAGACAAAATAATAATATTACTCAACATGATGTAATTCGTCTTCTGGCTTCACAATGGAATGATTTGGACAAGGGTATAAAATTAAAATACAGCGAAAATTATCTTGAAGAAAAAATGATTTACGCGGAGCAATATAAAGCCTATTTAGCATCTCTATCAGAAGAAGAATTAAAACAACTGAAAAATGAAAGCAAACAAGTTAAGAAAGAAATTAAGAAATATGATGGGTCTGGAAAACCTAAAAAGCCTAAAAATGCATTTCTTATTTATTTAAATGATAACCTAAATACAATTGATGGAATTCATATGGAAAAAATTAAAAAACTTTCAAATTCTTGGAATTCTTTACCAGAGCCAGATAAAAAGAAATATTTCACACAGGCATTGAAAGAAAAGGAAAAGTATTTGGTTGATTATGAAGAATGGAAAATTAAGAAGCTGAAAGAGCATGCACCAGATATTAAGCCAGAATAAGATATATATGTAAGTTTTTTTTGTTTGTTTCAATATAAAAAAAATATTATAATCATGTTGAAGTATATTCATCTCATTTTCAGTGTAAAAATAACTACACCATTTCAACTATAGCTTCATGAAAAATTAATAAATTTGTATTCTCAATAAAAATATTCCTCATTTAAAAAAAAGTGCTTCATTTCTTTTGCATATGTCTTATGGCATTGAAGAAACATGTATGTAAAATAGTTTTGTAAAATTGTTATTTGAATTAGTTTAGGGTCTTGTGATATTGGGTATTTATAGTTTTTTTTTTTTTTATATATTTACAGTACCTAGATTTAACCTCCCTGCCCTTCCCCTCAATTAAAATGCTAATTCCCTGATATGCTGATAGAATTAATGGAATAAAATGCAAGTGCTCTTTTTTGTTACAAACACAAGGTAATAAGACCAAATAAATAGTGTGTGATGTTTCTGTAACAATGCTGTTACTGAAACATCACACTATTTATTTGGATTTGGTTTTATTACCTTGTGTTTATAATCTAAATTGTGTCTTATCCTGATTCCTGTTACATTTTAAAAATACAATTATATACAGTTGACATTTACATTAAATGAGACTATGCAAAATCTTAATTAGGAGTAGTAAAGACACAATAATCATCTTATATATGTCAATGTCTGTTTGTTTCGCGATAAACTCAAAAACTACTGAACTAATTGGTACCAAATTTTACATGTCGCTTTTTATAAACCTGAGGAAAATTTTTGGCTACATTTTGATTAGTATTTTTTGCTATTTATTATTATTTTTTCATTTGAAGAACTTTGTTTTTTACGCGGAGTAAATATGAGGCGAAGTAACATCACCAGGCCAATTAAGCGACCAATGAGCATTCTGCATTTTTTTTCAAGTTGCTTGCGTACTTTTTTGAAATATCTTTTTATACGAGTGTTACTTTTTTTTTTTACAAAAGTATTGAGTATTGAGAAATTTATATTACTAACAAAGTTACAGTAAGTGCACACAATGCAATTAAAAAAAAAACTTTACAAAATTAGCGTTACTGTATGTAAATAATGGCTTTTGTATTTTTCATTAATTTTTGTTCTGGCCTTTGTTTTTTTTATCTCTTAAAAAAAAAAAAAACATTTAAAATGTAGTCACAGTCATTAGCAAACACATATGTTTGCCTAATTTTCATTTGCTCTTTCATTTTTTACAGAAAAATATTTACATGCCAGTATTTTGGATTAATTTTTTTTATAAACCTATTTTTTCCTATTCTTACTGAGAAGATGGGCATCACAGTCAAGATCCATCGCAATCACTCACTCAACTCCGACAATTTCAAGGGTTAATGCGCTGGGGCGGGTACCTGGGTGGAAAAGCTGCCATCTATTTAAACTATATTGATTTTGAAACAACTAAATGGATTGCAAAATATAATTAAATCAAATACCTAAACACTAATATAATACAATTTTTGCCATCACACACACTTTTTGCTTGTGGTTTATGTGTTACTTCTGTATTGCTATTCTATGGCACTTCTACTATTTATTATTGATGTACTTTCGGTATGAAGGAAATTGCACTCGGGGGAATTCTCGGGCGAAGCCAGGTCATTCGTCTTGTATATACCTAAATTGGACAGTTAACAGGATTTTAAAAAATTTTGCTTCATATGATAACTCCTGAAGTATGGCATGACAATGCTGGCTTATTGGGGCAATCTGGACAGTAAGATGTTGTTTTCTTTCTTTTGCAAGCACCTTTTCCCCAATTTTTACATTTACTAGGAAGAATACCGTATACAACACAATTAGGTTTGAATATTTCATCTTAAAATTGATTAGGGAAGTCTCAATTTGAACTGGCAATCTTCTGGTTGCGGAAGCTTGCATTGCTTGCGGAAGGTTTACTTTTATAATATTTTAAAAGTCCATTAATGACTTGTCTAAATTTTTAACACTTTGGGCCCAAAGGACACGTATTCGCATCCCCATTTCTAAAAATAAGTATGAAATTGCTGGCGGTCAACACGGATTTGCATCTACTGGGATCTTGTCTTGGACCTTATTGGGGGGGATATGTCAGCTGACCCAATTTACCTATAAAACATAATGTGTGACTGCTGTTCCAGCAGCCCCTATAGCCTGCCTATCTTTCTTCCTTTTTCAATTTTCTTTGTTCACCCACTTTTTTTATTTTTCTATTGCTTTTATTTTTAGATGAAACCTGTACCTAGTTTAATATCGATTAAATCTGGATGTTTGTTAGATGTATACAGTCTTACCTCTTTAATTCCACACCCTATTATTCAGCCTCTTGTAAAATCAGAATAATATATACAGTTATCAGCGTCATGCAATCTTTCTTAATTCTGTCACTGTTTGCTTTTGGTTCAGTGGTAGAATGCTCGCCTGCCACGCGGGTTCGATTCCTGGCCGATGCTTTTTTTTTTTTTACAATTTTTAAAACTCATTTATATTATTAAAATATATGTGCTTTTTCTGTCTATGTACAGATTTATGGTCTATGTACACAAGTATATAAGTATGTATACAAGTTATTTGCAAATTGCGTGGCAAATTTGCCCTTTCGCTCGCAAGCAGTGCCTCTAGCGGTGAAGATGGGAGGTAATATCAGCTGACCTAATGGACATGTAAAACGTGTTTTAACAGGACATAGAGAAAAATCTGGAAAATATATTTTTCGGATTTTTAGTCAAGAAAAATAAATTGACAGGTTCTGGGAAAAAAGTAGTTGTTTTTTATTCAGAAAATGATGATGACAATATTGCTGTATCATATTTGATTATCAGATACAAAATTATATCCGGAAAAATTCCAAAAAGCAGAGACCACGGGTGAAGCCAGTTCATTTTTAGTATGCAGGAACAAAATTCTAACAGAAAAACATTCATTCGAGCAGAAGACACAAAGCCAGATCATCTCTTTATAAAAATATCGCTTCTCAGACACAAAGTTTGGAGCGGGACGTTTCACAAGAATGACATCCACGGCGGCAATTTAAAATTGTAATGAATAGTATTTGAATAAAAGCATTTAATCGGGTAAAATCCCGGCATTGCCCTTTCTTAATCAATTCTGTCACCGTTTGCTTTTGTGAATGGAATAAATACCCAAATATGGCCATTTCTCATAACCATTGGTGGTTCAGTGGTAGAATGCTCGCCTGCCATGCGGGCGGCCCGGGGTCGATTCCCGGCCGATGCATTTTTTTTTTTACAATTTTTAAAACTCATTTATATATTATACAAGAATGACATCCACGGCGCCAATTTATAATTGTAACGAATAGTATTTGAATAAAAGCATTTAATCAGGTAAACCCCGGGCGTTGCCCGGGTCATTCTGCTAGTTCGTTTCTATGACACCCTTTTTTTTTTTTCTGTTTTCGCATTTTACAGATTGAAGATGATCTTATGAATAAATAAAAAAAAAAGATTAATTAATGATACCCAAGAATCTATTTAAATACCCTTTCATGAATGAATAAGGTAGTTTTTATGTACTTATATTTACGGTTTCAGAAAATTGAGTATGAGTAAATACCTTAAATTCTTATTAAGTATGCAAATTTTTTGAAAATTTGCTAGTGTTTATATGTGATGCAATTTTTATTTTGTGGCCAGTTGTACATTTTTGAATAGTTTCTTTCCTGTGGGAGCTGAAACCCTCCGCTTGTTGTTACTGACATGGATCTGACGTGCTTCTGTCAAGGATTTCCTCAGAGACTTGAAAGTTTGTTCTTAATAGATTTGCATCCTTTTTCTTGCGGCGGGAAGAGTCTTTGTAGAGAGAAGTCTTGGCTTCGACACAGTGATGGAATACTGGAGTCAGCCGTGGAAAAATGTAGCCAGAGCACCCATGGCTTCAAGGTCTGTTCAGTCTTCTTCAGTTTGCCTTCCCTACTCTACCCAGCATCCCCCGACCAAATTATAGGTTCCAACATGGTGTGGAACTAACACCTACTCACATATTCTCATGCCCAGCAATGGCCGCAGCCTTGCAGAAAATTGACTTAGACCCAGAGCAGCAGCTTTACACACCCAAGATAGTGGATATTGCTGCTGCTGTGATGGAGATGCATGGAGACATCTGAGACTCTTCTTTGGACACGACAACAACAACAACATGTACACTATGTACATGTGTCACACCAGATTAGTCAACTCTGTACATGTTCAAACTTAGAAGAACCAATTCAGTATAGGTTCCAAACATCTACACTCTGTACATGTGTCACACCAGATTAGTCAACTCTGTACATGTGTCATACCAGTTTACCCAACTCTGTACATGTGTCACACCAGATTAGTCAACTCTGTACATGTGTCATACCAGTTTACCCAACTCTGTACATGTGTCACACCAGATTAGTCAACTCTGTACATGTGTCATACCAGATTACCCAACTCTGTACATGTGTCACACCAGATTAGTCAACTCTGTACATGTGTCACACCAGATTAGTCAAATCTGTACATGTGTCACACCAGATTAGTCAACTCTGTACATGTGTCACACCAGATTAGTCAAATCTGTACATGTGTCACACCAGATTAGTCAACTCTGTACATGTGTCACACCAGATTAGTCAACTCTGTACATGTGTCACACCAGATTAGTCAAATCTGTACATGTGTCACACCAGATTAGTCAAATCTGTACATGTCTCAAACCTAGATCAATGGTTACATTTAAGTAAACTATTATATTATGATGCATTATCATGCAATCTGTTATGAAAATTTGAAACTATTATAGACACGTATGATTCTTTTGGAAATTATGCAATATCTACTGCCCTTACTGCAATGGAAAAAATAAATGAGAGGGCGTGGCTCATCAGTGGTGAACCCTCCCAGTGGTTTCGCCAGTTTAATCTACTATACTGCTGTTATATTGCATTTTTTTTTTATCCTGATTTTTTAGTGATACTGATGCTATACTCTTGGAATTGGTATTTTAGAAGAACTATGGAGATAAGTTTTGAGGACAGTAGAATTACATACAATTATAAATATTAAAAATAATGAAAGCATATCCTGATCAGGAGCACATGTGTATTTTAGATGGCAGAGCGCCATTTAGTGGAACAGAAATTAACTAAACATTGATTTAACCTGTTCCCTGATATTTGGCCAACCCAATTTCTTGATAAATCAAGAAAAGCCATCCACGAACGCGTTTCGCGCTGTTGGCGCACGTCTGCGTGGAGCAGGCTGTACCACTGCGACCAAAAATATTATTGGTCCCAAAGGCTTCTTGAGAAACCAAGAAATGGGTATTTAAGGTCAAATTTGCGTAAATACGCTTAACACATGAAAAAATTTGGCCTTAAATACCCATTTCTTGGTATATACCAGTCGTCCCAATTGTAGCTATAGGAAATTGTTGTATGTATGTTTTCTTTTAATAACACTGTTAACTACACGTCGCACACTATTAATTTATTTGGATTAGGTCTTATTTTCGTCAAGAAGCCTCTGGGACCAAAAATATTTTTGGTTGCAGTGGTACAGCCTGCTCCACGCTGACGAGCAAAAGTGCGAAACGCGTTCGTGGATGGCTTTTCTTGATTTATCAAGAAATTGAGTTGGCCAAATATCAGGGAGCAGTTTAAATCAATGTTTAGTTGATTTCTGTTCCACTAGATGGCGCTCTGCCATGTAAAATACACATGTGCTCCTGGTCAGGATATGCTTTCATTATTTTTAATATCAACACCTGATCCTTTTATTTTTTTTTTTCTATTATTTTTTCATATATATATATATATACAGTAAAACCCCGCTAATTCGAACCCAGGATATAGCGAACCTTCCCTTATAACGAACCCACGGCGATTCCCAATTCCATTCCATTGAAAATACCATCGTTATAACGAACTTTTCGATTTTTAAAATAACGAACTACCCCTATAACGAACCTATTTTCAGTCCCAAAATGATAAAATCTATTAAAAATACACTTGGTTCTTTTTTTATGCGGTAGATGCGTTCCGGGGAAATCCGCATAAAAAAAAATCGTACAAAAAAAGACATACATTTATATGTAAAATGATGGATACGTTCCATTTATTTAAAAAATTGCATAAAACCTAAATAATGTTTTAAAATGCACCAGAAATCGCATAAAAAAAAGATTTATAAATAATAAGATTTAATTTTTTTCTCATCATATTTTAATAAATGGCACATATGTGTGTTAATAACAAAAACAAAACTTTATTTAAAATCATATTAGGAATGTTTTCATCATTATTCGCTGTCTGATAATGTGCGAACCCGTTTGTGGATTGGTGCAAGATCACTTTCATCACTTGAAGATAAAATTACGTCATCAGATCTACATGGTAATGCTTCTTTAGGAACTTCAGTGATTTTTTTTTCATTGACAAGGTAGTCAGTAATCAAACGCTGTGATGGCTTGACTAGTTCTTTGTAGAGTTCTCTGTAGCCAGACATACAAAATTTCAGATCACGTTGGAATTTTAAGGCGCGTTCTACATCATTATCATTTTGAATAAAAAATTTTTCCAATTTACCGGAAAGTTGAAGGCCTTCCCGAAGTAATTTTTCGTCCAGTGGAGTAACATCTTCCAGTTCGCTATCTACACACTGTTTCGAAATCTTTAGTAGTATCTACCATACTTTCCAAAATATCATCATCATTTAGGGCTTCGTCCACAAGCAATTCTTCTATATCATGCTCGCCAAAATCATCAAAACCTTCCCCACCTATTTCCTTAGCAATTGAAATAATATCTGATGTTACTATTGTTGTTCTATTTGATTCATTTCTCTTTGATACGCATTCAGGCCAAGCAGCTTTCCAACATGCATTTAAAGTTTGTGATTTTTATCTCGGCAATTGCTAACGCAACATGATCTACACAGTTCAAGATATTAAATTGTTTCCAAACTTCAGTAACTGTTATTGTATCGGATTCCAGTTTATCGAAAATGAATTGGAAAGCGAATTTTACATAATATTTTTTAAATGTTGAAATAATTCCCTGATCTAATGGTTGAATTAGGCTCGTTGTGTTTGGAGGGAAAAAAACTACCTTTATATTTGGATGTTCTAAGTTTGGATGACCTGGTGCATTGTCAAGAATTAATAAGATCTTAAATTCGAGACCCATCTCTTTCATATAATTTTCTACTTCGGGTACGAAGCATTTATTGAACCATTCAGTGAAAATAGCCGTTGTTACCCAGGCCTTCTTGTTTGCCATCCAATGTACGGGCAGTGTATTTAAGTCTTTTCCTTTTAATGCACGTGGTTTTAAAGATCGATTTACAAGCAGCGGTTTTAACATTCGATCGCCAGATGCATTGCTGCACAGCAATAAAGTAACTCGATCTTTAGCAGCTTTAAAACCACTGGCATTTTTTTCGGACTTTGCAATGTAAGTACGGGTTGGCATTTTTTTCCAAAACAATCCTGTTTCATCAGCATTGAAGATTTGATGGGCACAATATCCTTCATCTTTAATAATTTTAGCCAACTTTTCAGGATATTTTCTAGCAGCTTTTTCATCTGCAGAAGCCACCTCACCTTTTATTTTTAGATTATGAAAAGAATGTCTTTTTATAAAACCAGTTAACCACCCTGTGCTGGCAGAGAATTGTGGATTACTTTCACGTGAAGATGTAGATGGCTCTGATTCTTTTAACTCCTTGTAAAATTTAAGGGCTTTCATCTTGATTAAATGTCCATCTAACGGAATTCTTTTTTGAGTTAAATCTTCAATCCAAATTACGAGAGCCTTTTCTGTTTTTTCTATTAAAGTGCCTCTTGAATATGATGAAATTTTAGAACTCAAATTTGTACCAGATCTGACTGATCTTCTTATTGCCGCTTCATTTTTTTTTATTGCTCTTATAGTAGATTCGCCTAAATTATAACGTTTACCTATTGCTGTTGATCTTTCTCCTTTCGCCAAGCAATCGAGAATTATAATTTTGGTTTCTAGCGAAATTGCACTTCTTTTTTGTTTTTTATTATTGTCACACATTTTCTTTAAGAGGACTAAAAATTATAGAAAAAACTTAATGTACAATTACGCACTAAAATTTTTCAAAAAAACTTAAAATTCACTTGAGTAAATTTATCTTCCGGTTTTCGGTAGTAACCTTCTTTCACAAAGTTTTATTTTCTAATGCTTTCCAATATGCAGGCTTTTTTAATTAGTTTCATACAAAAACAAAATGCAGCATAAAAACACGCAATTTTAACGAGGTATTTTTGTTTTTGTCTCTTTTGTTTTTAAGAACATACAACCAGGACGTTACAAAATTCTTTCTTTGTATTGATTGCGTAATAGTAGAGTTGTAGTTGTTATTCTTATTCGTTTTCAGAAAAAGTGAGAGAGAATCACCAAAAAAAAAATTTTCAAAATTCGAATAAATTTTTTTTTTCTTGCACCGCATAACTCCAAAACTGCATTAAAAAAAACGCATAAAAAGAGAACGAAGTGTACTAGGCTTTTAACGAACTTAAAATTGTGATTTAAAACAACAAAATTTTGAGCATGTTTTAGCTCACGGATCGCGATTTCAAAACAAAAAAAAATTAGCAGTATTGTTTGTTTTCATTTCCATTCTATTTTTGCTGTATGTTGCATACATTTTTACACATTATACTTTTATTTAATAGTATATCTTTGCATTTGACAATTTTGAAATAGAAGAAATGTTGCAGCTGATCATTTTTTCTATAAATATAATATACTATGTTGTTTGTAAATTTGATTATTTAAATAATTTGTATTTTTTTAAATATTTAATTATAAAATGAATTTTTGTAAATATATATATATATGTAAATTTTTGTGTAAAAAAATTAATTAATAATAGAAAATTTGCATATGTTTTTTGTTCATTAAAAAGTAGAAAATATTTTAAGAAAGGTGTGTGTGCCTTCTGTCCATCCTTCCACCCAACATAGGTTATGGGCCTACTAGCAAGCTTTTAGCTGTTTACTATAGCAACTTAAGAAGAAAAAAGAATTGGCTAAACTTTTGGGGCCGCATTAAAAGTTTGAAAATGACTGATACAAGTTTCACTTTTCCTAAGCTAAATGCTTTTAACTATAACATATGGAAGGTGGATATGAAGGTCCTTCTGATCGATAGAGGAAGCTGGGATTTTATCATTGAAGATGAACCTGATCTTCCAGCTGAGGCAACAGCCAAAGATATTAGAGAATTTAAATGGAGGAAGGATAGGGCTTTCACTACAATTTACCAAGGAGTAGAAAGAAAATACCAAACCTTGATTGCTAATGCTGCTAATGGAAAAGAAGCCTGGAACATTTTAAAGCAGAATTTTGAGCCAAATTCAAGAGCCAGACTGGCTGGTTTGATTGATGAATTTTATGAACTAAAATTTGCTCCTGATGAAGAAACTATTGGAATATTTATTAAAAGAGTCCAAGAGAAAAAACAACTGATTAAAGAAGCTGGATTTGATCTACCTGAAGTACTTGTGTGTTTTCAGTTGATAAGGAAATTGCCTCAAGATTATGATGGCATTGTCCAAGTTCTATACAGACTAGAAGAAAAACACTTTAATGTTGAAAACATTGAAGCCCACTTGATAACTGAATCGGGAAGAGTTCAACAAAAGAAAAAAGATGATGGACTTGATATTGTGGCAAATGCTTATCAAACAAAAACTCCCAGGATGTACCAAGGAATTAAAAAAAAAAAATATTTTTCTGCAAAAGCACAGTATAGCAGTGGTAGCATGCTGGAGCCAACAGTGCATCCAAGAACAGCAAGAACCTATGATATAAGGAATTGCTCCTTCTGTGGGAAAACTGGCCATCTTATAAAAGACTTTTCTTAGAAACAAAAACTCTCAAGGGCAACACTACAGAAAGGATCAGAACTACAGGGGAAAATCTTCTGCATTTCACTCAGAAATTCTAAGCTTCCACCACATTAGTGAAAGAGCAAGTGATCCAACTAGTGAATGGGGAGAATGGCTGATAGACAGCGCAGCTACATCTCATTTTTGTAAAGAGAAAGATTGGTTTACCAACTATCAAGAAATACCCCCAATGGATGCGTTAATAGGAGATGTCGACTGCAAGTCAAAAATCTTAGGTAAGGGAGATATAAACTTTATCTTTAAGGATATAAATAATTCCTATGTAGAGGTAACTTTACTTAATGTACTATATGCCCCTAATATGAGAAGGAATCTAATTAGTGGCTCATGTATAGATATGGCAGGAAATAAGATCATTTGGAAAGATGGTAAAATGGTAATTTTCAGAAATAATGGAGAATATTTCTTTACAGCTAAAAGAGTAGATAAATTATATATAGTAAATGGATACCCTAATAAAGCCAAAGCTCAAAATTATTCAATTTCATATAACTTAAATCTTAATTTTCTCCATAAGAGATTTTGTCATATTAATTCAGAAATACTTAATTCTATGAGTAAAAAGAATACTGTCAAAGGATTAGAAAAAGTTCAGGGTAATCCAACCACATGTGATGTATGTAAAGTAGCTAAGATCACCAGATCATCATTTAAATTTAGCTATACAATTCTGACTAGAAAACCTTTAATAAAAGTGCATATGGATATCTGGGGTCCTGCACCAGTAAGATCACTTGGTGGCAGTAGATATTTTCTATCATAGATGACTACTCTAGAAAGGTTAATGTTTATTTCCTAAAAGAAAAGTCAGAAATCTTTAACTATTTTAAGCAATACTTGCATGAGTCTGAGAGAGCATTAAATGCCAAATTAAAATGTATTAGGACAGATAACGGATTAGAATTCTGTAACAAAGAATTTGAAAATTTTCTAGTAAATTTGGGTATTAAAATAGAAAGAACATCAACTTATAGTCCTGAACAAAATGGAATAGCTGAAAGGTTTAATCGAACTGCAATTGAAGGTGTTCGAGCAATGCTTTTAGATAGTGGGTTACAACCCAGATTCTGGGCAGAAGCCCTAAATACCTTTGTATACACCAAAAACAGATGTGAACATGCCCTAACAAAAGGAGTAAGTCCAATGGAATTATGGTCAGGGCATAAACCATCTGTAAGACATTTTAAAATTTTTGGCTCATTAGCTTATGTACATGTCCTTAAAATGAAAAGAAATAAGTTACAACCTAAGGCCAATTCAGGCATAATGGTAGGTTATGCAACCAAAACAAAAGGTTATAGAATCTGGTTTCCAGCAGATAGAAAAGTAATAGAAACCATTCATGTATTTATTGATGAAGCTAAGAAGGGTGTGGATACTTTGTTTGGTACTGCTTCTAGAGTACAATATGTTTTTTACCCACAGGATGATAACTACCCTTATGAAAATAATGATAGTGATAACCATAATTTACATACACTTACACCAATAGACATAACTAAATGGAAAAGACTAGAAATACCTAGAAAGACAGGATCAAGAGTAGACATATACTATTATCCCCCTTCTGGTGATCAAAAATTGAGATCATTAAATGATGTACAAAAATATTGTGAAACACAAAAGCTTGAATTCAATTCTGAAATGTTTTCATTTAGATCACAAAAACCAGATATAAGTGAGGAAAATGAAGTTAAAATAGAAACAAATTGTTTAGAAGATGATTTGTACGAAAGTATTTTTCATGAGGAAATCTATAATGTAAAACTTCCTAAAAACTTTAATGATGTACAACAATCACAGAAAAAAAGAAATTGGATTAAGGCAATGGAGGATGAACTTAAGGTGATGAAAGATAGGAAAGTATTGAAATTAGTAGATCCCCCACCTCAAGGTGTGAAGATATTAGGTAATAAATGGGTATATAGCGTAAAAAGGGATGATAAAAATAATATAAAAAGATATAAAGATAGGCTTGTAGCACAAGGTTATAGACAGAAATATGGAATAGATTACACTGACATTTTTTCACCAGTTGTAAATTTTTCAATAATTAGATTCCTATTTATAATATTAGTATCTTTGCTAAAATGGAAGCATGTCCAGTTAGATGTTAAATCAGCCTATCTTTATGGAAATTTGAAGGAAAAAATTTACATGCAACAACCTGATGGATTCAAACTAAAAGATAGTGAAGATAAAGTTTGTCTTTTAGAAAAGACTATTTATGGGTTACATCAGAGTGGAAGAGAATGGAATAAAGAATTAGATTCAATTTTGAATTCAATAGGATTTGAGACCATTAAATGGTGCAACTGTGTATATAAAATGAATAATAGTGTTATCTTGATAGTATATGTTGATGATATCTTGTTATTTGGAATAGAAACATCTGTAATTGGAAAAAAACTATTCAAATTATTAAAGAAAAGTTAGATATAGAAGAATTAGGAAAGGTCAAATATCTGTTAGGAGTTAACTTTGAAACTACAGACAAGGGCATAAACTTACATCAAGAAACATATATAAACAGACTTATAACTAGTTTTACAGATTTACCTAAGACATTGGTAAATTTACCTTTTAAAACAGGATGCTGGTTACCACCAAAAATTAAGGAAGACGAAATTATTGAGACTGAACTCATGAGAAAATACCCATATAGATCAATAATAGGTTGTTTATCTTTCCTTGCAGACAGAAGCCGACCAGATATTTCTTTTTCAGTAAACACAATGGCTCAATTCTGTAATGGATACACATATCAACATTGGAAAATCGTTGTAGATTTAATGAATTATGTCTTTAGGACAAAACATTATAAAATAAATCTAACAAATGTTAATAGAGGCATCTTAAATGCATATTCTGATGCAAACTGGGGAAGTCATTTGACCAATAGACACTCTACAAGTGGATACATACTATATTTAGATGATACCCCATTTACATGGAAATCAAGAAAACAAAAGTGTATTGCATTAAGTTCTATGGAATCCGAATTTATAGCCTTAACTGAAAGTGTAAAAGAAACAATATGTTATTTTAATATATTAAAAGAAATAGACGTACTACCTAATGTGGGAAAACCTATTCAATTCTGTGACAATCAGTCAGCTATATATTTCTGTAAGAATAGTGTAGAAAATATAAAAACCAAGCATATTGATATCTCTCTCTCTCTCTCAGACTACAATTCATTAGAAAACTTGTTGAAGAAGAAGAATTCACTTTAAAATTTGTTAATAGTAATTTAAACTTAGCTGACTTCCCCCCTAACTAAACCTTTATCCAAAGAGAAACTAAGTCGTTTCATAGAGAGACTGTTTTGGAGATGAACTGTCTACAAATTAATCCAAGACTCATCTTCAGACAAGACTGGACCCGAAGCAGGAGGGAGTGTTAAGTCCACTACTTGTACAAGTTGACAAGGGACTCTGCATCATCTGTAAATTCCTTCACTGCTCTGTGCTATTTATCTCATTCTGTCTCTTTATAATTTTGTGTAGCTATCATGTTGTAAATCAGGGGAAATGATCATGGGGCCGATTGTTGCAGCTGATCATTTTTTCTATAAATATAATATACTATGTTGTTTGTAAATTTGATTATTTAAATAATTTGTATTTTTTTAAATATTTAATTATAAAATGAATTTTTGTAAATATATATATATGTAAATTTTTGTGTAAAAAAAAAATTAATAATAGAAAATTTGCATATGTTTTTTTGTTCATTAAAAAGTAGAAAATATTTTAAGAAAGGTGTGTGTGCCTTCTGTCCATCCTTCCACCCAACAAGAAAAATACAAATGGCTTCCAAAATAAAGAAAAAAAACAAAGAGTGTCGTTCTAAAAAAAAAACAGTGGCAGCATGCCCTTTTAGAAGCATTCTATATCAAGTTTAACCTAGGCTAAAACATAATTCCAAATAATTTTAAAGCCAGAAATGGTTTGAATAACAGGTTAAAAACAAAATTTAATATACACTTCAGAAGAAATTTGTAACGGCAGCTGGCCGGCGGGTTTTCAGTTTTGATTTCGGTTTTGCACGAGTTGTGTAAGACACAGGCAGGCGCGGAATAAAATACATTGGAACTTCCCCTCTACTGTTTGTTGGATAACTTAACATACAACCAGGACGTTACAAAATTCTTTCTTTGTATTGATTGCGTAATAGTAGAGTTGTAGTTGTTATTCTTATTCGTTTTCAGAAAAAGTGAATCACCAAAAAAAAAAATTTTCAAAATTTGAATAATTTTTTTTTCTTGCACCGCATAACTCCAAAACCACATAAAAAGAGAACGAAGTGTACTAGGCTTTTAACGAACTTAAAATTGTGATTTAAAACAACAAAATTTTGAGCATGTTTCAGCTCACGGATCGCGATTTCAAAACAAAAAAAATTAGCAGCATTGTTTGTTTTCATTTCCATTCTATTTTTGCTGTATGTTGCATACATTTTTACACATTATACTTTTATTTAATAGTATATCTTTGCATTTGACAATTTTGAAATAGAAGAAAAATACAAATGGCTTCCAAAATAAAGAAAAAAACAAAGAGTGTCGTTCTAAAAAAAAAACAGTGGCAGCATGCCCTTTTAGAAGCATTCTATATCAAGTTTAACCTAGGCTAAAACATAATTCCAAATAATTTTAAAGCCAGAAATAGTTTGAATAACAGGTTAAAAACAAAATTTAATATACACTTCAGAAGAATATGTGGAAATTGGAAGAAGTAAAAAACGGTTCCCCCAAGTTCCCAGTGTCTCATGAGCCACAAACAAATCGACTTATAAATTCTCAAAAACTACCACTACAGTTCTATTTTTAGAATGGAATTCTTGTTAGGTATATGACTCATTCAGGGTTCGCAGTTATTCCCCTGGCCGGACGTTTTACCACCGATTTTGTGTTTGCAAATTGGCGTTTTTTATTCACAATTTTACCGATCGCGCTATCGTATCAACATGTTTGGCGTCCGATTTTTCTGAATTGGATACTTTTGATTCATCCTCAATTGATTCAGAATACACGGAGCTTTATTCCTTTGATGGAAATAACGATATTTAAGACAATTCTGATTTTCAAATTTTACTTTCAAACAACAAGGTATTAGAGACATTTTTTCAAATAAATTTAGTATTATATTATTTGAGAAGGATGTTCTAAAATAGTCTTATACCTTTCAAATATATAATTAATAAAGTTTTGCCTAGGGGATTTGGCTTAATTTTTAAATAATACATAGGTTTATATATAAACATGTATCCTAATGATAATAAGAACCTATTAACAAATTACTTCTTTTGATATTCAGCATTACTGTAAAGAAATAGGTCAATTTAGGGAATTAAAACAAAGTGACCATTATTAAGTGGCTGCCTTTTCCTGTTTGTATGGCTGTTTTTTAATTATACAGTGTAAAAATTTTGAAAAGTAAAAAAAAAAAATGGCCAAACCTTTGCAATAGTGAACCGTGGCTATAGTGAACCAAAAGCTCTGTCCCATTGTAGTTCACTATAGAGGGGTTTTACTGTATATATATATATATGTAATATTGTTGCAAATGTGATGATCCTTTAGACGTATGGATAAACTGGCAGTCGTGTATGTGAGGCGAGTGTTGATATTCTTCCCACACGCGGACAACAAGAAGCAGAGGCAGGGCTGGATGTTAGCACCGAGCGTGATCGGGGACAGCCAACCGGACAGAGGTAGAGGCCATGATACAAACTTGGATGCTATCTCCGAGACATGGAGAGAGAGACTGTGTGTGAAAGACAGCAGCCGTCTGTCGATGGCCACCCTCTAGAACATCTGCTGATACCCTGCCAAAATCTGTCCTGTTTTCAGGGGTCGTCTATAAAGAGTCCCTGGGGGCCCCACATGGGCTTTGGCATTTTCCTCCTCTCTCCCCAGCTGACCGCTCTTTGGATCTTTATTTTGACATCACCAATTTTAGTTTATATACAAAAAGGGGTTTAAAATACAAATAGTTTATATACAAAACATCGGGTGGTAGTAAATAGAAAGTGTCATTTTCATACAGTTTAAAATATACTATAGAATGTGCCCCCGGTGATGAAGGTTTGTTTGGGGGAAATGAAATAACATGAATGATGACCTAACAAACCTATTATAAAATCAAAAGAAATAATTTGGGCACAAATTAGTTAAAATTATTAATATATATAGTCACGACCGTCTGTCGTGGCCTCTGTCACGGATAATATACAGTTATCATCGTCATGCGTTCTTAATTCTGTCACCGTTTGCTTTTGGTTCAGTGGTAGAATGCTCGCCTGCCACGCGGGCGCCCCGGGTTCGATTCCCGGCCGATGCATTTTTTTTAATACAATTTTTAAAACTCATTTATATATATTATACAAGAATGACATCCACGGCGCCAATTTATAATTGTAACGAATAGTATTTGAATAAAGCATTTAATCGGGTAAACCCCGGGCGTTGCCCGGGTCATTCGGCTAGTTATTAATATAGGAGAATAAAATAGGACAATAATGGTGACGTCTCAATAAGATATGGAATATGATAAAAGAAAATACATAAGAATAAATGATAAAATTTAGAAAATATGCAAGATAAAATTAGAAATGCCGCAAAAGTAATTTACTTATAGAGAAAAAAAATTGAGAACCTATTGAATGAAAAAATAAATAAAAGAAAAGCATAAAGCTATTAAGTTGAACTAAGATTATAAGTTGACGCAGAGGGTTGATGAGGGTATGTTCCTGCAAAGAAATAGCTTAATGAGTTCTGCAATGCAGTACGAACTTGTGTTAGTGAGGTACTGTTTTCATTAACAGAACGTTCAAGATGTTCCGTCTGCATTATTAGTCAGACTAGCAGGGAGAGGTATGTAGGTTGAAGAATGTGGAAAGGGAAAGGTAAACGCAAGAGATGTACTGCTGCCAATAATGATGGTACCCGGCTTGTATGATGAAAAAAAAAAAGATAAAAATGATAAAATGATAAAAATGATGAACCGGGTAAAAAAAAAAATTCTGGCGAGCAATATTCTCTTGAGGGGAATACATGAGCTTGGGGAATGAAGAAGGGGAAGGTAGCTGCAAGGGTTGTTCTGTTGCCAATGATGATTTCACCCGACTTGAATGGTAATATAGATAAAGAATTCTTCCTGGATTGAATTTAGACGATAAAAAACATGGCGAAGGAAGACGAGTATCTTTTATTGGTGCATTAGGGCAAGCTTTCGGGCAAAAGCCCTTCGACAGGCAAGATATAACGATATCGATGGCTGTAGTGAATATATACATACACATATTAATTTACATAAATATAAAAAAAAGCATGCAAATGAACAATTTAACTATTTGTAAAAAATGAAAAGTAAAAAATAAAAATCCTAGAGGGTAATTCAAGAGATGCAAAACATTAGCTGAAGGAAAGAAATATTAATGAGGCATAATATATGACTGCAATGGAATATTAAGTATATAAAAGAGAAATTTATACATAAAGGCCAGGAGAGCTTGATATGCGTCAGCGAGGTCAATTTTTACAGTTAAAAACAAGAGGGAAGTTTAAATAAAGGACAGGAGAGGATGATAAGCTTCTGGAAGTTCTATTTTTCTATTGATGCTGTTCAGTTTGTGGGATACTATGGATTCTAGAATGAGTCTTTGGTGCAAGATATGTATGTGACTGTAATGTATGGTGGGGTTGTTGATGTTGAAAGTGTGGCCCGTGGTCTGCATATGTTGATAAATGAGGGACTTGGTATCTTGCCTGGAAATATTACGGGAATGTTCAGTCATCCTGATGGACACAGATCTACCCGTCTCACCAACGTAAGTGGCAGGGCACTGTTCACATGAGACGGAGTAGACTGCGCCCACAGAACGAAGGGGGGCAGGAGGAGCTGAGGACTTAGTATGAGGATGACGGAGGGATGAAAGAAGGTTCGGGGAGTTTTTATATATGGTACGGATGCCATAGGATTTAAGTTTTCTGGCTATATCAACAGAGGAGGGGGAGTAAGGGAGAAAACACAATGATCTGTATGTCATGGAAGGATTGGAAGTTGCAGGTGTATAAGTATATTTGTTAATGAACGAGAGCGGAAAAGAAGCTGCGGAGAGCTGGGTTATAATGCGATTTCTTTCTATTATTTTAAAGATGTCTATGGAACAATGGGTGGATATTCTTTTTGTAAGAGTTCTAACAATATTGATTTTATGGGAGGTAGGGCAGTGAGAATTGTAGTGAGTGTAGCAGGGGGGGCATTGTTTTTTATGATAAAATGTAGTGTGAAATGAGGATGGGGTGCGAATAATTAAGATATCTAGGAATGGGAGAACATGGTTAGTTTCAGTTTCTAGAGTAAAGGAAATATCATGGTTGTAATTATTAAGGGTTAATAGTATGAAGCTCTCCTGACCTTTTTTGCATATACAGAAGATATCATCAATGTATCTTCGCCAGAACTGAATATCTGTAGGGAGGGTATGGGTGATCCAATTATCTATTCTGGTCATGACTATTTCGGCAATAATGGTAGATAGAGGGCTGCCCATTGGGGAGCCCCTGAACTGTCTATAATGGTGCTGTAGGAATGTGAATGTGTTCATGCTTAAGCATATTTTGGTAAGTTGGACTATGGTTGAAGAAGTGTGGGTATCGACATTTTGCGATTGAAGGAAATGAATCAAGCCATCTGTGATGAGTTCATGAGGAAGACAGAGGTAGAGGGAGGTGACGTCGAAGGAACACATAGTGAAGGCGGGGTCTGGTTTAAGAGCTGTTAATTCATTAATAAAGTGAGGGGTGCTGTTAATAGAAAGGGTATTATTGTAATTGGTTAAAGGGGAGAGGAAGCTGGAAAGATATTTAGCCAGAGGGTAAGCGGGCGATAAGTGATAGGCTATGATGGGACGGAGAGGTACTTCTGGTTTATGTATTTTGGGAAGGCCGTATATATAGGCTGAACTAAGGAGGTTAGAGGTAAACAAGGTATATTCTTCAGGTGAGATGTTTTTAGATTTCTTGAGTCGGAGAAGTGAGGTTCTGAAAAACTTAACGACAGAGAAGCTGATTTGGTCTGTGATGGGTAAGAAAGTGGTGTCATCGCCAAGTAAATTGTGCATTTTTGAAACGTAACTATCCTGATTCAATATAACTGTGTTAGCACCCTTATCTGACCTAGTAATAACTATTGATTTACGAAGTTGAGTTTTT
Organism: Cordylochernes scorpioides; assembly: GCA_030710605.1. NCBI lineage: Eukaryota > Metazoa > Arthropoda > Arachnida > Pseudoscorpiones > Chernetidae > Cordylochernes > Cordylochernes scorpioides. Next base: position 89,811,680 of record CP092864.1, on the reverse strand, counting down.
TAAGTGTAATGGTGTTTTCAAGATGGTTAGAGGGAGGAAGAAAGGGCCTAGATAAATACTTAGCTACCATGGATCTGATGGAAAACTTCTCTTGCAGATTGAAGGGCTTGATGGATGATTCAATGGCGCTGATGATCACTGGAGGATTGGGATTGGAGGGGATGCGGTATTTCAGTCCTTTCTCAAGGAGCGAGGTCTCAGATGGCGACAGAGTGTGGTTCGATAGGTTAATGACTGTTGAAGATCTGGGGCGAAGGTCACGAGAGAAGGTGTAGCGTAAAGCATATTTCTTTTTCCAAAAGAGAAGTTTTTTATGGTGTCTGTCGAGAATAATTTTTTCTTGGGACTTGATATTGATGGTGATTTTTATAATATGCTTCGAAAGATCTGCCAGTGGGATTCTTTGGGATACTAGGAGTATGAGACCTTTGATTGACTTGGTGAGAAATCTAATATTGGAGAAACAATTTTTGATTCTTGCATTAAGCAGCTGCTGCTGTGTTTGTATGAGGATGTGTTTTGAAAAAGAACTGCCAACTGGGTCATTTATCCTGAGGGAAGGCGGGATGAAATCAGCATTTTTGCAGAGACGGTTGAATCTAAGGTGGCATCTCCATCGCAAAAGTTGTAGAGATTTCTTATGAATTAACCATAGGTACCAATCGATGTCGCTCGTAGAGAGATTCATAGGTATAAGTAATAACGAATTTAGAAATATAGATAAAGAATTTTTCCTGGATTGAATTTAGACGATAAAAAACATGGCGAAGGAAGACGAGTATCTTTTATTGGTGCATTAGGGCAAGCTTTCGGGCAAAAGCCCTTCGACAGGCGAGATATAACGACACTATGAACGATATCGATGGCTGTAGTGAATATATACATACACATATTAATTTACATAAATATAGAAAAAAGCATGCAAATGAACAATTTAACTATTTGTAAAAAATGAAAAGTGTATGTATATGTAGTATATTTTGAGTTAGATAGATCACAACCTTCTTCTAATATTTATTATAACCCCATATCTATATAAAAATATGTATCGACCTTGTAACAATGGAAGTGACAAATAAACAAAGAGGTAAAGGTAGTCTAGACGGCGACAAAGGCCAGACGACGAAAACAACCAAGCGCCGGACAGGTGGCGTGATTATAGGAACCAATCAGGACTCTCCACTATATGCGGGCGTCCAATATAAAAGCCCCCCAAAATGGGACAAAAGTAGTTGTTTTCAGAGCGACGCCGTTATACGGTCGATCGGATCTCTCACCCCCCCTTCTATCCGCGATGTAGGCTTAGGGCATCCGAGGCTCCCGTGGTCCGCCTGCCTCCGTCCGTGGTCTACCTCTACCTCTTGGAGCTACCATCTAGACCTGCCTCTGTCTCTTGCTGTCCCCGTGCGGGAATCCCATCACGCACCCACGACCACGACTGCCCAGTACATTCCACGCCGGCTTGGTCGGGATTACTACATATATATTCGTGTGTATGTATATATATGTTCGTGGCGCAGAAGATGTCGATGGGGGCCATGATGACCTGCTCGATGCGAGGTACAGCTAGTCCTCGCATGGCGTCTTTGAGATGGTCCCCTGGATCATCAAGGTGGAGGGCAAGTAGAAGGGGCATCCACACAAATACGCCGTTGAGCACAGGTGCCACTGTCATCCTCTGCATGCAGCTGTCCTCAGTTATCCTGTCGACTTTCTGTAATATTGTTGCAAATTTTGTGATCCTTTTGACGTATGGATAAACTGGCAGTCGTGTACGTGAGGCGAGTGTTGATATTCTGCCCACACGCGGACAACAAGAAGAAGAGGCAGGGCTGGATGTTAGCACCGAGAGTGATCGGGGACAGCCAACCGGACAGAGGTAGAGGCCATGACACAAACTTGGATGCTATCTTCGAGACATGGAGAGAGAGACTGTGTGTGTGAAAGACAGCAGCCGTCTGTCGATGGCCACCCTCTAGAACATCTGCTGACCCCATGCCAAAATATTTCCTGTTTTCAGGGGTCGTCTATAAAGAGTCCCTGGGGGCCCCACATGGGCTTTGGCATTTTCCTCCTATCTCCCCAGCTGACCACTCTTTGGATCTTTATTTTGACGTCACCAATTTTAGTTTATATACAAAAAGGGGTTTAAAATACAAATAGTTTATATACAAAACATCGGGTGGTAGTAAATAGAAAGTGTCATTTTTATACAGTTTAAAATATACTATATATGTAATGATCCTCTTACTGTAATGATCCTGTCGACTTATGTCGGATTGCTGTCGACTCTCTGTGATGGGCAGTCGTGAATGATTGTTGTGCCGTCGTGATGATGATGTGCAGTCGTGATGGTGATGTGCAGTCGTGAAGGTGATTGTTGTGCAGTCGTGCTGGTGATGGTGGTGGTAAAGCACACAGAGACGAATCAAAGAAGAATCCAAGGCATCAGGGAGAGAACGTAACAACCTTGCGGCCAACAGTCGCGCACTAGCTCCTTTCTGTCCTGCTGCTAACCAACTAACTGAACTACGAGGGTGAGTAGAAAATTAAGGTCTTCTACGAGATAATTTCCGAACGCGCGTTGCTAGGTGAAATCCGACAACACCGCTGCCTTCCTTGGTTCCCCCTCTACCGTCTAAAACCTTCCCGGTGATCTTGGGACGCTCAGTCGCTGTCTGGCAGCCGTTCGCGATGGAACTTCCCCTTAGCTCTCCCGCCAAGTGCGAGTTGCGCTCAGTTATACGCTTTTTAAATGCGAAAAATAATTCTCCGGTCGAAATTCACCGTCAGTTAGTGGAAGTGTATGGTGAGAAGTGCATGGACATCAAAAATGTGCGGAAATGGTGCCGGGAGTTTAACGAGGGGCGGATAAACGTCCACGATGAACAGCGGTCTGGGCGGCCGAGTTTGCCGGAATCAACCGTGGCTCGAATCGACGAAATGGTGCGCGCAAACCGGCGGATAACCCTTGAAGAGATCGAGGATGGCCTGAATGAAGATTGCAGCCACTTCTCCGTGCACAAGATTGTGTCTGAGACCCTCGGCTACAGAAAGGTGTCCGCCAGGTGGGTCGACAAGTGGCTCAAAGAGGCGGCGGGAGAGTGGTACAACACCGGAATTACAAAGTTGTTTGACAGGATGAAAAAAGTGATTGAGCATAAAGGCGACTATGTAGAAAAATAGCAAAGTGTCCAACCTTTCCAATGATTTATAAAAAGTTGTGATTAAATGTGTTTTTCTATGAAAAAAATAGGAGACCTTACTTTTCTACTCACCCTCGTAATTGACTAACACTGTAACCCGAAACTTTCTAACGACCCCTATATATAGCAACCCTCAACCGTCTACCTTGGCCTTGACTCTCATTGGCTGCGGCAAGTTCTTTGTTAACTCAGGCTTAACGGCGCGCCTCGGCAAATCTCGGCACGTCTCAACATGTCTCGACACGTCTCAACACGTCTCGTCTTTGATCTTAGGTTTTTGGTCTCTATAGTGACCTTGGTTGCTACGTTCTCTGGATGCCTTTGTATTTATTTAAACACACCAAATCGATACATACAAAGTTAATGGTTTAACAGAGGATTGGGTACAATGATTGAAAGTTAACATAGAGTAGGGGGTGTAAGAAGGGGGGGGGGGGAGTATATACACAGGTGTTTTATCATTAAATTACCACAGATGGGCCCCCTGCGTTAAAGAATTTGAAAAGGGGCAGCCTGAATTAAATTCTGGTAGATGGGAAGTAATTTTTGTGGAAAATTAATTGGGTAACAAATAAAGCTATTTACAGAGTGGTAAGAAGTTGCGGTCGATAAGGTGACAGAATGGAAAGATGAAGTATGAATTGTTAAAAAAAAGAATGACAACATGGTGATTAAATTGGTTGAAAGCAGGATCAGCTTGAGAACATGGGTTTGCAAGGCGTTTTGCTAGGACGTCTTGGAACTAGTTAACAAGGGATCAAAAAAAACTATTGTTTTCCGCTTAGCGGTCTTGGATGGGGAGGAAAAAAAAAAAGAATGAAAATAGCGCGATGGTGAGTGAGTGAAAAAAAAAATGCTTGCAGAGTATTCAATCTTGGTGTATGGACACACTACAGCAAGGGAATTTCTGCAAGTGTAAAAAAATGAACATATAAAAACATGAAGAAAAACATCACATTGAAAAAAAACTGACAAAGACATGGGTCGCGCTGGTGGTGAAAAGAGCCGCTAAGATGGTAAGGTTTGGTGAAAGGCAAGGTAATTTCGTGGTTGTTGAGAGAGGTTTGGTGAAAGGAAAGGTAATTTCGTGGTTGTTGAGAAAGGTTTGGTGAATGGCAAGGTAATTTCGTGGTTGTTGAGAGAAACATTTGCAAAAGTTGAGAGGTGCGAAAATAAAAAGGTGAAACAAAATTAAGATATAATGCTATTTACAAAATTGGGACAATGGTACTCGTCTCGAGTACTTGGGTGAGAAAAAGAAAAACAAAAAGGAAAAACATTGATTAAAATTTGTAAACAAGTCCACTTTAGGCTTTTAAAAGTCGCTTGAAAAGGTGTTGCAGTGGTTACATAGGGTGAGAAAAAAAATGTGTGGGTACATAGGTTGACAAACGAATTAATGTGCAGTATTGCGATAAGACATTGATTTTAAGGGAGATAGTTGCAGGGTAGTATGGTACAACATGTGGAGTACAAAATGAAATGTTGGGATGAGTTATCTGTGATGTAAGGGAAATAGTTGTCAGGACTTAGGTGGTGGGGCAGTTCTAAATAGACGTTGAACGGTTTCTCCTATCAAATTACAGATGATGGTAAGCAGTTGGAAAATGGCTTCTTGTAGTTGAAAAAGTCTATCAGTTTCTTGTGCGTATATTCCTAGGTAGATAGGCGTGATTAGCGGGACGGTGGAGAAGGGCATTGTTAGCGTGTAAATTAGGAGAATTAAGTGGAAAATCAAAAATGTTTTCATATTGTATCCTATATGTTTAATGAGAGAGATTAGTTGTGGGCTGAGCCATTGATGTTGGAGGGTTGATGTCGTGACTTGGGACGGGGTTGGTTCATGATTGATTTGTAGATGGGGAATTGGGGACAAATTGTTACTTGAAGTCGGTTCTATTTGGATTAGGGTAAAAAGATTTGGGGTTAGAGGTGGAAGAGGTTGGCTGCTGGATGGTTTGATCGGGAGTTGGTATTCTCGGAACAAGTCCGGCGAGAGATGTCGGAACGGAAATGAGTCATTGTCTTTGGGTTGAACAAAATATGCCTGCATGGTGGGGGGTGCTATATGAGGTACGCTTTCTGTGTATGGCCTAAGTTTGTTGACATATATTGTGTCGTGTTCCTTGTTGAGCGGTTGATTTGGTCTATTAATCTTTACCACATTGGGAGAAATAACTTCTAAAATTGTGTTGGGACCTGTGAAATAAGGGGTAAGCTTCCCAGTGTTAGGATGGTGGTACACTTTGACAAGAACGAGGTCTCCAATTTCGAAGTTAGGTGTTTTGTGATTAAGATCAAATTTTTGTTTATCTTTGTCGTGTTTAAGTTGTGTGCGTTGGTAGGCTTGTTGTCTGGCAATGTCAATAGGGGGGTAAGGGTTAATGTGGTTAGAAAGTTCTGTGGGTATAATGCCGAAAAGTAAATAGGATGGGGGAAAGCCTGTCACTGAGTGAGGGGTGTTATTATAAACTTGTGTAACCTTGTTAACGAGCTTTGTCCATGAGGTTTTTGGGTTTTCGAGATGTAGTAGTCTGAGTTTACCTGTAATTGTAGAGTTTAGACGCTCGCAAAGACCATTTGCTTGAGGGTTATTACTAGTTGTGTTTAAGGGTTGTATGCCATGGGCTACTAGGAATCTTCGGAACTTCTCTGAGGTGAACGCAGGTGCTCGATCCGAGAGTAAGCGTTTTGGAGAGCCGTATACTAACACCTTTTTAATTGCTTGTATGTAGGTTAAGGTACTGGTAGATTTTGAAGGAAATGTCCATGCGTATCTGGTCATATGGTCAACAATTACATGTAAGTGGGTTTTAGAATTGCCGTATTTAGCGAAGCCTGATACGGTGTCGATTGAGAGGAGGTCGAATGGTTTGGTAGCAGAGGGGGTCTGACCAAGTTCTCCATACCTGGGTCCTTTTGGATGTTTGGTTAATTAACATGTGGTACAAGAATTTACATGATTTTTAATGTCTCTTGACATGCCACTCCAATGGTATTGGCCGGAGACAAGGCGACTCATTTGAGATATACCAGGGTGATTGTATTCCAAATGTACTTTGTTTAGAAGGGTGTTGCGAAGTTTTTCCGGAATCAGAATTTTGGTTACTCCCTTGCGTGTGATGGTGTGTAATCCGTTTGTGTCTTGTGTGATGTGTGGATGTGTAGGGGTATTGTTTTGGTGTATCTTGATGGTGTCGGCGTCTAGGAATCCGCAGAAGGGATTGCGTGAGAGAAGGTCAGCCTCGTACTGCTGGGTACCTTTAATGTAGCGAATTTCGTAATCATATGTTGAAAGTCTTAAGCTCCATCTGAATAGACGTCCTGCGGGATTTTTGATAGATTTTAGCCATTGTAGATCAGAGAAAATGGTGAATTTTGTGCCTGTAAGGTAAATGCGGAATTTTTTTACGCTTTCAATTATGGCTAAGCATTCTAGCTCAGATATGTTGTAATTTTGTTCGTGCGGGCGTAAGGCTCGGCTATAAAATTGTACGGGATGTATTTGGTTGTTGGGGTGGACCTGTTTTAAAATGCCTGCGATACCTTGTGTTGAAGCGTCGCAGTAGAGTTGGCAGGGTAGACCTTCTTGGAACAAATGTAAGATGGGTTGTGTAGTGAGACTTTTTTTTAAGGTTTCGAAAGCTTGTTGACAAGCATCGCTCCAGTGCCAATTTATGTTCTTTTTAAGCAAGTTGTTAAGGGGTGTTCGGAGACGAGCATAATTTGGAATAAATTTATTATATACGTTAATTGCACCTAGGAAAGATTGTAGCGATTTTTGATTATAAGGGGGTTTTATGGCATTAATTGTATCGAGGTTTCTAAGCTGGGGTGTATATGTGCCTGCGGATATGGTGTATCCGATGGATGTTTTGAAAAATTCACATTTATTATAATTTAGTCTGATGTTTTCTGCTTGGCAAACTTCGAAAAATTTTGTAAGGTGTTGTATGTGTTCTTTTGTGGACTCTGAGAATATAATAAAGTCGTCAAAATAATGTTCTATGTGTTGCAAGTTGTGTTTTTGTATGATCTGACTGAGCGTTCGTAAATTTGTGGTGAGTTCCTTAGGCCAAAGGGGAGGCGGGTCCATTGATATTGTCCATCAGGTGTAACAAAAGCAAGAAGTGGTCTAGATTCTGGTGCGATCTCTACTTGCCAGTATGCAGAGGCGATGTCGACGGAGGAAAAGATTTTGGCGCGCGAGAGTTTATCCAGCACGGAATCAATCGAAGGGAGGGGGTGAATATCTGGCTGAATTATGTCGTTTAGTTTTCTATAATCTATGCAGAAGCGTTTTGTTTTATCGCGCTTTGTGACTAACGTTACAGGACTTGCAAACGGAGAGTAGGATTTTTCTATTATATTGTGTTTTAACATTTCGGCGACTTGATTTTGGATTTCCTTTAGGTCGCAATAAGGAACTCTGTATGGCCTGAGTGTAATTATTTTATCAGAAGTAGTGTTAATTTTGACGGGGGGAATGTTTAAAGTGGGGACATCAAATTTGTTTTCAGAAAATATGTGTTGATAGTTATGCAATAGGAAATCAAATTGGGTCGGAACATTAGGGTGAGACAATTCAGTTTGTGCATCAGTTAACTGGCAAATAGGGTTAACAAGGGTTGTGGGAGATAAAGAGTAACATGGGCATATTCCTGAAAAGGCATAATTATTCGTGGTGAGTGTATGTGCTGATTGGTTGCAACGTGAGGGCAGAGAGGTTTGGGATGCCTTGAAATGTCGCTGGCATTCCCAATAAGCACATGCACTTGGAACAAGGGGAAAATTATACACATTTTTAGTTAAGGGTGAGTTATTTTGAAGTATAAAGTATTCATGAAAGTTAATTTGTAGTTTACATTTTTTAAGCGTATCTATTGAAAGTATACCAAATGGAAGTTTAGCATCTATGACATAAATTCTGATTTTTTTCTGTTATTTTGCCTGAGGTTAGCGGAAGATAAACATAGCCTGCGGTTGTAATACTTTGTGAGATAGAACTAATTTGAATGTGCTCGTTAATTAATTCTATTTTTTGTGTTAATATATTTTTTAAGAAATTAAAGGTATTTAATGGTATATTATTTACGGTTGCACCAGTATCAGCTAGAAAAGGAAGGAAATGTTTGTGATTGAGGAGGACTTTTAAGATAAGGTTACTAACGAAAATTAGGGTAATTCTCTACCTGTTTGGGGCTAGTGTTGCTTGTCGTCGGGGCGGCTGGCACAGTAGATGGTGTCGGCTGGCGGCCATTGTTGGCTTGGTTGAAGGTGCCTTGGCGGTGGTGGCTGGCGTGGTAGGTTTGGCCGTGCTGGGCGTTAGAAGCTGGTCGTTGCTGGCACTGGGAGTGCCAGTGTTGTCCTTGGCAGAACTTGCAGGGAGAAGGTGGTATTGCTGCGTAGTTCTGTGCCCGTGGTGGTGGTCGTGGGGTATTGTGGTAGGGTCCTTCCATCCTTGGAGGGTTGTCTGGGCCACGTGGTGGTTGTGGGGAGAAGTTTCCTCGCACCCTGGAGGTTAGTTCATACCACTCGGAAAGCGATTTGGGTGGCACAACTCGAACAAGGCGCTGATCTCCAGTGGGCAGTCCTTCGGTCAAGGCCTCTATGATGACAGGTCTTGGCAAGTTCAATTGCATCCCTAACGTTGTCTTGGTCCTAAAATACTCTTCAAGAGTGTTGTAATGTTGGGCTTTTGCAGCGAAAAATTTCGCGTAGGTTGTGTCGGTCTTGTCTGGGAATAAGTCCTCTAGGGTTCTCTGCGCTTCTTCATACGGTTTAGCATCAAGTCGGAGTTGTCTAAAAAGATCGAGGGGTTGCTTAACAAGATATTGGGGAAGTTTTTGCAGTTTTTGTTGAGGGGTTAAGTTTTGAGTTTGTAAGTTGAAGTTCCTAAAGAAACATGCAGCGTTGTACATACCATCAAAGGCGGGTAGATCCAGGTCTCGGGGGTGAAGGGGTTGCAGTCTTTCTAGGATGGTTGCTAATTGAAGGATGATGGTGCCAAGATGGGGTGGTGGTGTTGTTGGGCCGTGGTCGTTGTTGGGGAACTCTCCGATCTCCTGCACTCGGGCTTCTTTGTCGTCCTGGTTCATCCTGTCGACTCACTGTAATGATCCTCTTACTGTAATGATCCTGTCGACTTATGTCGGATTGCTGTCGACTCTCTGTGATGGGCAGTCGTGAATGATTGTTGTGCCGTCGTGATGATGATGTGCAGTCGTGATGGTGATGTGCAGTCGTGAAGGTGATTGTTGTGCAGTCGTGCTGGTGATGGTGGTGGTAAAGCACACAGAGACGAATCAAAGAAGAATCCAAGGCATCGGGGAGAGAACGTAACAACCTTGCGGCCAACAGTCGCGCACTAGCTCCTTTCTGTCCTGCTGCTAATCAACTAACTGAACTAATTGACTAACACTGTAACCCGAAACTTTCTAACGACCCCTATATATAGCAACCTTCAACCGTCTACCTTGGCCTTGACTCTCATTGGCTGCGGCAAGTTCTTTGTTAACTCAGGCTTAACGGCGCGCCTCGGCAAGTCTCGGCACGTCTCAACATGTCTCGACACGTCTCAACATGTCTCGACACGTCTCAACACGTCTCGTCTTTGATCTTAGGTTTTTGGTCTCTATAGTGACCTTGGTTGCTTCGTTCTCTGGATGCCTTTGTATTTATTTAAACACACCAAATCGATACATACAAAGTTAATGGTTTAACAGAGGATTGGGTACAATGATTGAAAGTTAACATAGAGTAGGGGGTGTAAGAAGGGGGGGGGAGTATATACACAGGTGTTTTATCATTAAATTACCACATATATATATATATATGTAATATTGTTTCAAATGTGCCGACGTATGAATAAGCTGGCAGTCGTGTACGTGAGGCGAGTGTTGATGTTCTTCCCGCATGCGGACAACAAGAAGCAGAGGCAGGGCTAGATGTTAGCACAAAGAGGGATCGGGGACAGCCCACGGGACAGAGGTAGAGGCCATGACACCAACTTTTATGTTTTTCACCGAGACATGGAGGGAGAGTGTGTGAGACAGACAGGCTGAAGCGAACTGCCGAGAAACACCCCCTAGAACATCTGCTGACCCCCTGCCAAAACTTGTCCTGTTTACAGAGTCTCTATAAGAATGTCCCTCGGGACCCCACATGGGCTGGGCGTTGCCTTTTTCCACCCCTCTGTCCCTGCTGCCACCAGCTGACCGCTCTCTCTTTGGATCTTTATTTTGACGTCACCAAATTTAGTTTATATACAAAAAGGGTGTACAGGTTATATTAATAAAGATATAGCAAATATACAAAATATGGGGGTGGTAGCAAATAGAAAGTGTCATTATTATACAGTTTTAAAATATACGATATATATATATATATTTTATTATCTCTAGTGCACATGGTAAAGATCATGCTAATCATAGTTGGGGACTGCTTTTACTGTAAGTGCATCACACAACTACACATGTAGAAAGCATCAAGACTTTTGCACTTACAAATGTGCCAGAGCCCTGTTTTGCTACTTTGCTACTGGTGAGATTGGACTTTGCAGAATTGGAATCCATTGGAACAGGTTTTTTTTTTATTTAGAAAAAGTGCCCAATGCATGATCCCAGGTTGTGACTGTTGGAAATTGATGGTATATACCAGTCGTCCCAATTGTAGCTATAGGATGTATGTATGTTTTCTTTTGTCTGATGATGGTAATAACATGTAACTACACGTCGCACACTATTAATTTATTTCGATTAGGTCTTATTTTCTTGAAGAATAAAATATGTTTGTGCTATTTCAGATATGCATGTTTAATATATTTTTAGGTTGCCTTAGCTCCGGTAAATATATGTTTTGAAAATTGTTTATATCTTAGTTATTATATATTGACCTAAAAATATTTTCTTCTTGCTTTTTGATTTCTCAAATTCGATCTTCTAAATAATACTATATATATTTATTGAAAAGTAAAATAAAGTTAACGGTGAAACAAAATGAGATTAATTGCAAAAATTGCATATTTGATGATTGTTTTATACATGGTGATTTGCATAACAAGGCCAATAGAGCTTACGGTAAAATTTGCCGATTTTAAGACTAAACTCAATAAGATGAAATATTACAGGGATAGAGATGGTGTAACTTTGAAGCACTGTTCGATGGCTTACTGGCTAAAAGTGATCACGGCCTTATTGATAATTGGATGTATAGAACTAAATCCAGGGCCGAAAAGACAGGCCACATTGACAAATATACATCACTCAACTCCAGACCAGGCCACATTGACAAATATACCTCACTCAACTCCAGACCAGGCACCAATGGACGATTTAAAGCTACTGATAATTAACCTTTCGGCTGAAGTGAACAGATTGGGAGAGAAAATGGATGCAAGGTTGCTTAATATTGAGCAGAAGATGGAGGTTTGGGAGCGAAGAATGACGGGAATTGAAACATCTATGGCCTCGTGCACAGATGCACTGGCGACTAACACGAGGTTAATTTCTCACAATACCCTAAAAATAAGGAATCTGGAAGAACGCGCGGAGGCTTTGGAGAGACGAGCCCGAGAAAACAACTTAATAATATATGGCATTGAATCAGCAGAGACTGACAGTCGGGAACTGCTGCTACAAAAGGTCAAGAAGTTAATGGCGGAAGATATGCAGATTACCGATGATGTGGTAATTGCCGAATGTCATCGCCTGGGCAGGGGACCAAAGGCGCCTATTCTGATCGAGGTTCCTGATCACGAGTCCAGAATAAGTCTCCTAAAGAACTCATTCAAACTTCGAATGCTCAATATTTTTATGAGCAGGGATTACAGCCCCCAGATTAGAGAGCAGAGAAAAATCTTGATAGAAAAGAGAAAGGAACTTTACAAGAAAGGTATAGGATCGAAGTTGAGGGATAATAAACTTCTTCTAAACGGCATCAACTACATGGTAGTGGAGGGACAGGTGATGAATGCAAAAGGAGAACTAATATAGCTAGAGGCACACCAGCGGATCTCTGTAAATAGATGTAAATACTCAGGTAATAAAATACATACAAATGAAGATGTACAATCTAGAAACAAATCTCAACTCACAGAAACTCCTCATACTTCACATAGCAAGACTCATACTATTAAAGAAAGTCAACTTAAGGGCACAAATCTGAAACATAATAAAATTAAGATCAAAAAAATAAAACCAATGGTTGACATAGCTAAAAACGAACGATTCATGTATTGGAATATAAACGGCTTTTTTAGGATAAATTCTCTCTTTCCACTGTTCGAATATTTGAAACAATTTGAGATGTTCGCGCTTACAGAAACTTGGTGCCACTTCAATATCGACTTGAACCTGGCGAACTTCGGAATGTACCAATCACCTGCTGTAAAGTCATAAGATAAAGGGAGAGGCTCCGGAGGTATAATTCTCGGCATAAATAAACAACTACAGCCCCAAATCGACAATGTTGAAATCGAAACCTCTTGGATTGCAGTCACACTCAATCCAAGTTTAGACAATGACTCACCAGCGATCTGCGTAATATTCGTATATCTACCCCCAAACGATACGCATGCTACAAAACTTGGACGACTATTTCATTTGATGGAAAATAAGATATATAACGGGTTTGAAATAATACTGGTCGGCGACCTGAATGTCCGTATTGGCAATCTGGGGGGTTACCATAATTTGATAGATACTTCAAACCTTTTTTCAACCACCCGAAATTCCTGTGACCTAACAAAATCTGCCAAAGCGGAAATATTTATTGACTTTCTTGATAAAAATCACTTAACTATAATAAATGGTAGATCCATTAATGATAAAAGTGGTAAATTTACATTCATCTCCGGAAGAGGCTCTTCTGTGTTAGATCTGGCGATTGTCTCACCTGCGCTGCTTGAACACATAGCAGATTTTGAAATTGGTTGTATGCCATATTCGGATCACTTACCAATAATTTTAAAGTTTATCGGCCCTAATAATAAAACTGAAAATTGTTACATGGAGCCTAAGGCCAAAATTAAATTTTCCTGGTCAGTAGATAAAATCCCAACATATATAGAAACTTTAAAAGAATTAACTCCCGAACATCCAGCGGACTCCACAATTGATACTCAGGCTGAGGATTTTACTGGTTTAATTCAAACAGCAATGTTACGCTCGGGGACGCGGATGGAGGCAAAAACAAAAAATATAAAATCTAAGCCATGGTTCGACAAAGACTGTTATTTGGCTAAAAAGGAAATGAAACAAAATCTAAAATTATACGTAAAACATAATATCTCGGACGATAAAATTGCATACTTGTCGAGTAAGAAGAAATATTCAGCTATCCTAAAGCTCAAAAAAAGGGAATATACTGACAAAATTCAAGTTATCCTCAGTAATGTAAAAGATCCTTCCCAATTTTGGAAGACTATTAATTCACTTAAATATAGGAATAACCTACAAGGTGAAATTTCTACTGCAGACTGGCAAGTCTTCTACCGGGAGTTACTTGGTTCAAATTTAACAAAAGTTGTACAGTTACCACTTGAGATATTGGACATTGACCCCGAATTAGATTGTGAAATATCTCTAACTGAGGTCACCAAGGAAATTTCCAAATTGGGTAAAAATAAGGCTACAGGACTTGATGAAATTCCTAACGAAGCGATTAAATATTTGTTAGCAGAACATACAATTTATCTCAGGAACTTATTTAATAAAATCTTAGGGACATCCCAAGTTCCTCAACAATGGACAAAAACGATAATCCACCCAATATTTAAAAATGGAGATCCGGACAACCCGTCAAATTACAGAGGAATATCCCTGATTTCTAACCTATCGAAATTATTTACATCTATCTTGAAGACAAGATTGAATGATTGGATGGAGAGAAAGTCAATTTTGGCAGAAAATCAGGCTGGTTTTAGAAAAGGCTACTCTTGTCAGGACCACATTTTCACGCTCGTATCATTAATTCAAATGACCCTTAGCCGTAGAAGGGGAAAGTTATATGCCTTCTTCATTGACCTAAGGAAGGCCTTTGATACCGTGCCGCACCATCTACTTTGGAAAAAATTAGCATTAAATGGTCTGAGTTGCCGATTTATTAAACTAATTAAGAACTATTATACCCAAATGACGGCAACAGTCAGATGGCGGGGTTCCTTCACGGAGGCTATCAAAATACAAGCGGGAGTATTGCAGGGGGAGCCGTTGTCACCTTATTTATTCATTCTCTTCCTAAACGATCTGGTACACCTGTTCGATGAATCAGAATTGCCAGGCATAAATCTTGAGAATTATGGAACTATACACCTTTTACTGTATGCAGACGACATAGTGATCTTAGGAGAATCGAAAATAAATTTGCAATTGAAGATTAACTTACTTAAAAAGTACTTAGAAGAGAACTGCCTAACGTTAAACCAAAATAAATCTAAAATAATGGTGTTTAGAAACGGTGGAAGAACAGCTCGTTCCGAGACATGGTTTTGGGGTCAGCAACCCCTGACAATAGTAGCTAAGTATACATATCTGGGTTACCCTCTGACTACAAAAATCTCGACCCAATATGCTTCCCAATACTTTAGAAACAAAGCACTGAATGCAATTAATGCACTTTGGAGAATCCTTACAAAGGCGCGAATAAAGTCTTTTACCTCAGTGATGAAACTTCTTGACACTATTGTTCTTCCTACTTTACTATATGCGGCACCAATGTGGGCAATCAACCAGCTGAAGACAGTCAATAATACCCAAGATACATTTCTTCGTCGTCTCTTAGACTTACCAAACTTCACACCAGGATATGTCCTCAGAAGAGAATGTGGAAGAATATCAACTGAACTTAATGCTGTAAAACTCACATTAAAGTTTTGGGTCAGGATTTTAAAAATGGAGACGAGCAGATTACCACATGCTTGCTTAAATTATCTCTGGAAAGTCACCGCGAAAAAGGAAATAGAAAACAGCTTTACTCAAAATTTAATAAAAATTCTAGACTCCAAGGGATATTCCTTTCTGAAGGGCTGCGAAGACTACTTAGCCATACAGAAAGAATTGCCAGGCATAATTAGAACTACCACAGACCAACTAATTCAAAACGATCAGATGAAAATCACTGATTCAACCCACTTTGCTCACTACAAATTTTTGAGTGAATCATTCATGACAGAGGAGTACCTACGATTAAATATCTCGCTTCCCAACAAAAGACTAGTTGCACAACATAGAGCTTTATGGCAATTTTTCAGGGAAGAAAGAAAAGACTTCTGGAAAGAAAATGGCCGGAACTGTTTACTTTGTGAGGATCTCATGGATGATAATTTGGTTCACTATTTCTTCCAATGCCCTCTCTTAACAGAAAAACGTACTGAAACTTTCCCAAGCCCTACCTCTGGTCAATTTAGATACCATAGCATATGTCAACTTCTCTCTTCAGATCTGAATGATAAATTACTGATTGATAAATACTTTAAGTTCTGTACAGAAGCTGGGCGCATGAGAAAGAATGCAGGGCAAAGGATACTGGAGGATGATCCATCTGTAAATAGGTAACAAACCTTATTTTTGTTGTAAATGTTTCCTCTTCCCTCTCCTCTTGTTGACGTGTAAATACGGCGAATCCTGTATGGGGCGGAATGCCCTAAATAAAGGCTTTTGTTGTTGTTGTTTTTTGTTTAATATATTTTTAGTTAAGAATTTAATGTATGTAAATTTTAATTCTTGTAAAAAGTAATTTTTTTTAGTAGGTAAATTTGCATATTTTTGATTTTAGTGTGTATTATAATGTTTTTCTCAGTCGTATGTAATATTTCCTTTGGAGCAGACATGAAGCTCAAATTATAAAAATGTCTTATTTCATTTTATTGTAAAATCAATAAATAAATTAATATTTTGTGAAAGAAAAGATTTCATTTATAAGAACATTTATTAAGGGTAAATATTTTCTGCACAACAAAAATATCATGATTGCTTTTTGCTCCAACCTGGTAACACTTGTACTTAGATGGTCTCCTCAGGTCTTCACCACAATCTCCCCTTTGTTGACAGGCGGCCTGGGTTACTTTTCTTATCTCTTGTTCTTAGTCTTGTCCCGTAGTCCAATCCTTCATCCACAATCAACTAACTGCTTTTAAATATTTTAGTTATGATTTTATATGATAAAGCACAATTTGGATTATAGATTATAGCTACAATAAAATAAGACCTAATCCAAATAAATTAATAGTGTGTGACATTTCGGTGACTGCGTTGTTACCACCATCAGACAAAATAATTTTTCAAAAATTAAAAAAAAAATAAAAATAAAATTCTTTTGTCTGATGATGGTAACAAGGCTGTCACTGATACTTCACATACTATTAATTTATTTGGATTAGGTCTTATTTTCTTGTAGTTATGATTTTATACCTTTGTGAATTAGTTCTTCTTATTGAAAATATTTTAAATGTGTAGATTTTTCATATTTTGTTCCCTTTGCATCAATGTGTTATCACAACTAATTAAATCTAAGTTTGAAAGCCTGTGTTTTAGCATTATAATAAAAAATAACGTTTATCCTTTAACTTTTTATTATACAGTATGACTTGATTATTGTAACACCCTATAATTGCACTAATTCAACCATATTTTCATGTCCTAACCTCCACCCTATTAAATAGCAATAGCAATTCGATACTATCGATAATTTGACAGATTTTTGAAGACACATTTTTCGACATCATTAGATAAATCTTGTTAAAATACAAATTGATTGCTAAAAATAGAATACTTTGACATGCGGGACAGAGCGACCATAATTATCACAGCACACTGTGCTAAAATGCGTCATAAAAGGCGTCTACAAGTTTGCGTGCGATTGTTTATTCGATGATTTAGGCCTAATTTAACAGTCGCTAGTTACGTTTGCTTAAAGAGAAAAATAAATTCTTTAGCCTTTTCTTTTTATAAATTTATTTTAAATTATTATGCAATTCCCATTGCATTTATTAATTTAGATTAAAAATATTAAAATAGTATTTGTAATTTTTCCTATGTGTGTCCAAAAATGTATTACATAATACAATTTTATTGTTCGCTAAAAGTTAAACACATGAAATATTCTGAAAAAAAAAGTCTGAATGGTATCAATTCACATTATTAATTAAAATATATTACAACAGAGTATTTTTATGAAATTATCATTTTAATTATATAGCTGGCTATATATCCTAGAAAAAGTATACACTAGAAATAATGAATGTTGTGATGAATTCATCCAACCTACTTTAATTCAACTGAAAGTTCAGATCCCTTGGGGTGTCGAATTAAAGGGGTTAGACTATATCTCTTTGTTTTTCTCTCTGTAGTCAAGATGAATCCACCTATCAAATGTTAGCCCTGATCATCAGACTCCACTTGGTTTTTGGGGGTGAGATTATTTCTAGGGAACTACGAGAAAGTAAATATTTGTTTAAAAGTAATATATAACCTCGTTAATTCGACACTTCACGATAATTCAACCATGTTTTGATGTCCCAACCTCTGGCCTATCAAATAACAAACTGTAATTCGACACTATCCATAATTCGACTCTTCTGATAATTCAACCATTTTAAAATTGAAATTTTGACAGTTGATTGTTTACATATGGCGAGCGAGTGGCCTCCCCCGAAAAGGGAACTTTGCGCATCGTGCGCTTTGAGATTAATAATAATACAGTCGAACCTCTTTAATTCAACACCCCAAGGGATCTGAGCTTTCGGTTGAATTAAAGGAAGTGTTGAATTAAAGTTATTCTCAGATGATTAGCTAATCATCTAACTCGCTAAAATAACATTTTTAAAAAATAGCTTTGTAACATAAATTAATGATATTAATTGAAACCATTGCGTGTACTTTTTTGTATTTTTTAATTTTCATAATTAACTTTTAGTATGAGGGACAAAATGGCATTTATACATATTTTGAAACATAAATTATTACAAATAATAATTTATTCTAATTGAAGAATATAGCAGTTGAAAGGAAATAAATATGGAAAATAAAAAGAAATTTAAAAAGAATATTTCAAAATAATCATGAAGATCTTTTTAAAAATTCCTTGATAGATGTCTGTTTTTGCACTGAAATCCTATTCAGGATGTATTCCAGATTGTCTATTTTTAAAATTCATGCAAATGTCATTCTTCCTCTGAAATGTCTTTTAAATAACAAATAGTTTTTATTGTATTAAAAGCATCCACTGCTGCTGCAGGTGTATTTGATTTTGTGTCTTCTTTTTATAGTCTTCTCATAATAACATGGAAATGGAATATTGAAATAAAATGTTATCATAATCATTGTGGCTACATTTTATAAAGATTTATTTAATTAAAATGAAATTATTTGTAAACTTTAAATTAACTAAAATATTTCAATGTTGAAATTATTATAATATTAATTAGTGCACGATGCCTAAATTTCTGCGTAAAAAAAAAAACAATCAACAACACGCGCAACATTGCGCAACAACGGTACTGCAAAGTGAAACTTCCAACTAACAAGTACCAAAAGTGCGCAGGCGCGATCCTATCGGCGACCGCCGATCGTCGCCGCCGCTGTAATACCATTTTAGCGGTAAAGTTGCATGTAAAAAGCATTCAACTGTCGAAATTTGAATTTTAAAATGGTCGTATTATCGATAGTGTCGAAATACGGTCTATTTGATAGGCCGGAGGTTGGGACATCAGAACATGGTCGAATTATCGCTGAGTGTCCAATTGGGGTGTGTCGAATTAACAAGGTTATACTGTATTTTCTATTTAATTTTCAACATGAAACATTTTGGTTATTTTTAAATTTATAAATATTTTCCTTTAAAATAAATCATTATGAAATCATAATGAAGTCACAGTGATTATGAGAATATTTTATTCTTCAATATGAACCTATTCATGTGAAATATATGAATTTCCTATTTTCATTAAATTTTCTCAGATAATGCATGTGAAATATACAATCTTATTGAAGATCATTCGAACCTACTAGAGTTTTCTATTTTAGATGTCAAAAATGGCAAGGCTCATTTTAAGGCTTAAAATAGGAAAACGTTTTGTCATTTATTCCCAAGTAAAAATCGTTGTGATGACAATTGGGGTTTGCAATTGCTTATACTTGTAAGTGAACCATAAATGGGCAGTTTGATTTTTGCACTTACAGGGTGCCATTTTGGTTATTTACGATACCTGGTGCTGCACATGACTGGTACAGAGCAGGAGGGACAAGCACCGGTTCTGTCCTCCCAAGAGAACAAGTCTTTGATTTCCAGGCTTAAGTCTGGTCATCTACGGACAATGACTTTCCAGAATGGTTGCTAGGTTTTCCTACTATGTACTAAGTGCAATCCTCAACCTGCAACCCTAAAACACATTATTGACTGTATTGACTCATCCATTGATGAGCTCTACTCTTCCCCGGCAGACACTATCAAAAGTCTCAAGCTTTACAAGCTTGATACCCTAATATGATTGAGTGGAGATAAGAAAGAAGAAGACAATAACTGGCGCAATTTATTCACAAACATCATGTGAAAGTGTGCAATGCACACAAAAAATTATTTAAGTGCTGCAATGATTTGCCTACTAAAGAGATACCTGCTAAGTACCACCCTTACTTAAATTGCTAGTGTAGCTTCCTTTTTTTTCATCCTAGCATCAGAATGTCCAATACAGAGGTGTATGGAATGTCATGTTCAAGTAATACTAATTTCCATACTGATACTGTATAAGGCTTTACACACAACCAAATACAGCGTTTTGAATAATAAAGCACAATTTGGATTATAGATCATAGCTACAAGAAAATAAGACCAAAACCAAATAAATTAATTGTGTGTGACGTTTCGGTAACAATGCTGTTATTGAAATGTCACACACTATTAATTCATTTGGATTTGGTCTTATATTCTTTTAACTGGGTTATGAACTTATCTTTTAGATAAACTGCTGATAAAGGCTATGAAGATCCCCATCCTCTGCTGGCCAAATGTGGCATTTTATAGAATCATTGTTGCCACACTTCCCTTTAGCAGCTTCTGAAATTTGAATGGTCTTAGTAGATCATTGGGAGTTGTGCATACTGACAACACACGGGACTATAAGGACCTGTCATAACTCCGAATGTAGTTAGGCTCTATAGTTGAATATATATTTTTCTTTCATTTGTTGTTGTCCAGTGTTTTGCTACCTTTTATCATAACTTACTCAGATTCAGATAGATTTTTGGTGTATTAATCGGAGGCTTTAATATCCGCGAAGTATAAGGGCTAAATATCTATTTATTTATGGGTGACGTTTCCGATACAAAGTGTTGACGGAATGTAAAAACTTACATAAAGACTTATAAATACTCAGTTTTAATAGAAGTAGCTGGCATCTCTGACAGATGGATGATCCTAGCCTAAAAATATAAACAATAGTTATCATTCTGTTTCATAAATATTTTATGTTAAAATACATTTGGAAGTTTGTTGTATCCTTTATTTTAATCCGACCGAGTTTTTACGCTATCCCAGAGGTATCGCCTCGGCTCTTCATCTGTTGTTTATAGTGGCAGCTCGACTCCTAGGGAGGTTCTCTGCTTCTTCAAGCAACGAACTTTATAGGGTTCGTACAAGCTACTGCTCTACGTGACGGCTGTTGTGCGGCGTTTATAGCTTGGCCAGGGCCCGTAAATTGACACATTCTTGGAACTATGTCACAGGGAAACCATATTGTTACCTCACCATCTGGGGAGGGTTCTGTTCATTTGTCTCCGTAACCAGATCTAGTTTCCATCCAAAGACCTAGCTTAGTTAGCAAAGAGACTTGGGAACGCGAGGTACAACAGCGAATGAGGATTTATCACAAAACCAAACACATTATATGATAACAGCGATTTAAATCTCTCTCTTTATCAAACTTGATAATTTTATGGGGCACGCGATAATTTGTTTGGTATTTATAGATTGAATACATTTACATATGAAGATTCCAGATTGTTGGCGACTTCTGTACCCTCCAGGACTGCGGCCCAGTTTTTACATGATGATTACATGTTAGATATAAATATAATTTAATATTTATTTTTATAAATAAAACTATCACTCTCTTTCTTTATACAATTCAAGAGAGAGAGAGAGAACGCTTCACGATTTTGCGTGTCATCCTTGCGCAGAGAGAGAGAGAGAGAGAGAGACAATTGACATATTTTTATTGACATCTTGTCAATACATGTAAAGTGCACAGTCCGCACTAATTATAAGAAAATGAGAAATTTATAATGAGGATGATGGTTATAATACAAAATGATTTTAAAAATGATTAAAAAATACAACTATGTACATGGCGCCTCTGCCACCGCTGCAGAGTTTGATGGAAGATCGCCAATGGGTCCCCAGAGATACCACGCATCTCGCGATCTACGAAGAAGACGTAGATGGCATGCTTTGCCGCTGAGGAGATGGTGATGGCGTGGTTCTCGAGGTTCACCGCGAAGATCCAGGATTGCAGGTCCGGCGGCCGCCCGATGATGGAGAACACCTCTCGGATGAGAGGGCGGACGGCGCTGCAGGACCAGTAGCGATGAGCCAGCGACAGGTCGCTGGAGCCGCAGGCGATGCAGACGGGCTGGCTCGACGCCGGGTGCCCCGGATGAGGCAGGGCGTGCAGGGCTAGCCGCAGAGCGATGTCCGCTGCATGGCCCCCGAAGGAGCAGCGACGGAGAGATGAGAACGCCAGGCTGGTGGAGGGCACGTCGACGACAGGCGCCCAGCGCCGGAGATACCGCGAGATGGGAACGGCGGCCAGGCGGGGACGCTCCAACATGCGACGCGCAGTGCGTGTGCTGATGAGAGAGATAAGAGAGAGAGAGAGAGAGATTGAAACTTCTTTATTACATAGTTCATATAAGGTTGAATACAAATTTGAATATATAAGATTAAATAATGATAAATGTATGAATAAATATATGTAAATATATAAAATAATTGATAAATATACATATTTACATATATACAGTTTTGATTGGTGGCGCCCACTTCGGGAAAGACTCCGCCACCGATGGACTGCGAGTTTTTTCCCACAGAGAGCAGTCGATGTTATGGCTGACGTTGCCCACCTCAAGACCAAGATGGTATTTGTAGATGGTAGCCTTCGCCACACTTGTTAATTTCACTGCCTTGGGATGGCGACGCCGAATAGCCAGGCCTGCAGATTCAGGGGCACTTCGCAAGAGGCGAACACCTTCCGGAGCAGGGGTCGCACGGCTCGGCAACTTCAGTATCTGCGGGTCAGCGACCCGTCGCTGAACCCACAGGTAGCACGCCTCGAGGCAGGATGGGGTAGGGTGTGGAGAGTCAGACGTAGGGCGACGTCGTGCCCCGAAGAGCAGTTGCGAAGCAGGTCGGCCCGGGGGATGGAGCAGAGAGGAATATCTATAACCCAGGGAGCGCAGAACGCCAACTACCCGAGAATTTTAGCTCACTGTTATGGATTATAGTGCTAAGCGCTTTTACTCGCGTCCTGTTTTGATATTGCTGAGCTGAACCAGTTGACCAGGGAGTTTCATGCTGAGGTTGAGTCTGGAAGGTTGGTAATAGATATAGGGTTGAGGTGGGTCAGTCCAAGCAGGATAGCTGTTTGTATCCTATGTATCAGGAATGCTGGACAATTCAACGTATTTATTTGACCAATCTGGCAGAAATTTTAACAGAATATGGAATTGAATATGGAACGAGTATTTGCCACAATTTTAATAAAGGAAATTCAAATTAACAGAATACTAGACTCTAATTTACCTTTTTTTTTTTTTGCTAAACGGAAACATAAATTAGTCTCGTATTGATATGGTTCAAAGTATAGTATATATATGTATATATGGGGGAGTTCATAGGCTACACATTTTCTCTCTTTTCCATTGAAACTACTAAAAAAAAAATAAAATCCCCCTTAATTTTTTTTAACAAGTAGGTGTATAGGTCAAGATTAATTTTAAAATATAGTCTATTCAAATTAAAGCAAAAACTAATTTACATATTTTGTGATAGAAAAATGTTGACGATGATCTATTAATGGATTTTTACTACCACTGATACCATTGTTAAAAAAAAGTTCGTTTGGCAAGCTTTCGCCTGGAAAAACCCGTACACATGCGCTAGTCAACAATTTAATAATAATACAAATATTAGAAGATAGAAAATTCAATTTAAGCACATTTTTTCATGTTCAAAATTTGATACAATGTTTTTGGCACATGAGCGAGGTATGAATTCAGAAAAAAATCTCCTTTTTTAAATTATATCAGTTAGATAGTTCAATATAGTGTATATTATTAAAATTGCTACAAATATTTCCATAAACAACCTCTTCCTGTATTCGTTAAAATATGCCCACTATATGAGAAAAGTAGATAATCACTAATTATATAATAGTAAAGCGGTCTGGAGATTAAACGGGCAAAACTGATGAACCATGTCCTCCTACTTATTTAACATTTTTATTATTGCAGTATATAATGTCCAAAATTGCTCAATAAAGTACTCCACAAGAGATTTCTTCACCAATTTATTAGCATTCACAAACTTTCGAGTTAGAAAAGCCTCTTCTCTACAGGCCTTTATTCTAAGTATAAACATTTCAAAATATATATTTGTAAAAGACCCTTACGTGCGACTGGACTCGAGTCCACCAGTCTTGCTTGAATATTGCCTTTATAAATTTATATCAAATCTTCACTGTTATTTTGATGTCAATTGGCATTGGGAGCAGCAAGATGAAGTCAAGCCCTATAACCACAGTTTGATTCAACCACACAGACACATTCAATGATATATAAAATATATTTATTGATAAGAAACGCAACTATTTAGCACGGATTTTTCAAATAAGCACAAACTTCTTACTGTACTTAATACGATGAAAAAATATTGGGAGGGCCTGGCTCATTAGAGGCGAACTCTCCAAGAGATTTCGTCAGGCCCTCCCATTATTTAAAGACAGTATGAAGTTTGTTTTATTTGAAAGAGATAATTTCGTGCTATATAACTGTATATAGTTTCATTTCTTATATAGAGAGAAGGCGCGGTGATGTTTTTCACTTATTGCCAGTCATAATTACAATTGCTTTCTATGATATACCGTAGCACTTCTCTGTAAAGAACATATATATATTTGCAGTGCCAGAGTTTCCTTGAGAGAGAGAGAGAGATGCCCTTTTACCGGAGAGCTGATAAATAGTAAAAATCGTCATTTTTAGGGAATGAAAAACTGTTCTTTGTGGAGATGTCCTCTAGCGAGAGTGTTCTCTCATGGAGGTTCTACTGCACAGATTCTTCTTCAAATAAATTTTTAAAATATTTGAGTCTACAATTATTTAACGGAAAAATTAAAGGTATAACCTTTTAAAAGCAGAATTTGAAATTTTGATTCAAAACTGCACCAGAATTTTCAATGAACGACCACCCATCACCTCTTCTTTTTCAATGAGAAACTATCTCAAACCAAGAGTAGCCATGGTTCTAGATGGCTGCTCAAGGTCGGCAGTTGTTCTCACTGGATCATCTACTCGCAGGGAGAAAATTGAACATCGTCGAAAATAAAAATAGGTGAGAGACACATAATCTCCATTCACAGCAGCCTTATTAGAAAATATTTCAAATATTTTAGTTCTACAAGGTTGTTGTTAAAGAAATCGATTTTCTCAAGCAACAACAACAACAACAAAACAGCTTTATTAGGGCATCTTGCCCTGTACGGATTCTCCGTGGAGTTACAGACAATATTAACCATAAGAGAACAGGTGAAAATATAGTATTTACAGTCAAGGTATGTCAAACAGGGTGACTTTTTATTGTGCCCATGTTCTTCTCTCTTCCATGAGTGCAATTTTATTCCCAACCGCTTTTTGAAAGTTGAACAGTTCAATTGCCCAACTTTTCTTATCTGAAACAGTTTTTATTAGCTTTATTGAGTTCAAATGCGGTCTAGGAAGACTTTTCAGGATCTTTTTTCTCTCTCCTTCCAGATCCCCGCATTCAGCAATAAAATGGTATATTTCATCAGTTATCTGACTTCCACATAACCCACAGTACAAATCTTCTTTCTTAATTGCGTAAATATGATTTTCTTTGATCATTGTTGACATTAATCTGATCTGTGCAATAAAACTCACTAAAGCTGAAGACAGATTACATGAAAAGTAATTTTCTGGAATAAATGAATCATAAAGTAACCTATAGTTTGAGTATGTTTTCGTAAGAGATAATTTTGCCAGATCTTGCTGCAAAAGCTGTTCAATTTTTATTTTTAGTATATTCGGAAGTTCGATCTGTATGTCATCATAATTTAACCTATAGTTTAGCCATGTGAGTCCACAATGATTGATGATATCCATAATATTCTTACAGAATCCTATAGGTTTTTTTGTCATTAAGGAAATTTCCTTCAATCTATTCCAGCATAGCTTAGGTAGTCTATTGTCTTCCATTTTTTGTAATCTAATGAAATATTTCAAAATTAATTTGATCGTTGTAAAAGTCAAAGATATTCTGCCTGTTTCCAGCCTTACAATGTACCCTGGTATATATCTTGGTAGATTCAGAAAATTTTTGATAAACGTATTCTGTAATTGGTCTATAATATCCGTATTGTCCCAAGCCCACACAGGGGCCGCATAGAGCAGTATTGATTTAATAACTGAGTCAAATAGATTCAGAGCAACTTTTAATGAGTTAATTTTTTCTTTTTTTATCAGTCTAATAGTTGCATTTATTGCCGTATTTGCTTTGGCTTTATAAAAGAGGGCTACCTTTTTACTATTAATAGTGGAAGTGAATGGATATCCCAGATATGTAATATTGGACGCAACAGTCAGTGGGGTGTCACCCCAGTACCAGTTTTCGTGTCTTGCCGGTCTTCCTCCATTTCTGAATACTATTATTTTGGACTTATTTTCATTTAAAACTAATTTGTTCTTATCCAGGTAAGACTTTAGTAAATTGATTTTAATTTGAAGATTAATTATCGATTCTCCAATTATGGCTATGTCATCCGCATACATAAGTAGGTGTAAAACGCCAAAATCAGGGAGATGAAATCCTGTAAGTGCTGAGTTATTATAAAGTTCTATTAGGTCGGCCATATATAGTATAAATAAAAGTGGGGAAAGTGATTCTCCCTGCAACACTCCAGAATTAATTTTCACATTATTTGAATATTGTCCTTTCCATCGGATAGTGATCTTAGCTTCTTGGTAAAAGTTTTTTATCAGCATTACAAATTTATTGCTAATGCCCATTTTATGCAATTTTTGCCAAAGTAAATCATGTGGGACTGTGTCGAAAGCTTTAGTCAAATCGACGAAGAAGACATATAGCTTGCCTCGTTTTCTTCTCAGAGATAATTGGATGAGTGAATTCAGTAGTATTATGTGGTCAGTGCATGATCGGTTCTTACGGAAACCTGCTTGGTTTTCTAAAATAATCACTCTTTTTTCTATCCAGTTGTTTAATCTGTTTCTTAGTATTGTAGTAAATAATTTAGATATATTACTGCAGAGGGCAATCCCTCTGTAATTTGTTGGGTTATTCTTATCACCGCTTTTATATATAGGGTGTACTATTGAGTTCGTCCAGAGTTGCGGGTATTTTTCTGTGGACATTATTTTGTTGAATAGGTTTTTCAATTTATTTAAAGTCGGTATTGGTAAATTCTTTAGCAACTCATTTGGTATACCATCGAGTCCCACTGCTTTGCCGTTCGCTAGTTTTTTTACTACATCATGGATCTCTTCAAGGGTTATTTCCGCGTCTAAATCTGGATCTTTCCAACCGATCATCTGGTTTACCGTAAAAGTAGCTTCTTTATTTTCTTTGTTCAGTAAATTTTTATAAAATAAAAACCATTCTTTTATATCAATCTCACCTTGTATTATTGATTTTTTCTGAAGGATGCAATGGCATTCCAGAAGGATTTGGGATCTTTGGCGTTCTTTATCCTTTCATTCTTGTCCTTATTGAATTCATCTCTTTTTCTTTGCAGGAGCTTAAAATATTCCCTCCTAGCCTCAATATATTTTTGGCGGTCGTGTATGTTATTTGAGTTCCTACATCTTTGTAAACTTACTTTGGTCGTTTTTTTCATAATATAGCAATCTTTGTCATACCAAGGTTTTGAAAGTTGGTGTCGTCGTTTAGCAAATTTAATTATATTTGCCGATTCCATTGCCGTGTAGATCTGTTTAGTAAAATTTGCTGTTTCTGTGTTAATATCGGTTTCATTTCCAACTTCAATATCACTTAAATTATGTTTTAGCATCTCCACATTTTCTTTCGTCCAAATGAATTTTCGTGTTAGTATTTCATTTTTGTACGAGGATTTAATAGCTTCATACCCAGTATTAATTTGTAAAACAATTGGTAAGTGGTCTGAATATGAAAGTTCTTCGATCCACATATCCGATATGATCTGTGTTAAACCGTGTGTGTACATGAAATAATCCAAAACCGATGAACCTCTTTCTGAAATAAAAGTGAATGAGCCGTGCGTGTCACCCTTAGTTCTTCCATTAGCTATTGTTATAGAATTTGAATCAGTGAAGGAAATTAGTTTTTCAGATAGTTTCGAAGATATTAGGTCTTTAGATTTCCTATATTTGTTGAGGGGTGAATTTAGTTTCAGTGGGTTATGGAAGCCTCCAGCATTGCCTATTCTAATATTGATGTCACCAGCTATTAGCACTTCGTTACCTTCACTCATGTGATAATCAATATGCCTAAGTAAATTTGTTAAATTTTGTTCTTGTAATGCATTAGGAGGTAAATAAGCAAACAGCAAACATATACTCTCGGTGGTTTTGTCTAGAAATTTGTGTGTCAAGACAGATATCCAGTAAGGGTTTGTTTCGATTTTTCTAACCGTATGTTGGAAGTTTTTTTTTTATTCCAATCAGAATTCCCCCCGAGCCCCTTCCCTTTAGTTCTGTCTTCATTGCTGGGCTTTGAATTATGTAATATTCATCAGTTAACAATTCAATAACACCAGTGATCCATGTTTCATTTAGTGCAAAAAGTTCATATATTTTTAGGTATTCAACGAGTGGAAATATTGATGTTATTCTATTGAATCCATTTATATTCCATTGTAATATTTTAATTTTAGTATCTATATGTTTGGCCTGAGTTACTTGTTTGTCTTTTATTGCCGATTCACAGTTTTTCGTATGTGTATGCCTAATTTTAGTTGTATTTCTATCTGATATATTTTCCATAACCTTTGAGTTTTTAATTTTAGAAGTTTTAGCCGTGAGTGTTTTATCATAAAGTGGCTGTATGGACATTGTATTAGAGATCTGTTTATCAATGGGTTGACTATTTACAAGTGATTGTTTCCTATCTGCCTGCTACAATGAATGTCCATTGGCATCTACAATTTGTCCATCACAGACCTTATATGCTATGCCATTAATTATTAACTTATTGTCCCTTAGCTTAGCTAGAGTACCTTTTTCGACGAGTTCTCTTCTTTTGACATTCAGAACGCGTCGTTGTTCTCTCATCTTCATACTATAGTCCTTCGATAGTGAAATCTTAGTTCCTCTTAGATTGAAAGCAGCTTTGAATAGAGTTGTTCTATCGTTTTGTTCTGGGACTTCAACCAGGATCGGTGCACCAGGTTTTCTGGATACTCGGTGGCATCGCGTGATGTTTATCTTCTCCGTTGTCCGCATATTTTCTTCGATAACCCTCCGTATCCGTTCTCGGCAGTCCTCGTTAATGTCTTGTTCTATTCCGTAAAAAATAAGGTTCCTTTCTCTGCTCTTTGCATCCAAGTATTCAAGCTGGTCTTCTAAGTCTTTTATTTTTTTGGAGTTTTGAGAGAGTGCTGCCTTTGTAACGGCAGAAGATTCCTCTAATTGTTGCAGTCTTTGATTTATATTTTCTACTCTATCGTCGATTGCCGAAAGACGGGATTCCAGCCTCTCACCCCAGTTATCCAGCCTTTTGGTGAGTGCATTTATCAGATCTTTGATCTCTTTATCCCTATCTAAGCTTGTTTCCAACGTCGTTTGTTTGGACATCCTAGGGCCTGGATTTTGTTCAATACCAGCTAATATTAAGAGCATTAAAACTACACATATAAGGAGAAAGTTTCGGAAATATTTTGAAAGTGAAATATTGACGCGTGATAAGCAAATCTTTTTGCCGCCGTATGTATCCGGCTTGAAAGTATGTAAATTTAACTCAGAATTCTTGTCTAATAGACATAAAATTATGATGGTAAGATATATTGGATATGAAGGTTTCATTTCAGATATATTGAGTTTGAACTTTAGCAAAAATAGAGGAAATATTTTAGTAAAACAGTTCACTTACCGAGAGCGACGTTGCTTGCAGCCTATTCGTGCCGCCTCCTAGCGGAGAATCCGATTTTCTCAAGCATGGTAAATGTATTTTATTTTTTATAATTTTAAGTTAAAAAAATATATAATTATCTCCCGCAAAAAGGACCTTTAAGGCCGAGAAAGAGAAAGAAAGCCACAGATAATAAATAAAATTTCTAAATAAAATTAGGTCTAGATGGCTTATTTTCACATCAAAGATTTAGTAAATTTAAAAATGGAAACAGTTCCTCAAGAAGGTGTTAACTAGAATCTCAGAGCACTATACATCCCAATTTTTATCTTTAAAGATGTAAGTGGGGGTGTAATATACATGCCTAATCATTTTGTATTATCATCTGTATAAACAAAGACTTTCTAAAGACTGTCTTGCATAACATTCTCATGGGATATTGAATTATTCAATAAATAGATTAAAATGGACGTTTTTAATATTTAAAAATTCACGTGTATTTATATCTTTAAAAAGTTGGAGAAATATATTGGTTTATATACACTGGCCACAAAAAAAAAAAAGTCAATTGCATCACCTATAAAAACTTTAGAAAATTTTCTGAAAAGTTGCATACTCAATAAGAACATTGAGGCATGTAAATGATCAACTTTCTGAAACCGTAACTAGAATAAAGTGCATGAGAATATCTGTATTCATTAATGGAAATTTAAATAGCCTCTCAATGTATTATTATAAACTAGCCGAGTGACCCGGGCAACGCCCCGGGTTTACTCGAAGGGCCCGCAGGTGAGAAACTATAGGCATTGGTTCCTATGCCTAAAAAATTATTTAAAATGAAAAAAGAAGAAAAATACTAACAAATCAGAAAATAAAAGTGCAAACAACACATCTACACTACTTCAAGAACATGAGAGCACATGCACTGTGTCACCATACGTGTACCATTCGTAAAGACCCTGCTTAGGATTAAAATATCTCCGAAGCATAACAATACAACCAACTCATGTTTGGTAAGCAATTTCAGGAAAGAAACTATAGGCATTAGTTGAAGAGTTTAAATAAATATATTTAGAGTGAAAAAATGACACAAATCAGCAAATAAAATTGCAAAAAATGCTACTATATCGCAGATAAGACAACATATAAAAGGAATGAAATTATTTAAAGGACCTCATTAAAACTACATTTCTAGTTTTATATCTACAATATAACCTCGATAATTCGACCATGTTTTGTTGTCCTGACCTACAGCCTATCATATAACAAACTGTAATTCAACACTATCGATAATTCGACCATTTTAAATTTCAACAATTGTTTGTTGCTCAAAGATAACTTCACTGCTAAAAAGGTATTACAGAGAAAACGGCTGACATTGTAAATGTACAAAATGTATGTATAGAGCAGGGGAATAATAAAGACCAAAATCAAATTAATTGATAATAAATAGATTATTGCCAAAAAAATACAAAAAGTATTTTTTTTCTCCTTTCTTATCTTCACTCAATCATATTAGAGTGTCAAGCTTGTAAAGCTTGAAATTAACAACCATCATGATTGGGTGAAGTAGAATGCGTCTGCCTTTGTCATCAAGACTGGGAGCACTACTCAGTGGCAGGCCACTGACTTAGCTCCAAAAGAATGTATCCCTGGATTAGGAGCCCTTACAAGGTACTATCAGCCGGGTCAGCTGAGCTCAGGTTTTTTTAGTGAGTTTGTTACTGCTCCCCCTCCTCCTTTTTCATCCTGGCTTGGGACCGGCAAAGGCGGAGTTTTTTTTCTTTCAGGTGAGAAACTTTAGGCATTGGTGAAAAGTGTAAATATATATTTTGGAAATGAAAAAAAAAGGATAAAATAAATCAGAATATAAATTTACAAACTATATTTCAGAGGAGACGATTTATAATAGGAATTCATTTAAATGACCTCATTAAAAACTACATTTTATATATACTTGGGTTCAACTTTACATGTATGCTATCCAAAGTTCGTACACCTGAAAAAGTCACATAAAGACGTCTGTGCGTAAACACAGGCTCTTGTAGCAAAGGTTTGGCCTTGAGCCCTCTTTATAGTCATAGCAAAAGCCAACCTTAGTGAAACATAAAGCCTCTCTAGAATGAAGCGAAAGTTGGTATCCGAAGGGGACAAAGATATTTCAGACATTATACAGAGTGTTCAACTTTGGGTACTGTCAGTATATGTGCTTCAAAGACATGAGAGCACATGCGCTAGAACACCATACCTACACTATCGATAATTCGACCATTTTAAATTTTAACACTTGTTTGTTGCTCAAATATAACTTCACTGCTAAAAAGGTATTACAGAGAAAACGGCTGACATTGTAAATGTACAAAATGTATGTATAGAGCAGGGGAATAATAAATAAAGACCAAAATCAAATTAATTGATAATAAATAGATTATTGCCAAAAAAAAAATAAAAAAAATATTTTTTTCTCCTTTCTTATCTTCACTCAATCATATTAGAGTGTCAAGCTTGTAAAGCTTGAAATTAACAACCATAACGATTGGGTGAAGTAGAATGCGTCTGCCTTTGTCATCAAGACTGGGAGCACTACTCAGTGGCAGGCCACTGACTTAGCTCCAAAAGAATGTATCCCTGGATTAGGAGCCCTTACAAGGTACTATCAGCCGGGCCAGCTGAGCCCAGGTTTTTTTAGTGAGCTTGTTACTGCTCCCCCTCCTCCTTTTTCATCCTGGCTTGGGACCGGCAAAGGCGGAGTTTTTTTTCTTTCAGGTGAGAAACTTTAGGCATTGGTGAAAAGTGTAAATATATATTCTGGAAATGAAAAAAAAGGATAAAATAAAGCAGAATATAAATTTACAAACTATATTTCAGAGGAGACGATTTATAATAGGAATTCATTTAAATGACCTAATTAAAAACTACATTTTATATATACTTGGGTTCAACTTTACATGTATGCTATCCAAAGTTCGAACACTTGAAAAAGTCACATAAAGTCGTCTGTGCGTAAACACAGGCTCTTGTAGCAAAGGTTTGGCCTTGAGCCCTCTTTATAGTCATATATTTCAGACATTAAACAGTGTGTTCAACTTTGGGTACTGTCAGTATATGTGCTTCAAGGACATGAGAGCACATGCGCTAGAACACCATACCTGTTCCATCGCAAAGATCCTTTAGGCATTGGTGAAAGTGTAAATAAATATTTTGGAAATGAAAAAAAAATTGCAGATATGACAACATATTAAAGGAATAAATTCATTTAAAAGACCTCATTAAAAACAACAATTATATATTTTTATATATACAATATAATCTAATTAATTCAACACACGATAATTCGACCATTTTTGGAAGTCTCGACCTACGGCCTATCATATGACAAACTAATTCGACACTTTCGATAATTCAACTATTTTGGAAAATCAAATTTCAACAATTGATATTTGTCTAAAACCCCTATTATTAACAACATATTAGACTGCAGAGTGCAAAAATGTAGAAAAGTGTATGTATATAATTGTATGCATATATTTGTATGTAAATAATTGTATGCAAATAATTGTATGTATAGATCAATGAGTAAAATAATTTTTTTTTTTTGCTTATCCCTAGTACACGTGGTACAGGCCTTGATAATCATGGTGGGTAGAGTAGGCGACTGCTTTAACTGTAAGTACACCACATGTCTAAACATGTGAAAAGCAGTTCGACTTTGCATTTACAAATGTGCCAGAGCCCCGTTTGATTACTTGCGCTTGCTGGTGGGGTTGGACTTTTGCAAGAATCGGAAGCCATTGGAGCATTTTATTTTTTATTTTTCAGAAAAAAGTGCCCAATGCGGGAATCGAACCCGGGTCGTAGCGGTCGAAAACCAACGGCTTAGACCATACTTCCACCAACCCCCAGTAAAATAAGTAAGTAAAAAGAAGACCAAAAATAAGTGATAATAATTTATTGAATAACAAACAAAATAAAAAATCTTTCAGGTGAAAAATTATAGGCATTGGTAAAAAAGTAAACAAGAGAAATAGCAATTGGGGTTTTGTGTCTGCGGCGAGTCATATTAGCACGCCTAGCTGTTAGGGGAGTGAGTCTTCCACGGCCTTTTCGAGGCATGATAGAAGACGCTGAAAAAAAAAGGTAAAATAAGCACCAAGCAGAGGAAAACTATAAAACTGAAAGCCAGGACAGGCATAAAAAGAAAATTCCAAGCATGTGAGGAAACAATTGATGAAAAAAAGTGCAAATAATATGTATATAAAAAAGCAAAGCCCAATTCTAAACCCAAATATTTTTTTTATGAGAAGAACATCAACATATTGCATGATTACGGCAGTCCATAGCTTCCCTGACAAAAATTCACCAAGAAAGTTAAATATTCCAAAATTTTTCTGTGTGTAAATTGCTAAATATGTAAAAAACATGTATACAAAAAAGCAAAGCCCAATTCCAAACCCAAATATTTTTTTTATGAGAAGAACATCAACATAATGCATGATTACGGCAGTCCATAGCTTCCCTGACAAAAATTCACCAAAAAAGTTAAATATTCCAAAATATTTCTGTGTATATATTGCTAAATGTGTAAATAACATGTATATAAAAAAGCAAAGCTTAATTTTAAATTTCATTATCCTTTTCACAGGAAAAGCATCAAAATACTGCATAAGTACCGCACTTTTGCAGCCCCCCTGACAAAAATTCACTA
Source organism: Cordylochernes scorpioides (assembly GCA_030710605.1). Lineage (NCBI taxonomy): Eukaryota > Metazoa > Arthropoda > Arachnida > Pseudoscorpiones > Chernetidae > Cordylochernes > Cordylochernes scorpioides. The sequence continues at coordinate 89,777,423 of CP092864.1, read as the reverse complement.
AAAGAGTTAAGTATTCAAAAAAATATTTTGGTATATATATTGCTAAATGTGTAACAAACATGTATATAAAAAAGCAAAGCTTAATTCTAAGTTTTAATTTTTTTTTATAAGAAAAGCTACAAAAGCAAATGGGGAGAAGTGGAGCCATTTAGCCATTTTCAAAATTTGATTATGAAAGAGTAAATAAATGAATAAATAAGGACAGATATAAAGAGAAAGTATTGCTAAATGTGTAACAAACATGTATATAAAAAAGCAATGCTTAATTCTAAGTTTTAACATTTTTTTTTTAATAAAAAAATGAAGAACCAAGAAAGTTAAATATTCCAAAATTTTTCTGTGTGTAAATTGCTAAATATGTAAAAAACATGTATACAAAAAAGCAAAGCCCAATTCCAAACCCAAATATTTTTTTTATGAGAAGAACATCAACATAATGCATGATTACGGCAGTCCATAGCTTCCCTGACAAAAATTCACCAAAAAAGTTAAATATTCCAAAATATTTCTGTGTATATATTGCTAAATGTGTAAATAACATGTATATAAAAAAGCAAAGCTTAATTTTAAATTTCATTATCCTTTTCACAGGAAAAGCATCAAAATACTGCATAAGTACGGCACTTTTGCAGCCCCCCTGACAAAAATTCACTAAAAGAGTTAAGTATTCAAAAAAATATTTTGGTATATATATTGCTAAATGTGTAACAAACATGTATATAAAAAAGCAAAGCTTAATTCTAAGTTTTATTTTTTTTTATAAGAAAAGCTACAAAAGCAAATAGGGAGTAGTGGAGCCATTTAGCCATTTTCAAAATTTGATTATGAAAGAGTAAATAAATAAATAAATAAGGACAGATATAAAGAGAAAGTATTGCTAAATGTGTAACAAACATGTATATAAAAAAGCAATGCTTAATTCTAAGTTTTAACATTTTTTTTTAAATAAAAAAAGGAAGAACCAAGAAAGTTAAATATTCCAAAATTTTTCTGTGTGTAAATTGCTAAATATGTAAAAAACATGTATACAAAAAAGCAAAGCCCAATTCCAAACCCAGATATTTTTTTATGAGAAGAACATCAACATAATGCATGATTACGGCAGTCCATAGCTTCCCTGACAAAAATTCACCAAAAAAGTTAAATATTCCAAAATATTTCTGTGTATATATTGCTAAATGTGTAAATAACATGTATATAAAAAAGCAAAGCTTAATTTTAAATTTCATTATCCTTTTCACAGGAAAAGCATCAAAATACTGCATAAGTACCGCACTTTTGCAGCCCCCCTGACAAAAATTCACTAAAAGAGTTAAGTATTCAAAAAAATATTTTGGTATATATATTGCTAAATGTGTAACAAACATGTATATAAAAAAGCAAAGCTTAATTCTAAGTTTTAATTTTTTTTTATAAGAAAAGCTACAAAAGCAAATGGGGAGAAGTGGAGCCATTTAGCCATTTTCAAAATTTGATTATGAAAGAGTAAATAAATGAATAAATAAGGACAGATATAAAGAGAAAGTATTGCTAAATGTGTAACAAACATGTATATAAAAAAGCAATGCTTAATTCTAAGTTTTAACATTTTTTTTTTAATAAAAAAATGAAGAACCAAGAAAGTTAAATATTCCAAAATTTTTCTGTGTGTAAATTGCTAAATATGTAAAAAACATGTATACAAAAAAGCAAAGCCCAATTCCAAACCCAAATATTTTTTTTATGAGAAGAACATCAACATAATGCATGATTACGGCAGTCCATAGCTTCCCTGACAAAAATTCACCAAAAAAGTTAAATATTCCAAAATATTTCTGTGTATATATTGCTAAATGTGTAAATAACATGTATATAAAAAAGCAAAGCTTAATTTTAAATTTCATTATCCTTTTCACAGGAAAAGCATCAAAATACTGCATAAGTACGGCACTTTTGCAGCCCCCCTGACAAAAATTCACTAAAAGAGTTAAGTATTCAAAAAAATATTTTGGTATATATATTGCTAAATGTGTAACAAACATGTATATAAAAAAGCAAAGCTTAATTCTAAGTTTTATTTTTTTTTATAAGAAAAGCTACAAAAGCAAATAGGGAGTAGTGGAGCCATTTAGCCATTTTCAAAATTTGATTATGAAAGAGTAAATAAATAAATAAATAAGGACAGATATAAAGAGAAAGTATTGCTAAATGTGTAACAAACATGTATATAAAAAAGCAATGCTTAATTCTAAGTTTTAACATTTTTTTTTAAATAAAAAAAGGAAGAACCAAGAAAGTTAAATATTCCAAAATTTTTCTGTGTGTAAATTGCTAAATATGTAAAAAACATGTATACAAAAAAGCAAAGCCCAATTCCAAACCCAGATATTTTTTTATGAGAAGAACATCAACATAATGCATGATTACGGCAGTCCATAGCTTCCCTGACAAAAATTCACCAAAAAAGTTAAATATTCCAAAATATTTCTGTGTATATATTGCTAAATGTGTAAATAACATGTATATAAAAAAGCAAAGCTTAATTTTAAATTTCATTATCCTTTTCACAGGAAAAGCATCAAAATACTGCATAAGTACGGCACTTTTGCAGCCCTCCTGACAAAAATTCACTAAAAGAGTTAAGTATTCAAAAAAATATTTTGGTATATATATTGCTAAATGTGTAACAAACATGTATATAAAAAAAGCAAAGCTTAATTCTAAGTTTTAATTTTTTTTTATAAGAAAAGCTACAAAAGCAAATAGGGAGAAGTGGAGCCATTTAGCCATTTTCAAAATTTGATTATGAAAGAGTAAATAAATGAATAAATAAGGACAGATATTGTTGCACTGGGCTGCGGTTTGGCAGATTCTTCAGTCTTGAGTCTCTCCTCAGACGTGTCTTGCATCTTTCCAGAACGTGTCTCAACCATCTTACAAGGTTAAACCAGTCAATAATAAGACAACTATAAATTTAGGTAGCACCTAGAATCTCTCTTTATTTACCACATCAAAGTTTAAAGCATGTAGGGTATTTAGTGTATCAAAATACAAATGTTTTATAGTACATAATATTTTATATTAATAATCTGTTTTATAAAAATAAATAAATTTATAATTTGAATTTTAAATATATTAAAAATAATATTATAAATAATTTTAAAAATAGGCGCATTAATCATGATGCAACACTTCCCCCTCTCCAGAGGTCGTCACGTCCTCGTGAGTGACCTCATCAATTCTTTCAAAATAGGGTTTGAGTCTTGAGACATGGACAATCAATGGGTCTTGGCCAGGATTATCTTTCGGCTCAATTAAGTAATTTACGTTGGACAGCTTCTTTAATATTCGGTATGGCCCAAAATATTTTCTCAATAGTTTTTCACATTTTCCGATTTTCCTGACTGGTGTCCAAACTGCCACTAAATGTCCTGGTTCATAGATTCTCTCGTTGTGTTTTTTGTCATAGTTTCTTTTCATTCTTTCCTGAGTCTTCTCTGTGTTTTTAATGACTACCTGTCTCGTCCTTGCTATTTTATCTAAGTAGTTTTCTATATATTCGTCGTAATCGTCCATGTTACAGTCCGTTGGGATATTCTCGTCGTCTAAGAGGGACATGGGTTCCCTCCCAAACAACAGGAAAAATGGAGAGTAGCCTGTGGTTTCTTGAATTGTGGTATTATATGCGTGGGTGATAAAAGGAAGGATTTCGTCCCAGTTCTTCTGATCCGTATTCACATACATGCTGATCATATTGATTAAAGTTCTATTTAGCCGTTCCGTTAGTCCGTTAGTCTGGGGGTGGTAGCTCGTTGTGAAGCAATGTTTAACTTTGCACATTTTCATAACCTCCTTCATCAAATTGCTAGTGAATTGTGAACCTCTGTCGCTGATAAGAAATCTTGGAGCCCCGTGACGTAAAAATATATGTTCGATTAAAAATGTAGAGACTTCTTTCACTGTCGCTTCTGGTACTGCCTTTGTTTCAGCATACTTGGTATAATAATCCGTCAACACAATGATCCATTTCCTTCTTCTTTTCGTTGATGGCAAGGGGCCAACAAAGTCAATTCCGATTCTTTCAAAAGGGTAGTTAGCTGGGGGAATAGGTTGTAGAAGTCCAGATGGCAACTGATTTGAACCTTTCCGACTTTGGCAAAGATGGCACGTCTTTACAAATTCGGAAACATCTTTCAGCATGGAAGGCCAATAGTATTTATTCTTCAATCGGTATGTGGTTCTGGCGACGCCCAGATGGCCATTCAGCATATGGTTGTGGTATTCACTCATGATTTCTTTCCTTCTCTTCTTTGGCACTACCAGCAACCATTCTCTACCTTCAGGATTTGGATTTTTCTTGTAGAGACACCCATTTTCTTCTTTAAAATTCTGTGTAATTGAACGCTTGTTTCCACTAAGGTTCTCCTTAATATTCTCAATAAAATCATCCTTTTCGTCTATTATTTGATTCAAAAATAGTCTTTCATAATCCTCGTCCCATTCGTTTTCTGGTAAGGGTCCTCTAGATAGACCATCAGCGTCCAGATGTTTTTTTCCCGATTTGTGTATAATTTCGAAATTATATTCCTGAATCTTCAGTGCCCATCGTGCTAATCGACCGGTCGGATCTTTTAAATTCTTAAGCCAGCATAGTGCGTGATGATCAGTTACGATTTTAAAGTGCCTTCCATATAAATAGGGCCGTAATTTTGATATCGACCACACTACAGCTAAACATTCCTTTTCGGTGGTTGAATAATTTTGCTCAGGTTTACTTAGGGTTCGGCTCAAATATGATATTACCTTCTCTTCGCCACCGATATTTTGAATTAGTGTTGCGCCTAAGCCGATGTTAGAGGCATCTGTGTGAATGCAGGTGGCTGCATTTGGATCAAAGTGACCTAAAATTGGCGGATTCATAAGAGCTTTTTTAAGGTTTTGGAACGCTTCTTCCTGTTTTCCTGTCCAGATAAATTGCACATTTTTTCTGATGAGACTGGTCAATGGGTCAGCGATTAATGAGAAATCTTTAATAAATTTTCTATAATATGAGCACATTCCTATGAATGATTGCACTTCTTTGGCCTTCTTGGGCTGAGGAAAATCTCTAACGGCTTTGATATTATATTCGGCAGGTTTTATACCCTCTTGGTTGGTTATATGTCCAAGGATCTCAAGTTCCTCGAAAGCAAATCTGCATTTCTTGGCGTTCAGTTTTAAATTAGATTCGCTGAAGCATCTGAGGACAGCTTCAAGTCTTTTAATGTGGGTTGGAAAGTCCGAGCTGTATATAATTACATCGTCCAGGTAGCAAAGGCAAATCTGCCATCTCAGATTTCCGAGGACATTGTCCATGTTCCTCTCAAAAGTAGCAGGGGCGTTGCATAGACCGAAGGGCATTACGTTGAATTCATATAACCCATGTGCAGTAGTGAAAGCCGTCTTCTCTTTGTCTCTCTCTTCAATTTCGACTTGCCAATATCCCGATTTGAGATCTATTGCTGAGAAGTACTTGGATCCTTGGAGACTATCCATTACATCATCAATTCTTGGGATTGGATAAACATCCTTCACTGTTACTTCATTTAATTTCCTGTAGTCCACACAAAATCTGTATTTGCCATCTCGTTTTTTGACCAATATAACGGGAAAGGACCAGGGACTTGAAGATTGTCTAATTATTCCTTCTTCGAGCATCTCGTCTATTTGATCCTTTATGATGGTTCGTTCCTTAGCGCTTACCCGGTAAGGCTTGTGCTTTATTGGTTTTGCGTCTTCTGTATGAATCTGATGTTTTGCCAAACTGGTCCTACCTAACCTCGATGAGAACAAATCAGTATACTTGGCCAAAATTTGTTTTAACCTCTCTTGTTCTTTAAATGATAAATTTTTGTTTATTTGAAATTGTATTTCGTCATTTTCATTCTGCTTCTCTTTATTCTCTATAAAATTTACCCCTGCAGGAAGACTTCCATAAGCCAATGTTTGGTCTTTCATGATTTTTAAAGGTCGAGGATAAGGGTTCGTTATCCAGATATGGGTTTTCTTATCCGTGACAGTAAGCAAACTTCTTGCCAATCGAAGACCATTTGTTTGAGTCATTCTGTTGTTCTCTTCGATGACATATTCGCCATCCTCTGCTTCTATTGAGGCCCTAATCAATTTAATCGATAGTTTAGGTATAACGGTATCTGTAGTGCTCTTTATTTTTTTTAGATCATAATTGCTTACGTCATGATTACTCATCAAATTATATTTTATCGTTTCTCGTTTACAATCAATTTTAGCATTCATTTTTTTAAGGAAATCTCGTCCAAGAATAAGAGTTCGTAGATGCGCGTCCATTACTACAAATTCGTGGGATAATTCAGTGTCATCAATTTTTAAATCTAAAATAATGCTACCTACCATATCTAATTTTTTCCATCGGGTCCTGAACACGTTTTAGTGAGACTATTTATTTCACGGCCAGCAAAAAGTGCTGTTCTTAGGTCGACCACTGAAAGATCGGCGCCTGTATCAATCAAAGCTTCGCATAACCCTATCTTGTCCACATTAATATTAATTTTGTACCTAGGGTCCAACTTTCTAATTCCATTTATGGTCGACTTGCTTTGATTGAAGGAATCAGGCGCGACACTTAGTTTAAATCTTCCAACACGGAATATCTATTCCGTGTAGGAATATTCGTTTGTGTGTCATTACAAACATCCGCATAGAGGCGAGGCCGTGTATAATCTTTCCTTTCGTCCATTTGAAGATTTTCTTGGCTCTTGTCTTGGGAAACTGAGGGGTCCTCTTCTACGATCCTCACAAACTTGACTCTGCAATACCGCGCTACGTGTCCTGGCTTGTTACACTTGAAACATATTGGTCTCCCATCTTCTGTCCTATTCCTGTTTGAATCTGGACTCTTATTGTAGGTTTTCCTTGGGTAGACCGGTTTTGGCTCAGGAATGGGAGTGTAAAATCGTCTAGGGGCAGATACCTGGGGCAGCGGCTTGTTCTGGTAGTACCTCGGAGCGGGGGCCTGGGGCTTGGGGGTGTTCTGGTAGTACCTCGGAGCGGGGGCCTGGGGCATGGAGGTGTTCTGGTCTGGTCTTCTGGTCGACGGAGCGTTCTTCCATTGCTCTTGATGGTGGGAACGAGGAGAGCGTGGTCCATTATATAGAACCTTTGATTTTTCTATACGTTCTTGATAATTATTTTCAAACAAATCCATCTTTTTACACAATCTTAGGAGTTCGTTGGTATTCTTAGGAGGGTTTAAGTAGAGGGCAAAAGAGTATTCTTTCTTTAACCCTCCAATAACCCAATTTATTTTATTCTCTTCTTCCATTTGGGGGTCGACCTTGTTGCACAGAACCAGGATATCCTCTGCAAACCTGATTGCAGGTTCATTCCACTGCTGCATTCTGTTCAGCCTCATCTTCAATTCTTCTTTGTTGGCGTCTGAGCCAAAATCCTGAATTAGGCGGCTCTTGAAATGTTCCCAGCTGGTAAAACTTATCTTGTGTAGGTCCAGCCAGGTTTTAGCGCTACCAATCATGTTCATGGCTGCATAGCGAGAAATAATATATTCTGCCCAGTGGTACAGGAAGCCAATTTCTTCAAGGGACTCAATCCATGGGCGAGGGTCTTCTGTTCCATCATATTTGGGGATGTCTATGTTGGGGTTCAAAACAACTGGGTCGGCACTTGCATCTCTACCAATTGTTGCACTGGGCTGCGGTTTGGCAGATTCTTCAGTCTTGAGTCTCTCCTCAGACGTGTCTTGCATCTTTCCAGAACGTGTCTCAACCATCTTACAAGGTTAAACCAGTCAATAATAAGACAACTATAAATTTAGGTAGCACCTAGAATCTCTCTTTATTTACCACATCAAAGTTTAAAGCATGTAGGGTATTTAGTGTATCAAAATACAAATGTTTTATAGTACATAATATTTTATATTAATAATCTGTTTTATAAAAATAAATAAATTTATAATTTGAATTTTAAATATATTAAAAATAATATTATAAATAATTTTAAAAATAGGCGCATTAATCATGATGCAACAATATAAAGAGAAAGTATTGCTAAATGTGTAACAAACATGTATATAAAAAAGCAATGCTTAATTCTAAGTTTTAACATTTTTTTTTAAATAAAAGCTACATAAGCAAATAGGGAGAAGTGGAGCCATTTAGCCATTTTCAAAATCTGATTGTGAAAGAGTAAAAAAATGAGTAAATAAGAGCAAATATAAAGAAAAAGTATTGCTAAATGTGTAATAAACATGTATATAAAAAAGCAAAGCTTAATTCTAAGTTTTAATATAAAGAAGAAATAAGACACAAAAATGGAGCTAAATTCAAATGAAAAACTATAACAAATTAATAAAAAAAAATAAGACCTAATCCAAATGTCACCATCATCAGACAAAAGAAAAAATGAGATTTTATTCTTTAGTTCATTTATTCTTTTGTCTGATGCTGTTGCTGAAACGTCACACACTAATAAATTATTTGGATTAGGTCTTATTAATGAGAAAAAAAAAGATGCCAAAGAGAGATGAAAAGATGCCAAAAAAGATAACCAGATACAAAAATTGTGCTAAATTCAAATGAAAAACTATAACGAACACTTATAAAAGATAATTATTATAGAATAAAAGTAATAATGCAATTTACAATTCGAAAATTTTTTATATTCAAATGAAAAACTATAACAAAGTACTTACAAATTATAATCATAATCAAGAAATATATATTATTTCAAAACACATTTTTACGCATTTCAAAACAAATGAATTGATGATGATAAATGCAAAAAATCTACGATTGTAAAATAGATTAAATTAAAAAATAAAAATAACTGTTAACATTAGGAAAATAAAAACAGGCCTATCATACGAAGAAAAAAATAACGAAAATTTTGGTATATAGATTGTTATGTGTAGTTCAGAATCTTCGGAGGAGATAGCTCAGGACTTTACAATGGAAAACTCTGTTACGGTATTATCTATATAGATATTTTTGGATTATCTTAAGATCGTCTTCTATCTGTAGAATGCCAAAGCAGAAAAAAAGGGCGTCATAGAAACACATTTTTGATTTTACAAGAGGCAGAATCATAGGCCTCAGAGAAGGTGGAATTTCGACTAGAGAAATTGCTATGAAGTAGGGCTGCAATCAAAGTACTGTTGCATTGATTTGGTCTCAGTGGTCGGAGGAAGATAAATGTTCAAGAAAACCTGGCTCAGGTCACCCTAGAGTAATAACAGAGAGGAATGATAGGAGGATTCGAAGGATGGTTGTAGCAGACAGGACAACAACTGTACCAATGTTTCAAGCAGCTCTACATGTGTAGGATAAATCTGGACCATCTCTGAACACCATTAATAACTGTCTTATCAAAGCAGAACTCCGTAGTCGCCGTCCTTTATCAAGACACAGACACAGAAGCGATAGGCTCATTGGTGTGAGAAGAAGCGTCTTTGAACTCAAGCATGGCATTCTGTGATTTTTTACTAATGAATTCAGATTCAGTTTGGGGGTTCGTGAGAGTAGGATACATGTTAGACGTAGGCCCTAAGAAAGATCCCATTAGGGTTGAATTGTGGAAAGGCATACAGCAAGAACGCCTGACTTCAGGGTTTGGGGAGGCATCGGCTACGAAAGTAGGACCCCTTTAGTCTTTATTCAATAATTGCTCAGCTATACATTGCAAGTGTATCGAAACCTGTCGTGTTACCATTACTTGAGCAGACTAATAATGCCATTTTATAACAAGATAATACCTAACCTAATGCAGTCAGCATCTGACGGGCCTTCTTTCAAGACGTTGACATCCTTCCTTGGCCCACATGTTCCCCGGATATTTTCCCAATTGAGCATGTTTGGAACATGGTGGGGAGGAAAATTTGGCAATCTCCACAACCAAGTAATCTTCAACAACTTCGACAAAAAAATTGAAATGGCTTGGTCTAGCATACCACAAGAAGCCATTAAAAACTATTACAGTATGCCTCACCATGTAGCTGCTTGTATATGTGCCAAAGGAGGAGACACCAAATATTGATAAAAGCTGTGTATCTCTCGATAAATTTAATCATTTAATAAAAATATATATTAATCAAAATTATTTTTCACATTACCATTATATAGCTAACCAATTTTCAGAAAATTTACACAATTATTTCTAGGTGATCAAAAAAAAAATTTTTTTTGTGGCCAGTGTATATATAGAGAATATTTAAGACCAGTTATTTTTGGTCGTTCAACAACAGCTTACACCACGCTGATGAGGGCCAACTGCCCGAAACGCGTACGTGGTTAGCTTTTCTTGATTAATCGAGAAATGGTATTTGGCCAATTCTGTAATAATAAAAAAATAACGAGAGATTGGTTGATATTTACTACGACAGATGGCGCAAGCCATCAGTACCTTTTAGTTGCACGATTAGATGCCTTTTCTTTTGGCGGGAGAAGATTCACAATCCCCTTCATAATTTAAATCCTCTCTTTTGTCTTATACGCGATTCTTTAATCGAAGAATCAGATAGCAGGAAGTTAAAATTACATATATTTATTCTATATTTGTGTAGAAAGTTCAGTGATTTTCTCTTTTTCCTCCACTTATCTTCCAATAGAATATTTATTGTAAACTGGACTGAAATGTGTCAAAAACGGCTTTTTAGATTTGATAATTGACTGCATGAAATAGGTTGTGCTAAAATATATATGTAAGAACAATGTTTAACAAAAGAGAGAAATCAATATAACATAAACAACATAACTTCAATGTACGACTATCTAAATATTCATATAGTTCTATATAGAGTGTTGAGTATATATTTGCATAGTTAACATGAATAAAATAATATTTACATATTAAAAAAAATATATATAGAGAGAGAGAGAATTATTTAAAAACGAAATATATTTACAAACTGTTTCAATCAATGACAACGCTGGTGTAAATTTTGCACGTACCAAACGATATGTTTGCAAGCAATGGTCGGCAGCAGATATTACATATCTCACACTGCGCGACCTCTCAAGCAATCAACTAAAAAAAAAAAGAACAAATGGCTGCTTCTTTCAAAGGCTATCGTGGACTTGAACCACGGGAGTTCCAGAATGGAAGAACTTCCCTCTTATTTAATTTGTTCCTTCACCAATCGTCCATAAAAAGTTCCTCTAGCTTCATTACAGAATATTGCCCGGTGTGTTTTTTGCCGGGTGCCATTCATTGGGGCTCCCCACGTGGAAAAAATAATTGGGGAATTCGATAATGCTTTGTTACCCTCAGGATAATTCTCTTTTATTGCCTTCCATCTGAATGGAAGCGTTTTTGGAAAATGGTTAATTTTTGGCATATCTACCTTAGAAAAAGTCATAAAAGAGATATTGGTAGAAATAAGATTTTATCTGTTTTTTTTTTCAAACTCTTATCCCGTTTAAATAAAATAAATGTTAAAAGTAGAAGTGATATTAAAAAAAAAAGGACATACATTTTAAATAAACATTTTCCAATTTTTGTTTAAGAACATTTGAAGAAAACAAAATTAAACGATGACTCACTGAGTGCATTATTTATTTCTAGTAATATTTCCACTGTCCCTATATTTTGTGCAATTTTTATATTGAACTAACAATTTTTAAATCTTAAGAATCAAAAGAAAAATTTGAATAACTTTGCTTCGTGATTTCAAACCTGACACCATTCAGAAACAACTCGACATGTTGTCCCCACAGGGTGATCGAGCCACTTCCGAACGCACTACGTGTGTGTAGATCGCCGCATCGGCGCTACCAACCTCGAAGATGAGGAGGTTGTGAACGGCTGTTGTCAACGATCGATTAAAGGCGATAATCGAAGCATTTAAACAATACTACTCGAGAAGTTGCCGAAGAACGCAACAACGATCATTCTTCACTTCGCCATCTAAGTAAAACGGGAAAGGTGGAAAATCTCAATATATGGATGTTGTCGACGCTACAAAGACAGTGTTGGAAATTTTGGAAATTGCGCGGAGAGAGATTACAGCTGGCAACGTTCAGCGCAATGTTGGGCCACGAGAGCTCCGAAACGCCTTCTCAAACAAAGTTACGCAGAAAGTAATGTCACTGTTTGGTGATATATGGCTGGTGTCATCCATCAGAGTTTCCTGAATCCAAGCGAAACCATCACAGCAGAAAGGTTTTCTTAAGAAATTAGAAAAAAGTGAGCCAAGAATTTCAACGAATCAACAGAAAGGACCAATCCTTCTCAACGATATAGCTCTAATATTTAAAATACAATATAACGCGGCTGATGATTGTAAAACGAAAATTGAAATTATACCACGAATGTTTCTTATAAAAATCGAAATTTATTTTCAAAGAGAAATTTCGATTTTTATAAAAGAAACATTCGCGGTATAATTTCAATTTTCGTTTTATAGCTCTAATATATATAATCTTCCATTAAAAATGACGGTATATATTGACCGTCTCCACAAACTAGCGGACCCGGGTCGGCGACAAAGCCACAACACCGGCAAACTGAGAAAACCGATCTGGAGACCATGGTTATATATATATATGGCTAATAGCCTTCGTCAGTCCAGTTTGGCCTTGATTTCACGAGATCCGCGAGGGATTCAAGAAATCTTCAGAATGTGCCAAAGAGGTGTTTAGTTGGTTAAGTGGCCAGGCCAATTCTATTAGCTGAAATATAATAAAATAGTCGCCTCTCAGGTCAAAATTGACTCTAAAACGCAAACTAGATGGTGCTTAAGACGATATTGTTAAAAGATCAGTTGTGAGATTTGGAAGGGAAGAGGTATGGGGAAGCATGGGTAGGATGAAAGCTCGCCCCGGGTGCATACACCATCAGGGCGGAGTAAAAACATCAATTTACATTACTATTTCACAAAAGTGTTCACTATAAACGACTGCATTCTTGGGGGTTATGCGAATCTAGTGTAAATGGAGCTTAATATTTCAAAATTGCTTTAAAAGTATGCGTTTACATATTTTTGTTTCAATTTTAACCAATGCATTTTTAAACTGGTATATTTCAGATAGGCGTATGTATTTCAGTAATTATACATTTCTTTAGTTGGAACTCTAGGTTAGGAAGGTGAAACACCGTAATCAACACGGCCTTCTATTATAATTTTATCGCGCCCCACCACTGTATTGTATCAGCAGGACGTGGGACCAATTTGTCACGGGGAGTGGGGTGGCTAACAGGGCCCTGGGGCGCACTCCAAACAAGAATTAAACCCGGGGGTGTACCAGATAAATTTCAAAAGTTTGCAAAGAATTCCACCCAATGCACTCGACCCTATATCCCGGCCTGTGACAGCACAGATTCCTGAGGGAATAACCTGAGGCACATTTCTAGCGGGCAATGCCGAGACAGGAGTGTATTGGGCGACATTTTCAACCAAAGTTTACTAATGAATAACTGCTCACATCTACGGATCCCAGCACTCGATCTGATCAGATATATAATATGGTCCATTTCTAATATCCGTTCGGAAAATGTTAGATGGTAATTCTCCACAATGGACATTTTGATGAAAAAATTTAAGAGTGATAATTACCTTTGAATAATTACATTTTAGATAGATTAATAATACACTATGCAAAATAAATGTATTTGAGACTAAAACCTTTTTAAAATCTCTAAAACAATTCAGCCATCCAAAGATGTCTTTGCAAAAATCGATGTCAAAGGTACAGTGAAGTTACTGAATGGCTGATCATTGTTGTGCTGGACAACTTGGAAAAAAACATTCCAAATATCTCTCAAATGAGTTTATTAGAAACTAATTATTCGAAAAACACACCAATTATGGTCGTATTCTACTTAAATAGTCGACAAAACACTACGATAACAAAAACACGCAAAAATAATTAGACATAAAAGGTTAATATAAATAAATATAAACGATGTAAACGCTGATAAACTTATGGATGTCAACAAAACAAGTTAAAAGGTTTCCATCATATAGCTTTATACCAACAATATATTGCAATATGTGAGCAGGCCACGACATCAGATAAGATAAACCCGGTGAGTACATAAACTACAGAGCTCGTCGATATTGTGACGTAGAAAATAAGTGGTTGGTTGTTTAAGGATGGAAAAGGTTGTATTAATTGCGTCAGTACGACTATGCGACAATTATAAAGTTTTCCCAAAAATTTGGTGTTTTTTTTTTTAAACGTTGTTTTTATTATTTACACTTGGCGAATAGTATCATTACGGCGAATACATAATTATACATAATACAATTACTTTATACATAATACAAAGACATTATACATAATGGCGAATAATATTGGTATTTCAATTTTTTGCAAGTGTTTACAAACTTTTGGGACAACCTTGCATTATTCAATTATTTACAGCAAGAACACAAAGAAGGACAAAGATATTCTTAATAGATGGTGGTATCGATTTTTCAATCTGACAATTATTTGAAAAATGATACGGTAAAGGGAGACTGCATTTATCCAGAGCGGGAAGGGTTATCATGAGGTGTAAAATGGAAAATGTAAGAAATCTTCTGTTTTCTTCTGTTAAATCGCCACAACTCTGACACACGGAACTTGGCTTCGAGAAGTACATTTGTAAATTAGATGGCCCCTTTATGGGTCAGATTCCACAGGTGAGTGCGAGTGATTTGAACCCTGGGACTTGGTAACTAACTGCAAAGTCGAACTACATGTGTCGACATGTAGTGCGCTTTAGTAGAGGCAGGCTTCCTCTAGCCTATGTAAGACTTGAGTTGAATGGCGGACACCGTGTGCTTTCGACTATTTCCCCCTTTCGCATTTGCATATGTTGATAAGCAAGCTACACTATATCTGAATATAAAATGAAAGAATTTAAAAGCACGAATGTTTCTTTTATACGTAATACAAACTTCTACTGCCCTTACTTCGATGAAAAAAATATGTATTGGGAGGGCTTGGCTCATCAGTGGTGAACCCTCCCAGCGGTTTCGCCAATTTAATCCACCAGACCGCTTCTCAGAGCTCTAATACTGTATTGGACGATTCTGCTTATATACGCAGCACTGAAAGGTGGAATCTCAGAAATGGTTTTCAAGAAAACTATGGACATAAGCTTAAAGGACAGTAGAATTACATTCAAATATTTGCATCGAGCAATGCTCTTCCGCAAACAATAAAGACAAGGTCAGGTATACATAAATTAACACAAAGCAATAACGCGCCATCTATACATATAAAAGGAAAGAATTTAAAAGCACGAATGTTTCTTTTATACATAATACAAACTTCTACTGCCCTTACTGCGATGAAAAAAATATGTATTGGGAGGGCTTGGCTCATCAGTGGTGAACCCTCCCAGCGGTTTCGCTAATTTAATCCACCAGACCGCTTCTCAGAGCTCTAATACTGTATTGGACGATTCTGCTTATATACGCAGCACTGAAAGGTGGAATCTCAGAAATGGTTTTCAAGAAAACTATGGACATAAGCTTATAGGACAGTAGAATTACATTCAAATATTTGCATCGAGCAATGCTCTTCCGCAAACAATAAAGACAAGGTCAGGTAGACATAAATTAACACAAAGCAATAACGCGCCATCTATACATATAAAATGAAAGAATTTAAAAGCACGAATGTTTCTTTTATACATAATACAAACTTCTACTGCCCTTACTGCGATGAAAAAAATATGTATTGGGAGGGCTTGGCTCATCAGTGGTGAACCCTCCCAGCGGTTTCGCCAATTTAATCCACCAGACCGCTTCTCAGAGCTCTAATACTATATTGGACGATTCTGCTTATATACGCAGCACTGAAGGGTGGAATCTCAGAAATGGTTTTCAAGAAAACTATGGACATAAGCTTATAGGAGTAAGGGCAGTAGAAGTTTATATTATGTATAAAAGAAACATTCGTGCTTTTAAATTCTTTCATTTTATATGTATAGATGGCGCGTTATTGCTTTGTGTTAACTATATCTGAATGTAAATTGATACGATCTTAGAAATAAGTTTATATTGTAGGGTAGAAATAACGGACAGACAACTAGAGATGGGGGTAGAGCAATATTTCATTAATGTCAAAATTTGAATTTTCTGAAAAAAAAAAGTCAAACATGAAGTAGAAGGGCAAATGTAATTAATCACGATATTCAATAAAATTATTTAATTTACTTAATAATTTTGATATTTCAAAAGTGCATCTATCTTTTGAGTCGTTTTAATTTCTATAACGGTTATGCATTGCCGGTGATCCAAAACTGCTATACAAGCCTATCGGCATTGCTAGACAACAAAATCCAAAATAAGATTTTTAAAAACATTAAATGTTAATTCCTTTTATGAATTTCTCGATATTTAATATTGAAATTGTTACGTACGCAAGGAAATGGGGGGTCTCAGTAATGTAGCTCTACATACGATAAATAGATCAAAAATAAATCACAGGTTTAAAATACAAATATACATACAATATGAAATGATTCAGGCTACTAATTCGAACACTGCTCTATACAGCGTTCGCTCCTCACTTGAAGACTTCTGACCAATCCTCCATGGCCGTAACATTCTATACAAGGGCTCTTCACAATCTGAGAAAGAGGTGTTTATCTGGTATAGTGGCTAGGCTAAATCTATGGCCAAAATATAGATGGAAATTTTGCTAGAAGGAAATGGATCTATAAAATAAAGGCCGCCTCTCCCGGGAAAATATACGTGTGGCGTTCAGCGTCTATTTTTATAGGAGAGGCAACATTTATATTTATAGATCAATATCCTCCCTGCAAAATGTCCATCTATATTTTGGCCTAGCCACTTTACCAGCTAAACACCTCTTTGGCAGGTTGTGAAGATTTCATTTTATCCCCTGGGGATCTCGTGGAATAAAGTCCGCCCTAGAGTGACGAGGGCTATTAGTCTAAAACCACAGTCTCTAGGTGGACGTTTCTCAGTTTGCCAAAGCTGGTGTTGTGGCTTTGTCACCGACCTGAGTCCGCTAGTTTTCGGGGACGGTCAATAGATGGCGCTTAGTTTTAGCGTCTAATTTGCCGGGAGAGGTAACTTTTATATACATAAAATTATTGCATTCTGTCTCTTTCATTAAATGCAAGTCCAACATGAGCGTCATGATTGTACCTTAAATGTAAACTTGTTTTTTTTTTAAAGCATCAATATTGTGGCGAAGAAATATTTTATTATTTAATTTAATATTATTCAATGAAAATATATTCAACATATTATAAAAATATATATTAATCTGTTTTGTGAAGTCATCTTAAAATATTTCTTTGCTTACTTGCTTAAGATTCTCTAGCTGTATATAGTGGGGCTGACTGGTTAATAATTGTCGACTCGTCGCTGTGACGTCATCAATAAATACTTTTACATCTTAGGATATTTCAAGGCTTGAATTCTACGCTACAACTGGTGAAGAAGCTGGATCGATACCCATTCAGAAAAAAACGGAAAATTGACTCGGTTGAGCAAGAAGAAAAAACCATGAACATCAAGAAAGAAGCAACTACTCAGGTGGGTTCATTTTTTGTCCAACATCTACCTAGAAACCCCTCAATGTTCTCTGGTGAGGGTGTTGAAGATCCCCGTAGCTGGTTAAAAGGGTATGAACGTGTGGCGAAGCACAACCAATGGGATGAAACCCTTTGTCTCGCTAACGTTTATTTCTATCTTACTGGCACTGCTCTCAAATGGTATGAAAACAACGAGGAAAGCATCCAGACATGGACGGAGTTCATGTCACAATTAGAAAATGTATTTGGAAAAAATGAAAGCTCAAGACTGCGAGCTGAGAAAATACTCAAAACTCGCGCACAATTAAAAGGAGAAAGCACCGAATATTACATCCAAGACGTCCTGCGCCTTTGCAAAGAGGTAGATCCACAAATGAATGAGGAAGATAAAATATCCCATCTGATGAAAGGGATAGCTGAGGAGCTCTACCAGGCACTTATCCCAAGGGATGTGCATAACACTGAGCAATTCGTCACCGAATGTCGCCGCATCGAAAGCATACACTGTAAGCGAGTGACCCCTACCAAATACGAGCGACTACCAAATGTGGCATCTCTCAGTGATCATGATGACAGAGCAGATCTGTCATCTATGATCAGGCAAATTGTTCGTGAGGAGGTACAGCGGGCATTAGGCTCTACTCGAGAGGAACCAAAAATTTCTTCCATCGAAGATATGGTAAAGGAGGAGATTGGAAGAACCCTGGCGCCAATCTCAAAGCCTAGGAGAAGTTCCCCACAGAAGGAAAGACCCAGAGAGTTTTATAATAATAGATATGTGGCCCAAACGATAAGACCGCAGCAGCCAAAACAAGTAAACGGAAGACGCGATACCAACGAATGGCGAACCACGGAAGGTAAGCCAATCTGTTTCCACTGCGGACGCCCTGGCCACGTCGTGCGCTACTGCCGTGACAAGAGGAGAGAATATGAAGGAGAACAAACTTGGAATTACAAGCAGAGAGATAGGCTAGAGCCTAGAACATTCTATAATTCTCGGAGCAGCCAAGAGCCCAACGACGACCTGCCAAGAGAAAATAGACGCCGCTACCGAAGCCCCTCTCCTTACACTGGCCGAAAAGGACAATATTCGTCTCCTGATAGAAGACCCAGCCAGTCGCCTCGCCGTCCCCGTCAGGAAAACTAGAAGATGCGTCCTATTTTGGAGGTAAGGCCGCAAAATTTATAAATCCTCCCTTGTCGACCACATTAGAATTAAAAGAAAATTACATAGACATTAAAATAGAAGGAAAAATGACGCGTGCCCTCGTCGACTCAGGAGCCTCATATTCTGTCATTTCTGAGAGGTTCAGACTCAAACTAAGAAAAATAATGTTTGCCGAAACTGACGTCACATTACGAGTAGCCAACGGTAAAATTGTAAGACCAAAAGGACGCTGCACACTGAAACTGGACTTGAATGGACTACAGGAAAGCTTTGAATTTGTCGTTATGGAAGACTGTAGTCACGAAGTTATTCTTGGTTGGAACTTTTTGAAGTTATCTAGGGCGATAATTGATTCAGCTGACGACACACTCTTCTTAGAAAAATGTCTTTTTGAGGATACCCCTAAGAACAGCTCACCTCTCTACTCGGAATTGGAATATAGAATCGAACCAGCCTCTATTCAGTTAATAGAAGTAGCAAGTCGTGACATTCCTAATGACGCAATTGTGGTGGCAGAATGTCGAAAAGAGCTATTGCTGGAAAGAGAACTAACGGCTCCCTCCTCTGTCATTTCACTTACCAATAACCGAGGTAAACTTTGGGTGGTGAATTGGAGTCCATATCCGAAACTAATCCCACAAGGGATGCATGTAGCCGATAGTGCTGTCATCGAAGATAGTCAATTATGTACTCTAGCTGATTGTAACCAAGTTGAAACAGAGGCGGAACATTCTGAAGGCCCAAAAATCTCGGAATTTTTTATAGATGATTCACTCGATGAATCTCAAAAAGAAAAATTAAGAAATTTGTTAAAAAACTATACGGATATTTTCGAATTTAGTAAAAGAAAACAATTCAAGGACGTCAATGTTAAACACCGAATTAACACTGGAGACCACCTACCGACCAAACAAAGACCTTACCGAGTTGCACCAAGAGAACGCCAAATTATTCAGGATGAGGTAAACAAGATGGAAAAACTTGACATCATTCAGCCCTCTGAAAGTCCGTGGGCCTCGCCTGTAGTATTGATAAGAAAAAAGGATGGAAGCTGGAGATTCTGCGTCGATTACCGCCGCCTTAACAAAATAACAAAAAAGGATGTCTACCCTCTCCCAAGGATCGACGACACTTTAGACTGCTTACGGGGAGCTAGATTTTATTCTTCCATGGACCTCCAATCAGGGTACTGGCAAATCGACGTAGAAGAATCGGACCGTGAGAAGACAGCATTCATAACTCCAGATGGACTGTACGAGTTCAAAGTAATGCCATTTGGGTTATGTAATGCTCCAGCTACCTTCGAACGAATGATAGATAATCTTCTGAAGGGTCTTAAGTGGACCATTTGCTTGTGTTACCTCGATGACATCATCGTTTTTTCAGATGGCTTTGAAGAACACCTAAGACGCCTTCAACTTGTATTAAATTGCCTTAAGAAAGCCGGATTATGTCTCAATTCCAAGAAATGCAAGTTTGGTGCAAAAACTATCACGGTTCTTGGACATGAGGTGAGTGAAAATGGAATTCGTCCCGACCAAGAAAAGATTCGAGCAGTCCGCGACTTCGCTACGCCAAGGTCATTGAAGGAAGTTAGAAGTTTTCTTGGCCTTTCATCCTACTACCGCCGCTTCATACCCAATTATGCCCACGTAGCCCAACCCTTGAATGACCTTTTGAAGAAAGACTCAGCATTTAATTGGAACCAGGAAGAGCAAAATGCATTTGAAGCTCTCAAGTCAGCGTTAATTTCCGAACCCGCTCTTGGACATTTTGATTACTCATCCCCAACCGAAATACACACTGACGCAAGCAACTACGGAATAGGAGCAGTATTAGTGCAGATACAAAAGGGAAAGGAAAGAGCCATTGCTTATGCATCCAGAACCTTAAATAAGGCAGAAAAAAATTATTCAACCACTTGCCATCATTTGGGCTATCAATAAATTCCGACCATATGTCTTTGGACAGCCGTTCACTATTGTTACAGACCACCACTCTTTGTGCTGGCTGACCAACCTCAAAGACCCATGTGGGAGGTTAGCAAGATGGGCACTTCGGCTGCAAGAGTTTGACGTCACTGTCGTGTATAAGAGCGGAAGGAAACATCAGGACGCAGACTGCTTATCAAGAAGTCCATTAGAATACAGTGAAGATATGGAGGAAGATATTCCAAGCATAGTGACTTTGCAGAACTTTAGCGAAGAGCAGATGAATGATCAAGCTATTAGAAAAATCGCTGACAAATTACAAAGTTCTCCTAATAATTCCTTTGTAAAAATCGATAACACGCTCTACAGAAAAAATTATGATCCAATGGGGAAACCATGGCTTTTGGTGGTTCCACGCCATTTAAGGCAGGAATTACTGAAAAATTTCCATGATTCACCCACGGCTGGTCACCTCGGATTTACTAAAACCTATGACCGAATAAGAAAAAAGTATTACTGGCCCGGAATGTATAGAACAGTTAGAAGGTATGTGGCACACTGTTCAGATTGTCAGAGGCGTAAACATCAGCCCCAACTCCCCTCAGGGCACTTACAGCCAATACCTGTTCCTGAAGTTGCCTTTGAAAAGGTAGGAATGGATCTCCTGGGGAGATTTCCAACATCAGAAGGTGGCAACCGTTGGATTATTGTATGTACGGACTACCTAACAAAATATGCGATAACTAAAGCTCTACCCACAAGTGAATCCATGGAAGTCGCCAAATTCTTCATTGAAGATGTCATCTTAAAGCACGGCGCGCCGAGGGAATTAATCACGGATAGAGGAAGGAACTTCACATCTTCAATGATAAGTGATCTGAACAACCAGTGCAGAATAACCCATCGGAAGACGACCGCCTATCACCCTCAGACAAACGGACTCACGGAGAGGTTGAATAAGACCATAGCAGACATGCTGTCCATGTATGTAGATGTCAACCATAAAGATTGGGACAGGATTCTTCCATTCGTTACATTTGCATACAACACAGCAAAACAAGAGTCTACTGGGTTCACCCCATTTTTCCTTGTACACGGGCGTGAAGCCGAGACTCCACTTGACGTGTTATTCCCCAAGTTATTGCCAGAAGACGACGATTTCATCCAAACTCTAGGGGCAAGAGCCGAAGAAGCACGAAAACTGGCACGTATCCACTCCATGAGATCTCAAGGTAGCAATAAACATCGCTATGACGCCCATCACAGAAATATAATTTATCAGCCTGGAGATCTTGTATGGATCTTTATTCCTGTGCGTAAAGTGGGATATTCGGAAAAACTAATGAGACGTTACTTCGGCCCATACAAAGTAACCCGAAAAATATCTGATGTGACCTATGAAGTTGAAACATTCGGAAACCAGCAAGGTCGTCGTAAAACAAAAGATTTAGTTCACATTGGTAGGATGAAACCTTATTTAAACCCAGAGGACCAGGAGGACCAGCTAGAAGAGGACCCAGAAGATGACTCGACAAACTTCCAGGAAGAAGACATCCCCACTGAACGAACACAACAACCACAGACCCGCGAAGAGATATCAGGCCCTATCACCCGTTCTCGAGCCTTGGGACTGAGGATGTAAGTCTCCTTCTGAGCATCGGGTCGATGCTCTTTATAGGAGGAGGCTATGTGGCGAAGAAATATTTTATTATTTAATTTAATATTATTCAATCAAAATATATTCAACAGATTATAAAAATATATATTAATCTGTTTTGTGAAGTCATCTTAAAATATTTCTTTGCTTACTTGCTTAAGATTCTCTAGCTGTATATAGTGGGGCTGACTGGTTAATAATTGTCGACTCGTCGCTGTGACGTCATCAATAAATACTTTTACATCTTAGGATATTTCAAGGCTTGAATTCTACGCTACAATATAATGAATATTCTGATTTTCTCTGTGCCCTAACGCACAGACTCAGATATGTAAATACGCCACAACACCAGTTTGGGAAAATTAGAATACAAATCTAACACACTTGCATATCATAGTTTCGGGCTATGGCCCTCATCAGTACAGCTAAGATTTCATAACAGGAGGAGTAATGAAATCGGCTCCATCTACATTTACCAAAGATGCGCGCCGTATTGATGTAATCAATACATTTCTTTTATGCATTTATATTAAAAAGTAAAATACTCTTTTTTTGAACCTGAACATCATCCTTCCGCAATTTTACAATGTATTCTGTCCTAATATCCGCTTTACCAGATAAAACACTTTTTTATTTTTAAACAGAATAACCCCTATAGTGGGGTGTTATAAAATAGTAGCCGCCCCTGTACAGATAAGGGCCATAGCCCCAAAACCATGGTATACAAGTTGGAATTTATTCGAATATACCAAAATGGTCTTGTGGCTTATTCAATGATTTGAATCCGCACGTTCTGCGTAGATGCATCAAATTACCATAATTACTAAAAGAGTTAAGCTCCCTTTTTGCATATATATACCCTTTTCATTATGGAATACTCAAAAGGACACATATAGAGCTAAAAAGAGAAAGGCTACATAATCAGTTAAAATAAATAGTTCATAATTTCTTCGTGTCTATCTTGAGAGACGATAAACTTTTATCTTGAAAAAATATAAAATTCCTCCTGGTTTAAAACTCCCCCTATACACGCATAGATAATGTAATACAATATCTCCACAGCAGTATTAACAATACGACAAGGGTATTTTACGTAATTAAGAATTTTAATTAAGACATTTTAATTTAGAGAAAGCTACTGGACGAAGGAAGAAAAGGAATGATGGCGATTTAACTTTCGAATCACTTTATCGAAGTGAATAATTAAACGAATCCTAAATTTTTTATTCCCGGGCGCACAAAAAGCGAACATATTTATCTTCAGGATCTTGACTTAATTTGGTAATTGAATTAAATCGGCCTATTCGGATTCCATTGCTCCATTTAGTCCGCCGCTCCTAATGGATCCGTACAACAGAGTGGAACCGTGAATATTTCTTTCTGATACCTTCTTCCTCCATGATGGATAGGACTACTTTATTAGGGATCTTTTTACACTCTGGGATCATTTCCCTATTTTATTGGATATAATTAAGTTTTTGCGGAATATTTTAATTTTTTATTTATGGATATATCTATTTTAAAAATAAATATTTAGGCAATTTGATAATTTAAACAAATTTATTGACGGCTATTCGATAGTTGCATAAAAAATAATAATAAACAAGAGGCTCCCCCACCTTGAGAGAGTCCTCCTCCAGACAAGGAGGGGTCTTCTTGGACCCTCCTCAGTTCCACGCCGAGGAAGTACTTACAGATGCGGGTCTTGATAGACGCCAAGATGGCCAGGGCGTCGTCATCTAGGCCATGCTCGAAGATCCAGCAATGCAGGTCAGGGGGTCTCTGGATGATGGTAAAGGCCTTCCGCATGAGAGGCCTGACGCTGTGGCAGGGCCAGTACAGGTGGGCCAGCGACAGGTCGCTGAAGCCACAGGTGACTCGGGGCTGTTGAACCGAGGCCGGGTGGGTTGGATGAGGCAAGACGTGCATAGCCAGCCTCACTGTCATGTCCGCGCTGTGCCCAGAAAAGGCGCAGCGACGACCAGCCGATGTTGATGGGGAAGTTTAGATGACCCCCTCCACCTTCTAGGGAACTGGTTGATGGGAAGGGAAGCCAGACGCGGGCCCTCTATTATGCGGCGGACAATGCGAGTGGTGACTCGCGAGAACGGCATGGCCGACTCCCGCAGCACTACGGCTGATGGAGTTCACTCGGAAGGTTTCGCGTAGATTTTCGTCGATAAGACGACGGCAAAAGCTGGTTAGCGACGCGACGTCAGCCAGGGCGTAGTGCTTCAGCTCGACCGACGACCAGAATCTTGCGGGAACCCTAAACGCCACACCATAGACATTTGCTCTTAAAAAATTTACCTTTATGCCCGAGGCGCGCCCAAAATTCTCGAAGATGGAGGTCACTACGCTGAACTGTTCATCACTGCGAATGAGCAAGAATATTTCGTCAATTTGGATATTCACACTACTACCTTGTTCAAAAAAAAAAAAAAAAAAAAAAAAAACTAGTTTCACAAGAAATCGGTGGACGAGTAGTTAAGACCCTCAATTCCCGACAGCCATGAACCGGGATCGAACCCCGCATTCGTCACTTTGTTTTAATATGTGAATGACCTTCATATATGTCATTCATTGTTGTAAATATCATAAGCTAGGTTGCTCTTTTTGAACGGCACCTAGTAAAGTTTTTGGGAACCAGAACTTGGTTTATAAATAGTATCATTTTTCTATGTAAGATTGAACTGAAAACATATTTTAACTCGAGATTTTAAATGGCCTTTATAAATAATCTGCATTATTACTGTTTATATAACAGTGGGTCACAACGTTCGAAGGCGAATAAATTATTTATCATCATACAAATATCTTCCATTTTATAATTTGAAAAATATACAAAAAGGGGATTTTGTACGGGCGGTCAAATAAAGAAAAAATATTGATAGTGCAACTGAAAGTTGCTAATGGTTTGCGCCCTCAGTCGGAATAAACATCAACTAAGCCATGATTTTTTAAATCACAGAATAAGGTTAAATATCCTTCATGCTTAATCAAGAAGAGCCACCCATTTAACACCGGCTTAATTGGTAGTTGAGGCACAGCTTGCACCAAACTGACGAGGGCCAATAGCCTAAAACGTATACGGGGTTGGATTTTCTTGATATATCAAAATAGGATTAGACTTATATTATGGAATAATAATGAACGATTGATATTTTTTCCGGCAGATGACGTAAACCATCAGCTGTACGATCAGGAGATGCTGTAAAAATAATTTTACCTTTGTTTTTGTACCTATGGACCAGGTGATTCCAGGATATTTATCTCAATAAATCACTCTATATATGTAGATACAATACAGATATAACGGAAGGTATTCAACAATAATTTACATTATCAAAATTCGAAACTTTTATAGACATGTATGATTTTTTTTTAAATAAACAATTTCTATTGTCCTTACTGCAATGGAAAAAATTAATGAGAGGGCCTGGCTCATCAGTGGTGAACCCCCCCCCCCCCCCCCTGCGGTTTCGCCTGTTTAATCTACCATACCGCTGTTATATTGCATTTTCGATCTTCATTTTATAGTGATACTGATGCTAGACTCTTTGAATGGGTATTTTAGATGAATTATGGACATAAGCTTTGAGGATAGCAGAATTATATACATATATAAATATATAAAATGCTTCGAGCAATCGCTCTTCCGCAAATATCAAGTTGTGTCTTTTATTAGAACAATTATATTATGAAGCATTAGCGCGCCATCTGTTATCTTAATTCGAAACTATTATATTCCATTGCCGTAAGGACAGTAGAAATTGTTTATTTTTAAAAAGAATCATACGCGTCTATAATAGTTTAGAATTTTGATAACAGATGGCGCGCTAATGCATCATAATAATTTACATTGCCTTATTCTATCTCAAATAAGAAATTTAAACTATTTTGTAGCGAATGATTTGAAAAAAATCAAATATCTACTGCTCTTACTGCAACGACAAAAAAAAATTGATTTATTCTTAAAAAAGAATCCTTCGCGTCAACAATTTTTCAAATTTCTTATAAGAGATGACGCGCTAAGGCATCGTATAAATGTTGCGGAAAACAATCAGACGACAGATAAGTATTGTCCAAGACATTTCTACACTTGATGTTAATTTGGATTGGTAATTATCAAACTTAAGTTAAAACAAAGGCTGCGAGAAGCCTATGGTCATATATGGCTGACCCCCATTTTTACATTTCCATTTTCCATACGATGAAAACCATACCACCAAGGGATTATTGTGAAACCAGGCTGTCACATAAGTAAGGAAGTCTATTCCACTTTAATGTGAACTGGTAATTTATGTGCACTCCGCCCATTTATTTCACGCCAGGACACATCCCACCATGTGTCTTCCCCGCGCCCATTTAAATGTAGGAGAGGATGCTGTAGGTTTTAAAACTTTATCCCGGTCATTTTTTACCTCCTTCCTTCCTTCCTTTTCCTATTTTCACCATTTCTTCATCTTCTTTTCTATTTATTTGGCGTGATTTAGGGAATAGTTTTATTACTCATATTTATAAGAATGAAGCATAAATTTATGTTGTAATTTTTTCCGGGAGAAAGATATTTATGTGCGGAAAGGACACCTATCTCGTTTAAAAATACTTCAAAACAATTCTGTTTCTTGAGATTATCTTCGTAAATGGTACACATTAAGATAAATCAAAGATTTTGGTAAATTCGGGCAAATAGTGAACCTGTATACCATTATTTCGGGCTATGGTCATCATCAGTACAGAGGCGGCTTCGATTTCCCGAGTCCTATGGGAGGAGGAGCGACGAAATCGGCCGAAACTCCCAAAAAAGATGTTTTTGACGGTGAGGAAGTAGGGGATCTGTTTATAGACCTTTCATTGATACTGAGGATGGATGTTGTCTGGCCGGCTTACACGCATATTTTCCAGTACAATGAAACCTCACTCAGAAGAAACACAAAGATATTTTTGTATCTACTCCCCAACTGATTTATATTTTGAAGAACAAAATGGGTGATAACAATTTTTGTTGTTATCCAAAATATGTATCATATATATGTCATATGAACGGACATATGTCTTCTTTGTTATATATACAGTAAAAGCAGTCGCCAACTACCATGATTGTCATGGTTTACGTGTACTAGGGATAATGGAAAAATAATATATTTGTTTATTTGTTGTTTCTCTAAATTATATATACCATTAACATTCTTATTTCTTAGTCAACATCATGAGCTATATTCATTTCGTCTGGAGAATATTTTTAAACTAACGAAATTCACTTCGTGAAATTGTGCTCTCTATATATATATCACATACATATTCTGCTACCAACTTAACACCGAAATGCAACATGTTAGAATAAAAAATATATTTTATAGAAAACTGGTTTAGTTTTATATAGAGCTGTTCCACAGGTTAAGTAAACACACAATTTCACGATGGGAATTTCGTTAGTTTAAAAATGTTCTCCAGGCGAAAATTAATATATCTCATGATGTAGACTAAGAAATAAACATGATAATGGTATAATTTAGAGAAACAGAAATCAATAATATTTTCACATTATCCCTAGTACACGTAGGCCATGCCAATCATGGTGGGTAGTAGTTGGAGACTGCTTTTACTGTAAGTGCGCCATATGACTACGCATGTAAAAAGCAGCTAGACATTTGCATTTACAAATGGCCATTAAACGAATTTCATGGCCAAATTGCCAGCTCGACGGTAGTGAGAACTATGATTGGAATCATGATTATTTATACCTCCCGTTTAATAAGGGAGGTCACACCGTGTAGGGAATCATGAAAACACTAAACACAAGGCGCTATACATAAGAAATGAATTGATTTAGCACACATTTTTATTTTTCAAATAAAACAAACTGCCGATTGTTGGAAAAATATTGGGGACGTCTGGCAAATTGGCGAAACTACTGGCAGGGAGCCAGGCATCAGCAATCTCGGTTATTTGACAATTCGCGCTAAATGGTTTTATTGCCTAAATAATATCATAAATAAATTTACATACACACATACAGCTTTATTAAGACCCTGGTCTTATACAGATTTACCACAGGAAGGAAGCATAGATGAAGTTCTAAACTCCAGGCAGCGCAGAACCCAACAGCCTCCAAGTCCGACGCACGTCCAGTGGCCACAGAATCCACCGTGCGTAGGTTAGCGCTATAAATAATTATCAAAATGACTCTTTATATTTAAATATTATTTTTAACGTAAATACTGAATTACAAATTTCAGTTTTGATTCCTATCACTCGAGCGCCACAGTCGAGAGCTGATATTTAGTCCATAATGCTGAATTAAATGTATCATCAATGTGTCTTTTTACTTAAAATAAAACTTGATTGAGACTATGGAATACACAAATTTATATTCAGATTTTATTCGTATATCGAAGTTTTTTTTAATATACTTCCGTATATAACTTCATAGAACCATGTGCTATCATCATTTTAAAAAATAAATTTTAGAGTATGCGAAAAAAATTATTTATAAAGGTGCGGCGTTAGGTAAAAATGAGAAAAAGGAACTTCAGTGTTTATTGTGCTATCATTAACTGCGTATAGGTTTGGTCGTAGAAGTACAGTCTGCACCACGCTGACGAGGGCCAACAGCCCGAAACGCGTACGTGGTTGACTTGATTTATCAAGAAATTGGGTTGGCCAAATATTTTTGGAACAAGCTAAATCAAGGTTTAGTTAATAAAAATAAATTGATTTAGATTATTACGTAATATTTGTCCATCCCATTTTCTTGATAAAACACGCAAAGTCAGCTGCTTTGGGCTGTTAGCCTTCGTCAGCGTAGGGCAGGCTGTACCTCAATGACCAAAAAATTGACCCAAGAGGCTTCAGGAGAAATCAAGAAATGGGTAGTTAAAGCCAGCATTTTAAGTTACGCTAAACGTGTAAAAAATAAAAAGAAGAAGGTAAGGTGTTGATATATATATATATATATATATATATATATATATATATATATAATATATAAATAAAATTTTAAAAAATATTTCTCAACATCTGACCTTTCTATTTTTTTTTATTCTTATTTTTCACACACACACATTTCTAGTTCTTCTATAAAACAAAGCGCGCAGATTCAGGTGGGTGACTGTGTTTCAGAACCAGCTGCAACACATTCGAAAAAGGACCAACCTGTGTTTGAACCTTGTTCAAATTTGTCAAAGCTGGTGTTGTGGAAGGTTCGTTGATCCCATTCTTCACACTTTGTGCAAAGATAATCGATCAAATGCGTTGTTTTAACGCATTTTAAAAATAATGAAGTTTCCATTTCACACATGAATATCATCCTTCCTTAAAATTTCAATTAGAGTTTGTAACCATTAAAATAAGATAGAAATCTGAGTCACTTTTCCAACTGTGAAGTTGTAATCTAAACAAGAAAGTTGTGCCTTCTGTGTCAGAAGAATCTATCAGGTGAGAGAATTTAAGCCTTATTTGGAATTCAATGTCTTTTATAGAGATAGCTTTTACTATATTGGATAAGTTGTTTAGACACAGCAGAGGGTATTAAATAATTGAGAAAATACCATTTTTAAAACTTTGGATTGTTAGAGAGAGCAAACCTGGCAACACAATGGAGCTAAATATAATAAAATATTTATCGGATAATTACTGGACAAAGTTAACTGGCTTGAAACTTTATTATTAGAGTATTTAGTAATAGATGAAAGATTGAATCCCAAATCAGGATATGGAGTTTTCAAAATATATCTCAATATAATAATAAGCAATGTGCGTACACTTTAAGAAGTCCCAAGAAAATGATTGGGGCAAGTCAAAAGATACAAAAGCTTGTCGCTAGAGGCCGCACGTTGCGAAGACTTAAGGAAGTGATGAGTATACGGCGCCGCAGCTGCAAGATTTGAGCGCCGGCTCTTGAGGCTGTACGTTGCAAAAGCTCAAGGACTAAATCAGAGCGGCACCAGGACTTCAAGATCTGGCCGCTGGTTTTAGAAGCCACATGCTGTGAAGGCTCAAGGACTTAATCAGAGCGGCACCAGGGCTTCAAGATATAGCCGCTGGTTTTAGAAGCCACACGTTGCGAAGGCTCAAGGACTTAATCAGAGCGGCACCAAGGCTTCAAGATCTAGCCGCTGGTTTTAGAAGCCACATGCTGTGAAGGCTCAAGGACTTAATCAGAGCGGCACCAGGGCTTCAAGATCTAGCCGCTGTTTTTAGAAGCCACATGCTGTGAAGACTCAAGGACTTAATCAGAGCGGCACCAGGGCTTCAAGATCTAGTCGCTGGTTTTAGAAGCCACACGTTGCGAAGGCTCAAGGACTTAATAAGAGCGGCACCAGGGCTTCAAGATCTAGCCGCTGGTTTTAGAATCCATCTGCTGTGAAGGCTCAAGGACCTAATCAGAGCGGCACCAAGACTTCAAGATATAGCCGCTGGTTTTAGAAGCTACATGCTGTGAAGGCTCAAGGACTTAATCAGAGCGGCACCAGGGCTTCAAGATATAGCCGCTGGTTTTAGAAGCCACACGCTGCGAAGGGTAAAGGAATTATTCAGAGCGGCACCAGGGCTGCAAGATCTGGCCGCTTGTTTTAGGATGTTCATTTCAAGCATTCAGAATGTTAGGTAATTCAGAGCGCGTAGTCAAAACATTGAAGAACGATATCTTCATTCAATAAAATAAATGTTTCTTTCCGATGGTTTGTTTACCCAGCTGCTAAAATCTATAAAACGTTACAACATATGCAATTAGAATATATACATTTCTTTCTTTACACAACTTGGAGATCTTACCCGGTAAAATTCGCGTGTAAATATTCTGTATAAAATTCCAAATCTGAAAACAAAAACACCAATTTAAAAGATAGGCGCAACAGGTGATAATCAATTATATATACACGGAGACGGTCAATAGATGGCTCTTAGATAAAGCATTTGTTTTACTGAGAGCATCAACTTTATTTTTATAGGTCAATTTCCTTCCGCCAAAATTTCAATCTATATACAGTAAAACACCTCTATAGTGAATCCTAATGGGACAGAGATTTTGGTTCACTATAGCCACGGTTTGTCATTTTTTTTTTACTTTTCAAAATTTTTAGACCTTAACATTAAAAGACATCCATACACACAGGAAAAGACAGCCACTTAATAATTGTCAGTTTATTTTAATTCCCTAAATTGACCTATTTCCTTACATTAATGCTGAATATCAAAATAATTCATTTTTGATAATAGGTTCTTCTTATCATTAGCATTTATGCTTATAAATATACCTCTATGTATAATTTAAAAATTAAGACAAATCCCTTAGGCAAAGTTTTATTAATTATATATTTAAAAGGAATAAGAGTATTTTAGAAAATATATTTTAAAAAATGTCTCTAATACCTTGTTGTTTGAAAGTGAAAAATGAAATTTGAAAATCAGAATTGTCTTAAAATATGGTTATTTCCATCAAAGGAATAAATCTCCGTGTATTCTGAATCAATTGAAGATGAATAGAGAGTATCAGATTAAAAAAAATTCGGACGCGAAACATGTTGATACGATAGTGCGATCGGTAAAATTGCGAATAAAAACGCGAATTTACAAACACAAAATCGGTAGTAAAAGGGCGGCCAGGGTAAATATCCGCGAACCCTGAATGAGTCATATACCTAATAAGGCTTCCGCTCTAAAAATAGAGCTGTAGTGGTAGTTTTTGAGGATTTATAAGTTGATTTGTTTTTGGCCCGTGAGACATGGGGCACTGTTTTTTTTTCTTACATTTCCAGTTTCCACATATTCTTCTGAAGTATAGATTGTTTTGTTTTAACCTCTTATTCAAATAATTTCTGGCTTTAAAATTATTTGGAATTATTTTTTAGCATAGGTTAAACTTGATATAGAACTCTTCTAAAAGGGCATGCTAACACGTACACGATCGCGGCAGAAGTTGGGGTCGATTCCACTTTATAACAATTTATAATATCCTTATATATAATGTAAGGGTTAGATCTTCTTATTTTAACATGTTCAGAAAATTTTCTTGAGCTGTTTCACTTTGAAAAGCTTTGATAATAACGTTCTTCTGGTAATATATTTTGGTTTTTTAGAACGCCATTCTTTGTTTCTTTTTCTTTATTTTGAAAGCCATTTGTATCTTTTCCTATTTCAAAATAGCCGAATGCAAAGATATTCTATTAAATAAAGGTTTAACCTGTAAAAATTTATACAACATAGAGAAAAATAGAATTGAAATGAAAACAAACAATGCCGCAAATTTTTTTTTTTTGAAATCGCGATCCGTAAGCTGAAACATGCTCAAAATTTTGTTGTTTTAAAAATATTTTTATTCGCAATTTTAAGTTCGTTATAAGCCTAGTATTTTTAATAGATTTTATTATTTTGGGACTTAAAATAGGTTCGATATAGGGGTATTTCATCATTTAAAAAATCGCAAAGTTCGTTATAACGATGGTATTTTCAATGGAATGGAATTGGGAATCGCCTTAAGTTCGTTATTAAGAAAGTTTCGCTATATCGCGGGTTCGTATTAGCGGGGTTTTACTGTATACACATATATATTTTAAAAATAATATTGAATATATAAATCTAAGATTACATAGAGAGGTTTAAATCTAAATAAAAAAGTATTTTTGTGAATATTTTGTGGAATTTATTTTTCATTCTTTTGAAGGTATCGATTTTTAAACCGTTTAGAGAAAACTCCAAGAAATTATCTGATCGATTTATACAGAGAGCATACACAATTATCTTTTAGGACTGTCTGTATACAATACTCAATACCAGAATTGTTCTTTTTCAGGGATATCTTAGAATTAGGTGCTAATTTGTAACCTCTTCCTCTGGGAATCAGTTTACATTTATTACAGTTCTCCCTTTATTAAGGTGTAGATTGCCTATTTAACTTTATCTATCATTATGCATTTCTATCAATCTTTCTCTCAATGATATAATCTATATTAATAATTTTTCCTTTTAGTAAGGTGTAGATCGCCGTGTCAACTTTTATCTATTAAAAACCAACATCTTTATTATGGCTAAATAGCTATTACGATTTTAAATATCAGCGTCTTCTTAAAGACCTCAATAGAGAACTTCCCTACTTTACAGGGATTTCATTAATTCGGTCTTCTAAACAACCAGCAGAAAACCCAATTGAAGATATAATTGAAGTATCCATAGTTGGCCCTATTAATCAAATTGGTACACACAACCTATACGGCTACTTTCAAAACGACATCTACAATAGGTATTGTTAGCATTTTTATAAGTTGTTTTTTCATAGATTAATATATTTATATTTTGACCAGATGACCGGACGACTTTACATGTATATATTTGGTTTTAAATGATGTAAATTAGTTAGTTATGAAAGGAAATTAAAAGTGTTAATTTTCTTAGAGGTGTTGGTGTTTACTCTGCTCGATTGTAGAATAGGAAAGTATTAGCTCCTAACAGGTATTATATTTATTGGTGGTGGTACCTTGTCCATTTGCATGGAAAGGGAGGTGCCATTGCCCCGTTAGTAAGCCACATTTTAAAGTTCCCTGTAGGCCTATTATATTGGAAAGCGCGCATTTCAGAATAGAATGTTTCAGAACGTTCAAAAATAATGTAGAAAAATCGGAGAACAACTGATTGGCCAATCTAAAGCGATTGCGCAAGTCTTAGCGCTGGCGGCTTTCTGATTGGCTGACCAAACGTGACTGTTCTGGAAAGATCTACTCCGGGATATGTAGGGATGAGGAGCTCATGCCAAGGGAGAATCGTTTTTTTGGACGTTCGTTGTTCCACTTCACTCCTGGATCTCATCCTGAGAAGTTCTCCTCTCTGAGTGATTCTTCGAAGATCCCTGGCTCCACAGCTTCCCTACTGACTCCCCGAAGTTCTGTAGACTGTTGCACCCATCCCCTGGCCTTCATGAACTCCTGAAAAATACTGAAAACGCAGCTCTCACGAACGGCCGCAATCGACAGCATTTAGCCCACTTTTATCAAATAGCTGCTCTCCGGAGCGGCCGCCTGCACCCTCCTCCTCCAAAATGGGAATAGGAAAAACGAAAAAGAACAATACTGATGATACTGAAGTTACGCCCGTCGAAGAAAGTTACCCTATAGCTGCTAAGTCGACCGACGAGCCATGGTTTGACGTGAATTACAAACCCAAGTCCTCCTTCAAAGCACCTGCGTACATCCCCCCAGCTGCCCATCACCAAACTACTATGGTTCCTCCGCCAGTTACAACACCGCCCTCTACCAAGAATTTGAAGGCCTCCGAATTACCGCTGAGAATGTTGAAGAAGTTGACAGGATCACCGCGTCCCAATACAACAGCTTCACCCATCCTGACCTGCACAACACCATTGATTGTCTTCTCCAGAGACGCCACGTCTGCATCCTTAGGCTCTCAGAAAAACTGAAGGCCATGACTGCCGACCGCGACCAACTCCTGGAGAAACTCACTGCCCTCGAAGCCTCCTCCGCCCGCCCTCTGGTTATCTCTACCTCTACCCAAACATGCCCAGCTCCTTCCTGCAACGACACCTGCTCCCAGACTGACCCAGTCAAGCCCGCCACCCCTGCTCCTGCTGCTCTCCCAACGAAGAAGCCTGCCCCCAAGTTGCCTGCTCCTGCTCCAACAAAAAGGAAGCAGCCTGAGGCTCCCAACCCGCCTGCGAAGAGGACCAATTTGCTAGGTCCTTCCAAGCCTGCGCCTTCCCGCATCTCCAAGCTTGCGGCCGCCCGAGTGACCCTCAATGGAGAAAAATCGGCGGCCCACACAGTGTTCATCTCAGATGACCCGCAGGCTGACCCAAGGGAGATGCTGAAAGCAGTCCGCGCCGCCCACACTCTCCCCCAAGGCGTCTGGGCTTCCCTGCGCACCAAGGGGAAGCTGGTCCTACATTCCAGCAACCCAGACACCATTCCCGCAGTGACAACCTCCCTGACCAACAAGCTGGATGGTATGAAGGTCCGCCAGCAGAAGGAGATCCTGCCTCGCATCTGCCTCTTCAAAGTGGACGAGGAGACAATCAACTCCACCATTGAAGAGATCTTCCTGGAGACCCTTGCTGTTACCAACTCCCTGGGGACCAGGTGGTGCGCGTGGCGCACCGTTCTGCACCCAGAAACGGGACTTGCACCGCCTTCATCGAGGTGGACCTCAAGACTTTCAGAGCCCTGGGTGTGCGCGGAAGGATCGTGGTGGATGGAGTCATCCTCAACTTCGAGGAGTCCATCCGCGCCCGCGTCTGCTTCCGCTGCTGTGACTTCGGCCACAACTCCGCACAGTGCTCCAGGGACCCAAAGTGCTTCCACTGCGGTGAAGACGGTCATGAAGGCCGTGCCTGTTCATCCCTAACCAACCAGCGCACTTCCAAGTGTGCCAACTGCTGCGCCAAGGGCCTGTCTGACAAGCATGAGGCGAGAGCCTCAAGCTGCCCCATCCTGAAGTCTAGGGCCCTCAAGTTATAGGCTTCCAGGACCTACTGCTTCCACCTCCTCCTGCCTCCTCAACTGGACTCCATCCCTGCTTCTCACTGCATCAAGACGCTGTTTCCCTGACTTCTCCAAGCTTCCTCCACCCCTTCGATGACACCTCCACTTCCAGATCTTAGATCCCTTGCCACCAGTTCGCGTTCTGCAGCCATGTTGGGGCTAGAAGACCTTACCACAAAGGCCAATTAGCCCGGAATTCAAGTACATGCCAAGGGAGAAAGATAAGGAGAAGAAAGAGAAGAAAGATAAGAAGAGAAGAAGAAGAACGAAGCTACGTGGTGGACTCCAAGCTAACGCCGCTGTCTCAAGAGGTCGGACTGCTGCTTACCGCAGACGCCGGTGTACTTCCTGGAAGATTCTAGAAGGTTCTACCAACTTCTGTCTCCTGTTCTGCACCTGCTTTCCTTCACTGCGCAGCAGTTGGTGAGTTTGTAACTGCTGTTTTCTTTATTGTTGTTTTATTTTTGCACTCTTCTGTAATTATTTAGTCGATTAGGCTTAAATAAAGTCCTAAAGATTCTTTGTACCCACGGAAGTTATTCTTTGTCAACCAACAACGCAACATTATATTTATTGATGCCGCTATATAAAAACATGAAATAACTTCGATTTTATTTCTACATAATTGATAACTGAATCTCTAAATCACTAATAATCGTGGAACTTCAAAAAATTGACCTAATTATAGGTATTGACTGATGAAAGCACACTAACACGTATGGACAAAACACACACTTAAATACACACCACATATAAAATCAATTAACAACTCAGAACAAGAGAAACAAATTTATTTATTTTTAACAAACGATTTTTTTTTTCATAAAACTTACACTCTTAAAAATTTACATACATACTTGTGAAAAATAGTACAAAAGTGAATTTATACTTGGATCAGGTAGATAAATTAAGAAAAAAGGCATTTCCTGATGGTGCAACTGGAAGTCGCTGATGGCTTGCGCCATCTATCGGAATAAATATCAACTAATCGTTGATTTCTAATTATGCCTGTTTCATGGTTTTCAGGATGCCCAAAGACCAGCCTTTTTGGTCGTTTAGGTACAGCTTGCACCATGCTGACGAGGGCCAACAGCCCGAAACGCGTCCCTGGTTAGCTTTTCTTGATTAACCAAGAAACGGTATTTGGCCAATTCTGGAATAATTAGAATTCAACAATTAGTTGATATTTATTCCGATAGATGACGCAAGCCATCAACAGTTTCACGATCAGCAAATGCCTTTTTTCTAAATACATACTTGTATTAATTCACTAATTTTAATCTACAGCTGATGGTTATTACAATGTTGGTAAGCAGAAAATTAAAATTATATGTCACACTATAACAGATATGACCAAATATATTTAGATTTAAGGATCTATTTACTAGTTTCTCAACGCATTATTGGTAATAGATATTTGTTAAATTTTATGTAATATAAGAATAATGTAAAAATGCCGGGCTCTCTATTTTTTTTTTCTCCTAATCTAATTTGTTCGTGTTAAAGTTCTGTAGACCATTCTGGACTGGAAATCACGACACTATGCTCTTTATGCAGGTTGTCTGAATTTGTAAAGCTGATGAAGTGTCACCTATCCAAATCTTAGTGAGATCTTTTTTGTGCCATTTTAAGGGAATAATGCATTGAGAATGGGGAGAAGTCCGACCACACCTCCCTGCGGTCCCCCCTGGACCCTTGGAATATTCGACCAAATTCTGGTTCGTTTCCAAGGTGACTAACGTGGCAACGGCACCCATTTTCCAATGAAGAGCCCCAAGATAGTGGATATTGCTGCTGCTGTGATGGAGATGCATGGAGACATCTGAGACTCTTCTTTGGACACGACAACAACAACAACAACATTTGAAATATAGAGGTTATTAATGTTTTATAAAGTTAAATATGATGCATCAATTCGCCATCTGTTATATGAAATTGGAACTATTTTTGACGCGTATGATTCTTTTTAAAATAAAACAATTTTATACTGCCTTTACTGCAATGATAAATTGATGGGAAGGCCTGGCTCATCAGTGGTGAACCTCACAACGGTTTATTAAACTGGTGAAACCTCTGGGAGGGTTCACCACTGATGAGCCAGACCGTCCCATTAATTTATCATTGCAGTGTGAGGGCAGTAGAAAATTTCAAAAAGAATCGCACTCGTCAAAAATAGCTTCAATTTTCTTATAAAGTGAAATATATTTAACATTTTCAAACAATTAGTTGAGTGTAGTTATTTATAAATATAACGGTATTTGGGTGGCTGAATCATGTGTGCGACTGGATGTAACTGATGGCCACTGCCATCTATCAGTAAAATACAAACTGACCGTTGATATAAAAGAAAATTATTTTGAAAAATATTAAATGCGCATTCAAACATGTGTAGTATTTTGCTTCAGATATATACACTCATGGACAAAACTTAAGGAAATTGTACCTTTTAGCATGTATATCGGGATTTTGACAATAACTCGGAAAGATATTTGATACACAGTGATTTTTATTTGAAGACACACGAGATAACCAAGTGTGATAAAAATTGCCTCTGTCTCCTTTAAAAAATATACGACAGCAAAGACTTTCCACTTCGTTAATTTTTGTCCATGAGTGTGTATGTGTGATATGTGACATGTTCTTGATATGCAATGCGGTGGAGATATTCTCTAATTAACCCGTCCAATGAACGACGGGTCAATACACTAGTTTATCTAAATAATCAAAAATGTCTTGTCATATGGAATATCCTTTAGACAAAGTCACACAGATTCAGGAGGTTGGAGATTAAACCAAACAATACAAAATGCTACTGATGAGCCAATCTTTAATACTTTCACATCAATCGCTATTAGTACCAAAATTTAGAATACACCACAGTAAACTCTTCCGTGAACAACTCCCAGAAAACATAGATACTTCTGCTCTTTCAAGGAGGTTATCTCATATTTGAGGTTGCGATATTTTGGGCCAGGTCATTTTGAATAAGGTGGCCGTTACCAGAGGGTTTGTTCATGAATGGTTTATTGTAAAATATGTTGAGTATATTTGTGCGCTGACATATGCTAGAGGATTAATCCGTTTGTCCACATGGGCCACAGGATATTTTAATTAGGATTGAATCGAAATATATATATTTCATATATAAATACCTAGATAATTATATTAGAACATTAAATCGCATACATTAGTATCTGTATAATATTGCCACGTGGAAAATTAGGGAAGACCAACTTCGAGATGAGATAACAATTTATTTCAGGCAAGAACAAACTATAAGTGATAAACAAAAGATAAGCAAAAGAGGCAAGTGTACAGAGTGTATAGCAAACTATAAACATAAAAATAATACTTTGCTAATAAAATAATAAATACTTTGTTACATAGCTCCTTCCCTATGGCAGCTGTGACCCACAACTAGCAATTATTGTAGTAACTGACATGGATTTAACGTGCTTCTGCCAATGATTCCATCGAAGTCTTGTAACTTTGTCCCTAGTACCTTTGCGTCCTTTTTCTTGCGGCGTGAAGAGCGGCTTTGTCGTCGTATCGTCGTCTATAGGGACATCGTCATCTTGGAGGGAAGTCTTGGCTTTGACACGTCAGTGGAATCCTGGAGCCAGTCTCCGAAAATGTAGACCACAGCACCCATGGCCTCTAGGTCTTTTCGGCGATCTTCAGTTTGTCTTCCCTAATCTACCCAGCATCTCCACCAAAATGCCACGTGGAAAATTAGGGAAGACCAACTTCGAGATGAGATAACAATTTATTTCAGGCAAGAACAAACTATGAGTGATAAACAAAAGATAAGCAAAAGAGGAAAGTGTACAGAGTATAGCAAAATATAAACATAAAAAATAATACTCTGCTAATAAAATATAAATACTTTATTACAATATAATTGGTCAATTCTTACCTTTTACCATTACTGAGAAAATATATCAAGCGTCAAATCCCTCAAATACAAAGATAACATAATTCACCTTTACCTATATACACACATACTATATAATATCTAATACAACATAATAAATCTATATATATAAAATTGAATGTCTGTGTGTGTGTCCTCTATGGATTCAAAAACCATACATCCAATCGCCGTGAAATTTTGGGATATTATTAGGTGTATCTCCGGAAAGGTTTACGAAAAATAATTTCTTGAATAACTTTAATATCCTTAGAGTTATTTGCAGATATGTAGCTTTAACTCGCATGCAGCGCCATCTTGCAACGGAGATCTGCCCCTCCCCCCCCCCCCCCCCCGTCCGGCCGTCGGCCAGTTGGTTGGACAGTCCAAGTTCCCACCGACCAATCAGAGGGATCAAGCGCCCCCCCCCCCCCCCCCCGTCCGGCCACCGGCCAATCAGAGTGATCAAGCGGTCCTCCGGGAACTACGTCCATCTTCCATAAACGACCATGATTTTATTCGAGTATTTTTCACGGGACCGGGAAAATATGTTCACTAGATAAAACGATGCATTTGTAATGTAGAAAATTAGGAAAGACAAAATTCAGGATGACACGGCACTCAGGGACCGGGAAAAAATAATCACTTTATCGAGAGATTCACGACCATGGCTTTATTCAACTTATCGAGTATTTTTCAAGGGACCGGGAAAATATGTTCACTAGATAAAACGATGAATTTGTAATGTAGAAAATTAAGAAAGACAAAATTCAGGATGACACGGCACACAGGGACCGGGAAAAAATGTTCACTTTATCGAGAGATTCAAATTTACGAGTTTCAAATTATCAGAATATAACTTTTTCTTATAAGTTTATAGAGAATTGTTTTACCAAATGTTCGTTAGACAAACCTTTACTCGTGTAAAACCTCGGGCGAAGCCGGGTACGTCCGCTAGTATATTATATAATGTAGTACTCTGTGAAACCACTGAGCTGAGAAAACATTGGCGCTGATCACCTTTAGGCTAATTGGTTTATTAATATCACGTGATAAGAGAGAATCAATCAGGTGCGAATAAAGCCATATATACATATATAAACCGATTAATCTATATATATATAAATGAATGTATGTGTGTGTGTGTGTGTGTGTCCTTTATGTCTGACCAAACCACTCATTGGAACGCCATGAAACTTTGGGAAGTTATTTAGTATAGTACTGGGAAGGTTTCTGAAAAATAATTTATTGAATATCTTGAATATCCTTAGAGTTATTTGCAGATTTGTAGATTTAACTCGAAAGCAGCGCCACCATTGCGACGATGATAACAAGTTATTTTATCTATAAGTTTTATTATCACTAAGTTTATTATCTTAAAGATTATTTATCAAAAGTAAGATTATCTCAGGATGACACGGCAATTTAATAATAAATTTAATGATACAATTCCAAGGCAAAGATACTATTCCTTTAACTTCCAATTACCGAGGGAACCAATTAATATTGATTTTATTCAACTTATCAAGTATTTTTCAAGGGACCGGGAAAAATGTTCACTAGATAAAACTATGATTTTGTAATGTAGAAAATTGAGAAAGACAAAATTCAGGATGACACGGCAATTTATTTGAGACAAGAATAATAATACAATTCGAAGGCAAAGATACTATTCCTTTAACTTCCAATTACCGAGAGAACCAATTAATATTGATTTTATTCAACTTATCGAGTATTTTTCAAGGGACCGGGAAAAAATGTTCACTAGATAAAACGATGATTTTGTGATGTAGAAAATTAGGAAAGACAAAATTCAGGATGACACGGCACACAGGGACCGGGAAAAAAGGTTCACTTTATCGAGAGATTCAAATTTACGAGTTTCAAATTATCAAAATATATCTTTTTTTTTATAAGTTTATAGAGAATTGTTTTAACAAATGTTCGTTAGATAAACCTTTACTTGGGTAAAACCCGGGCGAAGCCGGGTACATCCTCTAGTACATAATAAAAAATTCAAACTATTTTGACTCGCGCGTATACGCTCGTATACGTTTCTTCTGAAATGAACAATTTTCTACTGCCCTTACTGCAATGATTGAATATTATGTCTATAGTGCATTTGAAAAATACCTTTTCCAAGAGTTTATCTACAGTATCGGTGTAGGCAAAACAGCCGAATACAATATTACAGCAGAATGGTAGCTTAAACTGGCGGAGCCGCTAAGAGGGTTCACTACTGATGAGCCAGGTCCTCCCATTATTTTATCATTGCAGTAAGGGCAGTAGAAATTAGTTTTATATTTAGAAAGAAACGTACGTGTCAAAAATTATTTGAATTTCTTATAACAGATAGCGCGTTAATGTTAATAAGGTATTAAAATATACAAGTATCAGAGTCATCAATCAATTCTTAATTCTGTCACCGTTTGCTTTTGTGAATGGAATAAATACCCAAATATGGCCATTTCTCATAAGCATCGATGGTTTAGTGGTAAAATGCTCGCCTGCCACGAGGGCGGCCCGGGTTCGATTCCCTGCCGATGCATTTTTATTTTATTTTTAAAACTCATTTATATTATTAAAATATATGTGATTTTCCTGTCTGTGCACAGAATTATGGTCTATGTACACAAGTATACAAGTATGTATACAAGTTATTTGCAAATTGCGTTGCAAATTTGCCCTTTCGCTCGCAAGCAGCGCCTCTAGCGGTGAAGATGGGAGGTAATATCAGCTGACCTAATGGACATGTAAAACGTGTTTTAACAGGACATAGAGAAAAATCTGGAAAATATATTTTTCGGATTTTTAGTCGAGAAAAATAAATTGATAGGTTCTGAGAAAAAAATAGTTGTTTTTTATTCAGAAAATGATGATGACAATATTGCTGTATCATATTTGATTATCAGATACAAAATTATATCCGGAAAAATTCCAAAAAGCAGAGACCACGGGTGAAGCCAGTTCATTTTTAGTATGCAGGAACAAAATTCTAACAGAAAAACATTCATTCGAGCAGAAGACACAAAGCCAGATCATCTCTTTATAAAAATATCGCTTCTCAGACACAAAGTTTGGACCGGGACGTTTCACAAGAATGACATCCACGGCGCCAATTTATAATTGTAACGAATAGTATTTGAATAAAAGCATTTAATCGGGTAAAACCCGGGCGTTGCCCGGGTCATTCGGCTAGTATGATATAAGTGGAAAAACACAATA
This sequence comes from Cordylochernes scorpioides, assembly GCA_030710605.1. Taxonomy (NCBI): domain Eukaryota; kingdom Metazoa; phylum Arthropoda; class Arachnida; order Pseudoscorpiones; family Chernetidae; genus Cordylochernes; species Cordylochernes scorpioides. The sequence continues at coordinate 89,734,534 of CP092864.1, read as the reverse complement.
AGTAACCAATATGTGTACACATTCTATTAGATATTCCCTCCTCTATTGGGGATATTTAGAGAGAATTATAAATATTTATTGAATATAAAAACAATTAGAGGCGTCATTTACTGAGAGAAAAATGTAATATATAAAAACATGCTCCTTTTTGACTTGTAAAACTCCAAGTAGAATAAGAGATTTTGTCGGTTCTCTAGTCCAGGAAAGAATTCTGCTATAGAGAGACAGGAGACAAACTTTGTTTTTCTATGTGACAGCCAAGTATGACATGCGCTCATCCAACCCGACACAACATGTGGTGACACATGGAAACAAACAAATAGCTCCGTGAATCTAACTTTGACAACATGTAGCCTTCTTTTTAACATTACAAATACCGAGATTCTCGTGGTTTTTCAAATCTTATACAACATTTCAAGCCTTTTCAACACTTATATATGTAATTTTTTTTATTTAAAGATTCATTTATGGATTGCTCCATTTTCAAAATAATATATGTAAATCCGAAACAATATTAGACGTATATGATTCTTTTAAAAATATAACACAAATTTTTAAAAGAATCATACGCGTCTAAAATGGTTTCGAATTTTCATAACAGATAGCACGCTAATGCATCATAACTAATATATGTCGCGATGAAGCATTTTTTTAACCTACGTGAAAATGAGAGAAAAGCTAAGAAAGAAGAAGAGGATTGTGAAGAATAAATGATGAAACATCATTTCCCGATTTCACAATAGGCTTTATATTAGGAAACGCTTTTAATCAATATAACTGCAATAATTAACGTAATATTCTACACAACTAGACGCAAACCACCCGGGCAATGCTCAAGATTGAATTGAGTGTGTAATTATTTATTTATTTTATTTTAAAAACTATTCATGTAACACATATATATATACAAATATAATAATAAAAGGGCATCTCCCAATCGTGCAACCGTTGTTGCTTATGGCTTACGCCATCTGTCAGAATAAATATCAACTATTCGTTGATTTTTAATTATCCCAGAATTGGTCAACTAGATCAGACAGCTGGCGCAAGGTATCAACAACTTTCATTTACACAATAAGGAGATGCCCTTTTCCTTAATTTATCCACCTTATCCCAGTACAATTTCACATTTGTGCTATTTTTTCACAAATATATTAGTCAAATCTATATTTTTAAATTTCGTTGTTATATTACCTGAGAATATAGAAAGAAGATATATACTCTTTTTCCAAAATCAAGAGTTTTGGTCAAATTTAACCGAAGTCGCGATGAACTAGTACTAGTATAGAGTTTATAAATGAATTCCCCGATACTCTCCAGAATTCGATAGCGTGAAAATTCGCCCGAGTGAAATTTGATTAATTATTATTTTAAGTAATATTTTAGTAATATTTGAAACTTTCAAATTTAATGTCCAAGAATGATGTTAAGCAAATAGCCAACGACTATGATACGAACACATGCTACTTTAAACCTTGGGGTGGTTTAAGGCCCATTGTTGTTAAAAGAATATTTTCGTTATAATTTACAAAATCAAGTATAAGGATTTCAGTTTTATAAAGATATCGAATTTTTATATCAAGCTATTGGCGCTATTCACTTCACTGACGGAAAGACAGGAGCTAGCCACAAATTATATTTCAATATAAAATAATCACGTTCTCCACAGTAAGTTTCTGTAATAATTTACTTAATTCTGAAGACTTTCGATTTAAATTACTCTTCTCTACAGGTGATTCCTCTAAATTATCTCTCTCTCTCTCTCTCTCTCTCTATATATATATATATATATATATATATATATATATATATATATATATATGTAGTAAACCCGATGTGGAATGTGCTGGGCAGTCGTGGTAGTGGGTGCGTGATGGGATTCCCGCACTGGGACAGCAAGAGACAGAGGCAGGTCTAGATGGTAACTCCAAGAAGGTAGAGGTAGACCACGGACGAAGACTGTCGCGGATGCCCTAGCCGACCGTCTAACGGCGTCGCTCTGAAAACAACTACTACCTTCCTTTGTCTAATTTCTGGGCCTTTTATATTGGACGCTCGCATAAGGTGGAGCGTCCTGATTGGTTCCTATAATCACGCCACCCTATGGCGCCGGGTTGTTTTTCGTCTGTTCCTTGTCGTCTGGTTTACCTCCACCTTCTTTGTTTTTTATGGTTTTTAACCATTGTAATGCATGGTGGTCCGTAAAAATTGTGAACCTTACACCTGCGAGATAGATGCGGAATTTTTCCACACTATCTATCACAGCAAGGCATTCCAACTCTGTGATGGTATAATTTTTCTCATGGGGTCGGAGTGCTCTGCTGTAATATTGCACGGGGTGTAGAGTGCCGTCTGGATGTTGTTGTTTTAGGATGCCAGCTATTCCCTGAAGTGAGGCATCACAGAATAGCTGACAGGGTAATCCTTCTTTAAAGAGGTGTAGTACCGGTTTTGTGGTCAGACATTCCTTTAGAGTGTCAAATGAATGTTGGCATTTTGTATCCCAGTGCCATGGGGTATCTTTCTTAAGTAGGTTATTGAGGGGGTTCCTAATGCGGGCGTGATCTTTTATAAATTTATTATATACATTGATGGAGCCTAAGAATGATTAGAGGGATTTAACGCTAGTGGGGACCTTAATGGCATTAATTACATCTAAATTTTTTACTAATGGAGTGTATGTGCCTGATGATATGGTATAGCCTAAAAATTCTATTGTAGTTTTAAAGAAGTCACACTTATTATAATTTAATCTAAAATTTTCCCTATTACACATATCAAAAAATTGCTGTAAGTGATCTAAATGTTCTTCTATGGAATTTGAAAAGATAATGAAATCGTCGAAATAATGTGCTATAAAACCTAACCTATTTCTTTGCAATATCTGACTAACTGCTCGCTCATACACCTGGGGCCCTATTTTAATCCCGTATGGTAATCTTTTGAAATTATACTGACCCTCTAACGTGACAAAAGATAATAAATTTCTATCAGGGGGACTTATTTCGATGGACCAGTATGCTGATGAAAAATCGGCGCGGGAGTAAATTTTGGCGTTGGCTAATTTATCTAAGATATTCTCTATGAGCGGAAGGGGGTGAACATCGGGGAAAATTATTTCATTCAGGCGGCGGTAGTCTACGCAAAATCGTTTTGTCTTATCCCTTTTGGTAACTAAAGTAACGGGGGATGAATAGGGGGAGAAAGAAGGCTCTATAATATCATATTCTAGCATTTTCCCTACTTGTTCTTGTATTTCACGTTTATCTGAAAGAGATGTACGATACGGTATGAGTGCAATTATTTTGTCTGAATTTGTCCTAATATTGATAGGGGGAATTTTCAATTTTGGGATGTTATATTTGTTAGTAGAAAAAATATTTGAGTAATTCTTAATAATATTCATAAAAGTTAAAGGGATATCAGTCCTAACACATAAATTACAAGAATCATTAAAAATTTTACATTGATGTTCAGAGGGATATAGTGGGGGTAATAAATATAAATGGGGAAAATGAACTAAAGTTTGGCTGGGTGCATTTTTGTCACAATTGGTAGAGGTCTTGTTCAAGGTAATGGGACATGGTATAAGATGGATATTTTCCCCTTGTAATAATGGAGAATGTGAATTAGGCATGTTTTTAAAATGACCCATATTGGGCGGATTGTGGTTACTCTCTCCATTATTACATGGGGTTACATAGGTTATATGGTACCATTTCTTAGACAAAGGAGCATCACATTGATAAATAGAATGATTATATAAATTTAAGGTCAAACAAAATTGACTAATGGAATTTAATGACAGTATACCAAAAGGTAATAAATTATCTATTATATAAAATTTAATTGATTTTGTAATTTTTCCTATGGTAGTGGTCAAAAATGTAAATCCTATCGAATTTATTTGAGTAGATATGGAATTGATTAATATATGGCATGGATATAATTTTAAAGGATTAGATAAGTTTTTACTAAGATGGTTAAAAATATTTAAATTAATTATGTTAATAGAGGCTCCTGTGTCTAAGAGGAATGGGCAATAAAAATTATTTAAAATTTTAGGTTTACATAGAATATTGGATAGTTTAGGGACGAAAACTGGAGTTTTCGTTGCCTTGTGGGGTGCGAGAAGACCTGGGGGCCGGCACGGGAAGGTTGTGGGCGCCATTTTGTTCAGGTGGGAAATAATGCGCTGTAGGTTGGCCGTGGTAGGCCTGCTGCCTGTAGGGTCGACTGTTCATGGAACATTCATTGTTCCAGTGATCACCTTGGCAGTATTTGCATGGTGAGGGTGGTCTCCTGGCACCAGAAGGGTATCTTGGAGTAGTATTTGTTGAAAAATGATTGTAGTTCCTTCCCCTAGAAGGAGTTCCGGTACCACGGTGAAAGGCACTGGTGTGGGTAACACCTTGAAATGGTTCGGATGTAGTAGGGAGTGAACTGGTCCCTTTTATTCTAGTCATGGTAGAGTACCATTCGGTCAGGGTTTTAGGGGCTATGGCCCTCATGAGGCGCTGATCACTGGCCTGGAGGCCTTCCGTTAATGTTTCTACTATGATGGGATTGGTTAGGCCCAGTTGTAATCCCATTGTTATTTTTTGACGGTAATATTCTCCTAATTGGATCTGATTAGTTAATTTAAAAGTTAAAAATTTGGTGAAAGTGACCTCGGATTTTCCGGGGTAGAGATCTATGAGAGTTTGTTTTGCGTGGCTGTATGGCAGAGAGGCCATATTTAGTTCGTTATAGAGGGAGAGGGGCTCACCTTTGAGTAGTGTACGGAGCCGGGTTTGCAGTGTAGCGTCATCTTGCGGTCCCTCGCTTGTCCGCTCGAGCTGTTGGATGAAGTTGTTTGCTGCGTAGGATCCGTCGAAAGGGGGAATGAGGGCTTCCTCCGCACGAGGCATGGCTAGCCCCCGAATGGCGTCTGTTAGGCGGCTTACTAGTTCGTCGCAGTGGGGTTGCATGTTGATGAGGGCATCCGCGAAGTACTCGTCTTCTGCCTCCGTCATCCTCTGCATGTTGCCGTCCTCAGTCATCCTGTCGACTTTAACGGGTTCTGTAGTAAACCCGATGTGGAATGTGCTGGGCAGTCGTGGTAGTGGGTGCGTGATGGGATTCCCGCACTGGGACAGCAAGAGACAGAGGCAGGTCTAGATGGTAACTCCAAGAAGGTAGAGGTAGACCACGGACGAAGACTGTCGCGGATGCCCTAGCCGACCGTCTAACGGCGTCGCTCTGAAAACAACTACTACTTTCCTTTGTCTAATTTCTGGGCCTTTTATATTGGACGCTCGCATAAGGTGGAGCGTCCTGATTGGTTCCTATAATCACGCCACCCTATGGCGCCGGGTTGTTTTTCGTCTGTTCCTTGTCGTCTGGTTTACCTCCACCTTCTTTGTTTTATTGTCACTTCCATTGTTCGATACATATTTTAATATATAGATATGGGGTTATATAATGAATATCAGAAGAAGGTTGTGAACTATCTAACTCAAAATATACTACATATATATATATAAACATGCAAAATACATTATGTAAAATAAGTATTTTGTATGTTTATATGTGGAGAGAGAGAGGAAACACCAGTAAAATAGTAATTTTACTAGAAATCTCACGGATTCAATAAATTATTAAAGAAATGTATTACAGAAAGAACATGATTAATTATTTTTTTCACAGATGTCCTGAAATTTTCAACACGATATTCCCCATTAGGTATTTGACCTTATGGATGGAAACTTTGCTACAGCCTGGAGTTAGATCTGAGGAGAGTCCCTCTCATACTTTCGATTCTGGAATATGATGATTATGTATTGATGAAAACCTACACATCTTCGTCATTACTACTTCTACTGAATACTGTGTTGAAACATTGTTGATTGGGCAAGTGTTCGTTCTGTCGGAGCCAAGCCATTCGTTTAGTAAACAATAAATCCATACCAACCTGATTGAAACAATTTTATATTCAAGGCATCTCCTGATAGTGTAACAAAAAGCTATATATATATCGTATATTTTAAACTGTATGACACTTTTAGTATATGTCACATATCTTCCAATTAGTTAGAGCCGATGCCTTAAAAGATCCTGCCCTTCATTTGGAATGTAAACCGTTTCTGTTTGCTGCCACCCCCATATTTTGTATATATGCTATATCTTTATTGATAATACCTGTAAACCACTATTTGTATGTAACACTAAAAATGTTGACGTCAAAATACAAATCCAAAGAGCGGTCATCTGGGGACAGCTGGGGAGAGAGGAGGAAAATGCCAAAGCCCATGTGGGGCCCCCAGGGACTCTTTATAGACAACCCCTGAACACAGGACAGGTTTTGGCAGGGGGTCAGCAGATGGTCCTAGGGTGTATTTCTCGGCAGACGGCTTCTGTTTCGCTCAGACACACTCGCTCTCCATGTCTCGGGGATAAGCATCCAAGTTTGTATCATGGCCTCTACCTCTGTCCCGTGGGCTGTCCCCGACCACTCTCTGTGCTAACATCTAGCCCTGCCTCTGCTTTTTGTTGTCTGCGTGTGAGAAGAACATCAACACTCGCCTCACGTACACGACTGCCAGTTCATCCATACGTCGGCAGAATCACATTTGCAACAATTTTACATATATATAGGACTAAATACAACTCGCGATGTTTTTAACGCCCAGCACAGTTCCACTATGGGCCCCGAAGTATCTTTTTATTAAATTATTAGAAAAATTAACTAAATAAGAAAGTGCTCGTTACGCTCTCTAGCTATTCCCTTTAAAATTATTGTTAAATACTACAGAACAACACGCAACACACACGCAAAAACACACATAATATTTTACTAAAAGGTTCTCACCCAAAAGGTTAGAGAGAGATAAAAATATATTTATTAATTAAATACAATTTTGTTGCCAGAATTGATACTAGTCTAATAGAAGAAAAAATTGCGCCTTTTATATTACAGTATTAATAATACAGTAAATGTAGGTTTTAGATCATTTGGAAGGAAATAACGCGCCATCTATATATAAGAAATAGAATAATTAAGCACGAATGTTTATTTTTTAAAATAAACAAACTCTACATTATCCTTAAAATTATTGGGAGGAATTAGCTCATCATTGGTTAACCCTTCCAGCGGTTTCGCCAATTTAATCTGCCAGACCGCTTTTTAGAGCTCTAATACTGTATTGGATGATTCTTATACATGCGACAAAGAAGTTAGTTATGGTATTTAAGAGCAAACTATGGACATAGTGTTTAGGACAGTAGAATATAACATATAAATTATGTTTATGTAGGCTTCACAGCTGTCTCCCTCTATCTGCCCTAGACCTGGGAATACTCACCTGTGTTGCAGCATTGGTGGCACACTGATTGGTTGGTATCTTGCCCCAGTGAATTTGAGCAGTCTTCTTTTTGCGGCCATGTAGGACTAGAAGGCCATACTTAGTTGGTCAATGTGTCGTAATGAAAGGCAGGCTTCACACTTTTCCAATTTAGTTCATTGAATCTAGAATATTCGTTCTTCATTTAAAGAAAAGAAAAAGCTTTCAATGATTCCATCCTCGATATATTAGGTTTTTAAATCACTCAATATGCAACTAATCTGTATTTGAAAAGTTTTTCCTTTATTCCAGGCAAAATTGACATTATTAGGTACCGCGCATTCAGGACGACTGAGATCACAATATTAACTCTAAATGTTGATTTGTGCAAGGATCTTCGGTAATATATATCTCGATGATATATGCCGGCTGACGTTGGTTTGAAGGCGTTTGAAGTGGGTTGTTTGGAGACTTCAAACCGCACAGTTTAACATATCGGTTTCTATTCATGATGAAATTGTGAAAAAAAGTAATTTTATCGGTTTCTATATATATTCTATACATACAACTATTCTAGGATTTTTGCTATTTACATAATCATGTTATTTATATATTTCCCTGTCTGACTTCTTTGGGTCATCTGGAGAATTTTATCAGGCTAGAGTTTTAATAGTTAACTTGTACCCTTTTGGTAGAGTCCTCTCCAATTACCGGTGAAGCTTTTAGAGAGTATTTATAACCTATACATATTAGAGACCTATTTTTATAAATGCTTATCGTCAAGAAATCAATATATCCCAAAATATGCCAAAAATTACGTATAAAGTATGAATGATAGAGATTCGGTCTTGCGTAGGCGTCAGGTCAGTGAATGAAAAATGCTAAAATTAAAAAAAAGTCTCTAACTGCGTTAACAATAATCATTTAAATTAATATATATAAGAATCATTTTCTACTTGGGAAGTTTTTGTGTTAAATGAATATGATGTGTCATCAAACAATTTTAACTTATTTTTTTGTTTGCCCGACCTTTCGGAGACTCGCTGTCAGAAAATTGGCTGATGTGAAAACATATTATTTTACGAAATATATGAAAATTAACCAATATTTAGTGCTACGTTTTAAACAGCGAGGAAGAAAGGGGAAAGAGAGTTATAGTAGGACATAACTGTTACAGGGGCCATAAAGTCTTCCAGGCCTTTCTTTCCAAGTTTTTTAAACGAGGAATTCCTGAAATCGTTAATCTCCGTCCACCCAGAGGAATGTTAATAACCAGAGCTGTCACAGGAGGGACTCAATTAACATTGTCCTGTCCCGTTCCTCTTTGGTGATACCTTTCTTCCTTGATCCTAGTCCTTCTCTCTCTCTCTCTCACCTGTTGAGTTCGTGGTTGTTTATGTCTATTGTTATCTTCCTTCATTCTCATTGTTGTGGTAATTCCTTATTTATTGACATCTTATTGTTTCTATTCTCCATTGGCTCTTGTTCTCTCACACCCTGTTTTATTTATGGAGGTCGTGTTTGTTTATGTGCAACACTATGGCTATTGTTATCTTCCTTTATTTTAACTGTTTTGGTAATTCCTTATTTATTGATATTTCATTCTTTCTATTCCATCTCTCACACACAGTTTTATTTGTGGAGGTCGTGTTTGTTTATGTGCACCACTATGTCTATTGTTATCTTCCTTTATTTTAACTGTTTTGGTAATTCCTTATTTATTGATATCTCATTCTTTCTATTCCATCTCTCACACCCTGTTTTATTTGTGAAGATCGTGTTTGTTTATGTGCAGCACTATGCCTATTATTATCTTCCTTTATTATATTTTTGTGGTAATTCCTTATTTCTTGTCATCTTCCTCTATATCCATTATTGGGGTAATTCCTTGTTTATTGATATCTTATTGTTTCTATCCCATCTCTCACACACTGTTGTATTTTTCTTATAACTGTTCTATTTGTTGTGATCGTGTTTGTTTATGTGCAGCACTATGTCTATTGTTATCTTCCTTTATTCTCATTGTTGTAGTAATTCCTTATTTATTGATATCTCATTGTTTCTATCCCATCTCTCACACACTGTTGTATTTTTCTTATAATTGTTTTATTTGTTGTGATCGCGTTTGTTGATGTGCAGCACTATGTCTATTGTTATCTTCCTTTATTCTCATTGTTGTAGCAATTCCTTATTTATTGATATATCATTGTTTCTATCCCATCTCTCACACACTGTTGTATTTTTCTTATAATTGTTTTATTTTTTGTGGTCGCGTTTGTTTATGTGCAGCACTATGTCTATTGTTATCTTCCTTTATTCTCATTGTTGTAGTAATTCCTTATTTATTGATATCTCATTGTTTCTATCCCATCTCTCACACACTGTTGTATTTTTCTTATAACTGTTTTATTTGTTGAGATCGTGTTTGTTTATGTGCAGCACTATGTCTATTGTTATCTTCCTTTATTCTCATTGTTGTAGTAATTCCTTATTTATTGATATCTCATTGTTTCTATCCCATCTCTCACACACTGTTGTATTTTTCTTATAACTGTTTTATTTGTTGAGATCGCGTTTGTTTATGTGCAGCACTATGTCTATTGTTATCTTCCTTTATTCTCATTGTTGTAGTAATTCCTTATTTATTGATATCTCATTGTTTCTATCCCATCTCTCACACACTGTTGTATTTTTCTTATAACTGTTCAATTTGTTGAGATCGTGTTTGTTTATGTGCAGCACGGTGTCTTTATTTTCATGGTTGTGTTGGTAACTTTATAATTATTTATCCTTAAAAATAAAGGTCGCTTCTCCAATAAAAATAGACGCTAAAACTAAGCGCCATCTATTGACCGCCTCCGCAAGCTAGCGAGCTCAGGTCGGTGACAAAGCCACAACACCAGCTTTGTCAAACTGAGAAGCGTCTACCTGGAGACCGTGGTTTCGGGCTAATGGCCCTCTTTAGTCTAGGGCGGACTTCATTTCATGAGATTTAAAATGGATCAATAGAAATCTTCACAATCTTCCAAAAAAAGTGTTCAGTTGGCAAAGTAGATAAGCCAAATCTATGGGCAAATAGCGTCTATTTTGAAAGAAGAGGCGATATTTATTTTTTTAAACCAATTTCTTCCTAAAAACTACTTCTATATATGCATATATTTATATAACTAGCGGCCTCGGGTCGTCTGTTTTTGACGTCTATTTTTACGGGAGAGGCGACCCTCGTCTCTTTGGATCAATGTCCTCCCGGCAAAATTTCCATATATATTTATATCTATAAATACTGTACATATACTATTCCTGTATATGCAGTTTATATCCACTTTATATGCGATATTTGATTACTAGACAATTTAATATAATTTAAAATGTGGTTCCCACTTATGGACAAACTAAAGTAAGTGGAAAGTCTCTTTGCGGTCGACAGTCGCCTGTTTTTTTTTTTTTTTTTTGAAGGAGACAGAGAAAATTTCGTTCAGACTTGGTTATCTCGTGTGTTTTCAATAAAGATCACTGTGTATCAAATATATATCAAAGTTATTTTCTGAATCCCGATATACATGCTAAAAGGTAAACTTCCTTAAGTTTTATCCTTGAGTGTATTTGTTATTTTATATGACTAGTCCTTCGGTGAACTTTGACTCAACTAAACGCTTGTAATAATCTTAAATAAAATGTATTCTTTACTGAGGATTTGAATTAAAATTACGATACCATCATTTGAGAAAAATATGCTCTTGTTGCAACATATTTCTGAAAATATAAGATCATTATATTATCATATTATTTGTGTATGCATCTTCAATATAAATGAAAGTAAACCCTTGACCCATTGTTTGCTGTGGGTCGAGATTCTACAAAATTCTATTTATTGTACAGAATTTTAAATATATATATTTTTCGAAATACGTTTTTTCAAAATATTTGTTTTTACGAACGTGGCATTTCAACTTAGCTACTAATGAAATAGCGAAAATAGACCTGAATCTGAAAAACCTTTATCACTATTTTATTATTAAAGCACACAAAATATGTTTTTATATTTTATATAAAGGTATAATTAACATTGCATTATTAATTACTTCATTAAAACATTTTGAAGTCATTAGCGGTCTTAAAGGCGTTTTACTTCAATAAAGAATCTTCCAAATAGATTATCCAAAATTGTAAATTTATCGCAATAGTATTTTTTTGGATGAACAAGAAAGTCAGAAGAATATTTTAAAATGCAACATATCAGGTGTAAATAAATTTTGTTTTAAATTTTAAAATCTCGAAATTTAATATACACATATAAAATAAATATATTAATATATTTTTGTAGTTTACAATTTAATAAATATATATATCGAATATCAGTTTCTTCAACAATTAATATAAATAATCACTGAGCGATAAAATATTCTAGGTAATTTAAAAGGTAAACAAACGACGCGTCGTTGGCGAAATTTGACCCGAGACCAAATAGGCTATTTATAACAGACGAATAATGTTCCAAATAAAATTTTCCTAACGACGGAAGTTGACTAATAGGATCATTTTACATGGGGTATCGATAGCAAAATTTGATACCAAAGTCACAACTTTAAAAAATATTCTTCGAAACAAATTTTTAAAGAAACATTTTTTTCGAAGAAAAATATAACCTATAATTTCGATTCCAGAAATATTTCTTACACCTATTATTCTGAAAAGTTGACATCTTTAATTAACAGAAGTTGATATTTTTAGAATTCTGTTTCTTTTTTAGTTTGATAAATTATGAAATATAATATAAGCTTATATATAGGGTTTTATATAGGGTCATATAGGGTCATTGTGGTTTACAACCTTTTGTACACGCTATAAGTTTCTGTTTTTAGCGACCCACCATAGAATTTTAGATGGGAACATTTTAAAACGGAAAATTCTCAATTTAAGGCCAAGCCAGAAGACCATAAATTCGTTCCTTCAAATCCGATTAGGTGTTTAATATCCGGTTACAATATCATCAATTAAATACTGTTCATAAAAAGTGTTTTTTAGAATCTGACTAGACATACCTGGATAGCCTAGCGAGCCAGGTCGGAGCTTGGTCAGCCCTGCTAACCAGGTCATACCTAGATAACCTAGCCAGCCAGGTCGAGCTTGGTCAGCCCTGCTAGCCAGGTCATACCCGGATAACCTAGCCAGCCATGTCGAGCTTGCTCAGCCCTGCTAGCCAAGTCGAGCTTGGTCAGCCCTGCTGGCCAGGTCATACCTGGATAACCTAGCCAGCCATGTCGAGCTTGGTCAGCCCGATAGCAGGTCATACCTGGATAGCCTAGCCAGCCAGGTCGAGCTTGGTCAGCCCTGCTAGCCAGGCCATACCTGGAAAGCCTTGCCAGCCATGTCGAGCATGGTCAGCCCTGCTAGCCAAGTCGAGCTTGGTCAGCCCTGCTAGCCAGGTCAATACCTGGATAGCCTAGCCAGCCAGGTCGGAGCTTGGTCAGCCCTGCTGGCCAGGTCATACCTGGATAGCCTAGCCAGCCATGTCGAGCTTGCTCAGCCCTGCTAGCCAAGTCGAGCTTGGTCAGCCCTGCTGGCCAGGTCATACCTGGATAACCTAGCCAGCCATGTCGAGCTTGGTCAGCCCGATAGCAGGTCATACCTGGATAGCCTAGCCAGCCAGGTCGAGCTTGGTCAGCCCTGCTAGCCAGGCCATACCTGGAAAGCCTTGCCAGCCATGTCGAGCATGGTCAGCCCTGCTAGCCAAGTCATACCTGGATAGCCTAGCCAGCCAGGTCGAGCTTGGTTAGCCCTGCTAGCCAGGTCATACCTGGATAGCCTAGCCAGCCAGGTCGAGCTTGGTCAGCCCTGCTAGCCAGGTCATACCTGGATAACCTAGTCAGCCATGTCGAGCTTGGTCAGCCCTGCTGGCCAGGTCATACCTGGATAGCCTAGCCAGCCAGGTCGGAGCTTGGTCAGCCCTGCTAGCCAGGTCAATACCTGGATAGCCTAGCCAGCCAGGTCGGAGCTTGGTCAGCCCTGCTGGCCAGGTCATACCTGGATAGCCTAGCCAGCCAGGTCGAGCTTGGTCAGCCCTGCTGGCCAGGTCATACCTGGATAGCCTAGCCAGCCAGGTCGAGCTTGGTCAGCCCTGCTAGTCAAATCATACCTAGATATCTCAGACGTCTAAATCACCAAATTACATTATAAAAGAGGTAAATGAGATGAATTTCCCCCGAGGAAAGGGATAAAAGTCCATGAAACTTTGAAAATAAAAAATTAAGAACGATAAATTTTATAAATTATTTGAAAATGTCCAAAGATGATGTTGACTATCATTACAATATGTGAGAGATAAGAAATTTTTCTTTAAATATAAAAATATATTCAAATAATTATACTAATATATACATGTGTAATATGTATACATTTTTTAAAAGTACAAAATTATTGAATTGTAATTATAAAATGATATTTCTATGATTATATTCTTGCTTAAATATATTCTTCAAAAAACTCTAATATATATAATTCTCTCTTTATAATAAAAATATTCTTTTTTTTTTCGAAACAAAATATATCTTTTCCAATATCTAAGCACAAATATTTATAACATTTATCGTCTTAATAGTTAACTTTATTTAAAATAACAATAAAATTTTTCAAAATAATATACGTATTCATATAAAATTAATCGATATATATAAAGCGATTTCTTATTAATAATTCTAGAAAGACTCGATAGATGGCAGTGCTCTACCAAAAGAAAATTTTAATCACCATCGTCATTTAGCCTATTTCAAGCTTGGATAAATCGACAAATGTCTCAAAAAATCGAAAAGTGTTTAGTTATAAATGAATATATTTTAATTTTTCAAAGGAAAACAGATTTTTTTTAAAATAAAATACATGTATGCTGCAAAACTTAATTTTATTTGCATACGCAAAACCTCTGGGCTAGCATTTCTTCAGATCAATAAGCAGATATTGGCTCTCGGTAAATAAACACATATCACATATATCAATATATTATTCAGATCATTAAAGCACCGATATCAGCCAAAAGAAATCCTGATAATGAAGACGGTAACTTTGGAATTTGAGTTGTTTATCACAGTGGTTCGTTGCCACCCGTCACTTCGCAAACGTTAATACATTTGTGGCAACAACGCAGAATTTTGTCATCATACACACAGCTTTATTAAGACCACCGATCTTATACAGATTCACCGCAGGAAGGGAATTATTATTGGATGAATCAGTATCGGACATGTAATATTTGGGAACCATTTTACGAAACGTTTGCTGTATTACAATATTATTGCATATTTTGTTTTTATTAGATTTGTGTTGCGATTTTATCGCAACATCCCAGACCCACATTTGTATTAGATAGATATTTATTTTCATTATTTACTAATCAACCAGGCGTGATATTGAAATATTTGCGCCCATTACAGAGGAAACAAACAAAACAACAAACAAATTAGAACTTAGAATTACAAATTCACATCTATTAATCGACAGAGTTCATAAAATTTATATAGACAATGTGGCAGATGTAAGATAGTTAAATCATTTAGATAAGGGACAATCGATGTGTTACTTCTGCAAAGTTCGGACAGTCGTAGTTGTTCAGTTTCTCCGCAGGAACAATTTGGTGTTTCTGATAGACTTCTTTTATGTGAGTATTTATGGAATTTTCTGTGTGATGTTACAAATTGTATTAGATCGAGATAGGTTAAATCTTATTTAAACCACGCATTATATACACAAAGAGTAGGAAAGCTATGAATACAAAAGAATTCTGAAAACCACAAATTAATTTGCTAAAAATAATTCAAACATCTATTTGGTTTACTTGTTTTAGTTAATGTAACGATATGCAAGGAACTGGAGGGTATTAAAGCTGGGGGAAAATGATTCAGATGAGATATCAAAGAATGAAACTATTAATTCTATGAGAATACATATTTATTCAGATTTCTGATAATGTACATATAAAATATGTCTTTTTGTGCAGCTTTTCAATAGAGAGAGGGTTCTGTCTTAAAATCTGAACATTAATCTTGCCTCCTTCTA
Source organism: Cordylochernes scorpioides (assembly GCA_030710605.1). Taxonomy (NCBI): domain Eukaryota; kingdom Metazoa; phylum Arthropoda; class Arachnida; order Pseudoscorpiones; family Chernetidae; genus Cordylochernes; species Cordylochernes scorpioides. The sequence goes on along the minus strand of CP092864.1, from coordinate 89,719,163 downwards.
AAGCAAACAACCTGATATGTGATGATAACTAGAATCATAGAGTTGGTCAATGGTAAGGAATTTTTAAAACAATTAATTACCTCGAATTTTTCTCACAATATTCTATTGAAGATGGATGCTGCCTGGCAAGCATAATATTCTGCATCAAATTTACACTGAAGAACCAAATGGAATTCTTTATTTACAGAAATTTGTATGGAAATAAATAAATTCATCAAGCCGAAGTGTCATCTTTCTACTTGATGATTATTGTTAACTAGATCTTTTCTCATGGGTGATGGGATTCGCTTTTGTAAGTTTCTGACATTGATCTATCGTGTTTCTGCTAAGAATTCCCTCAGAGTGTCTCGTTCCTTAGAGCTTGCGCCCCTATTCTTGCGGCGTAAAAGGCGACTATTTGTTCGAAGTCTGGATGGGGACGTTGTCTTCTTTAAATTAATTTCTTGGCTTTGTGGACGGCAGGGAGAACCTGAAGTCAGATGCAATAAGCTAGAGTCTTGAGCACCAATAGCCATCTGCTCAGCGATTTTAAGTTTGTATTCTGTATCCTATTCACAGTAACTATCAACATATATATAAAATAAAAATATATTTAAAAAACGAGAAAATATTAACGCCAAAATTACAATTCAAATTCAAAAATATATAATTACAATTACAAATTATCACATAATTACTTCCCAAGATCTGTCATGGAGAAGTCACCACCATCATCTAACGGGCTACAGCCATGTCCTGACAGACCTGAGACCTACACAAATCCCTCACTGCACAGAAGAACCACTCCGGAAAAGGCTGACTAGTCTTCCAGAGATATAGTATGCGGACAGCCATCTATGGCAAGCCTTCCTGAATCCTGGCTAACATAGGACTTTTTGGTCAATTGGTTCTGCCTAGCAACCCACTCAGGTTGCCTCTATATTTATTTAGAAGCACAGGTTTCTTGAGTGTATAGAAGCTAAAATTATTGCGCTAGTTTCTGGAGTGTACAAGTATTATTCAGTTGGACAACCCGGGTAGTTGGCGTTCTTCACGCCGGACGCCCAGGTTTTCTCTATAACTTCCCACAAGAGAATAGACGGGCAACAAAAGAAGGTTGATAATATCTTAGTCGAGTTAAATCTCCTTTAAAAATATAAAATGTTATTTTACCACATATATATTTTTATATTTACATCCGCATTGATGACTACATAGGACCAGCGGACTATGTCAACTAAACATACATTTTGAAATTTAGATTTTATATGTCCTTGTAGGGCTTTCTTGAAACATTGAGGCCAGTTCATATTAAATAGGTAAAATTTGATGCTATTACGTATTTGGACAATATATATTACTGGCACTAATGTTATAACTATAAAATGTAATAACTATAAAATAGTTATTTATACTTTTATCAGATAATGAAAATATTGGAAATTGTGAGAAAATCTCTAAATTTCAAATTTTAATCGAAAAGTTAATTTTAAAAGCGTCTGAGCTCTCTCTCTCGCACATTTCAAATTTGGTAAATAGTAGTTAATTCTAGATATATATATATATATTCAAGAAAATTAAAAAATCAATATCTTCCTTGAAACTATACCCTATTTTGTATATAAATATTTGCACAACATCTATGAAGCTATGTGAGATATTCATAATTAGGCTCACCACCAGCAGCAGATGCACATGTGTAATTACTGGGAAATTAAAAGATTCGTCACAGATGAGCTAGTGTCTCTGTGTATATAGAAACAATCTCTTTATTTACTAGAATTGGGAGATTTTGGTCAACTACTCCGAGGTTTCATAACATACTAACAATGATTGGATTATATGCACTGATGCCAAAACTAAAAAAAAAAAAAAAATTATATTGAGTTATAAAATAAAATAGATATATATTATAATTTGTTCAAGTACCACAATAAGTAATTATTCCAATCTTCATATAATGATCTCATAAAATCCATCATAAACTTAGCTAATCGAAGCTCTAGAATGATGATCTCGCTTTTGGTATTAAAAAACTTTACGATGAGTTATGCGAATCATTATAAATAATTATTTTTAATTGAAAAAAATAATTTGTTCATTACCTTTTGCACATAAGTGTATAATAAAAACAAACAAAATTATTTTTTTGCAATTTATATTTACGAAATATTGAATATAAAGATTAGAAAGTGCAGAACACATGAGCTAATCGCTCGACTTCAACTTTTCAATCACATCGACATGATGGATCATTCAAATATAAGAACAAAATTATATATTCACAAATAATTAATAATATTATATGAATAAAAATGATGAGTCTAGTTTAGAATTATAGAGCGCTGAAAATATTTCATTTTACCTCAAGTAGTGCTCATGAAATAGATACCATTGTGAGAATGAGAGTGAAAGAGATCTTTAAAGAATAAGGAAGTTTTAAACACTCTCTCTATGTGAAAATACATCAAAAATTGAATAGTTATTTTATAAGAGGAATTTTAAAATTAGATTTTTCAATTAGCCAAAACAAATGTTAAATCAGATGCTAAATATTTTCCAATAAACATTTCGATGTATAAATAGGGTGGAAGCTGACTCAAATATTTTCTACAATATACAGTTTTAATAATTTTCAGAATTATCTTTTTATTAGAAAATTTAGTTTGATAATATTCAACAATTTTCATATGATTGAGAGAAAACATTTTGAACATAAGGAAAAAAAACAACAACAAACAGTTAAAGTGTTTCGAATATCCACACACACTGAGGCAAATTAGATTCAATATAATACAATTTCCAGCGATAGCATAAACATTTCAAATTGAAGTCTTTAGGAAATGTATATATTGAAATGGTCTCTCTTGGCAACCTTCCGAGAGACAATCACTACTGTTATAAATATTTTGAATAATCTTTATTTTTATCTCTTGAAGCTCTATGTTGATAAGATCCTCAGAAAATTTGGAAGACGCAATCTCAAGCCATGGATTTCCACAAAATTCAAGCTAATTTCAATTGTTTTTAAACTGTTAATTTTGAATCAAAGCGTTTATTTGTGATAGGAAATTAAGATTCAGAAACGAAATTTTGTACTAACCAAATTACCGTTCATCAAAACCAAGACTATCAAACGATATTCCGTGGTGAACCTATCTAAAATGCACCAGTTTTTCAAATGAAAACTTTGAAAATGAATAATCAGAAGAAAATTATCATTTAATTTTTTTTTTCAAGAACAACGTTTGGAGCAACACTTTCAGTAGATGCCCTTCTTCGAACATCTTTCAATCTTTACATTTGCTATATTTCAAATTTCAGCAAGATTTTCAAAAAGATGTTTCTCTAAAATCCATTATGGTGAATTATCTAGATAAGATATCAATCAAAGTTACTAACGACTCAACTCTGACTATTCAGGTCGTACCAATCTAAAAGTGTTTCCAAATATGTTTAAAGTGAAAGAATTTGGAACCGTCTCATATATTTTGGACAAGCTGGATTAATCAAAGGTTGTGATATCGTATGTAAACTACTAGCAATACATAAGATAATTTCTGGAATATATAAAATACATGTAGCAATATGATTCGGAAATATATAACGGAAATATTCAGCAAACGGTACAAACGAAGAAGACAATTATGCTTGACACCACGTAAATATCAATCCATTGATTCCATATAAATTCAATACATTTAAAGCCTAGTCAAGTATGTACTCGATTCACGAGTCATCAACTTCAGATATTTCAAGTCCAAAGATTTAAAAAGTTCGAACATTAAAGTTTCTGAAGTTCACAATTTTAATAGAAAGAACAAACAAAGTCCATAGTAAAATATTGTAGAAATAAATCTAAATGTCGAAGACGGGATTGGGTCCCGTAGAGTTGATTCATTTACTTTTAAACAAGAGTCATCATGAGTGATATGTAAATAATATTTTTGTGAATATCCCATTTATTATTTTAGACCATATTTAAAATATTTTTCATTATTTTACAAGTAATATCTTCACATATTACAACTATATACGCTTGCTATCTTGTAGGGAGCACACATACCCTCATATATAAATGTTTTTGGGCGTCTCTTCAAGTAGCTATTCATCGCTTTCTCGATATCATGAAAATTGATGAATTTTAGACCTTTCAAATATTTTTACGGAATCCAAACAAGTATTTAGTTGATATTAGATTGGGTGGATAAGAAAAATGATAGAAAAATCTCTGCAAAGTTTTGGGTAGCCTTAGCAGCAGAATTACTTATACAAAGTTACTACAATCAAAATACCAAAGTAAATTAAATAGTTTACACTTAATGATTGTAACTACAGAGTTACAAATGTTTGTGTTTTCTCAAGAATTTAATCATTCCAAGCAATTAACAAGATTTATAGCATGTTAGAAATACAATTGCAAGTTGCTTCTAAATTCCTTTTCAATACTTCTATGTCCAATTATATAAAAAATATATATAGTTGTTTGCCCCTATATATATTATATTTAAAAAATTAATAAAAGTATTCATATAGTGAGAGAGATATATTAGTGAAAACAAAATACATCACAAAAGCCAGATACTTTTTTGCATCAAGACATGAATCTTATTCTTAATCCGCCAATGTCACCCAATATCAAACAGATCCCACCATAAAATCAAGATATTGTAAGACAAGATGGGGAAGTTCAATAAATACAGAATTCCCAGAAGAGCCTTAAATGATGCCAAGCGTGCATCACATTTTTCCGTTTAGCATGTTATACAGACTGAATTGAACCATGGACTCCTCCAACATATTTTCTATTGAAGAAGGAATAAAAGTTAACGGCGACGAGTTTCTTTTATTAATGCTGTAAATTCGGCAAGCTTTCGGACTTTTACGTCCTTCGACTTTTCTATTTTGACATGAATTACTCTATTGGATAAAATCTGAGATTCTAAAATTTATGTTTTGAATTCCTGGTTGTCGAAGTCGTCGATTGTTTAATAATCGGTCAAATGTTATTTACTATTAATATTGTCACGTAGAAAATGAGGAAAGACAAACTTCAGAATGACACGGCAATTTATTTAAGGCACAAGCACAAAATCAACATTTATAAGATACAAGATAAGCAATGAGGGAGGTTTACAGAGTAGCAAAATATAAATAATATAAATATCAAAAATCAATAATCTGTATATAAAATATAATAAACACTTTTCTAGAATGTTTTGAATTTTATTTTTGTTCTTTCGTGTATTTTTGACCTAAGAACCCGTGGTCACGCACTGTTCGTTTATCGATCTTTTATTTTATTGTAAATACCTTGCTCATTTCGCAGCTCATTGTTTTATATTAATTTATTAAAGGGATACTAATGTTTGATCTCAAGTTTTAAAGTAGGCTGAGATCTCATTCGTGGCAAGATATCATACTAAAAATACGGGTAGATGGTATCATTTACAATATGATATTTTTATAAAACGCTCTACATATTTTTCCAATGAGAGAAAAACATTTCTACCGTTTGCAACTCTTCTCCGGTAAATATTTCTCTCAAATATAAAAATCAGAATGTACAAGATAAATAGTTCAGATGTATGGTGTTGAGAGTTACAAGAAACATGATAAATGTAAGCAAAATACTTATTTTTAACAAGAAATAGTAATACTAAAAAAAGTCAGTAGAAGTATCTCTTACATTCATAGCAAACCCACCTTGTATTAGCGATAAAATTCATGTAATTGAAATAAAACATATAAACAGCGCTAAAACTTCTAAAAACTTTTTTCCATAGCGACCGTTTGTGATAATATCGAGCAAGAGTAGAGAGAAAGGTTGAATGGAGACATCCGTTCTGAAGAGAACTTCATGTTATAGAAAGTTTCGATGTCGTGAATGTAGGATATAAACATCGATATATTAAACGGCTAAACGACTGAACAAATCCGAGCCAAAATTTGCATATATCAATGTTTATAATCCAGAGGAAGATGAACAAGAATGTACAAGAATACATCTAGGGGTTGTAGGAAATGTACACAGGGGATATCCATTCGCCAGACAGTTGGCGGTGAATCCAGGCCTATATTGTGTAACCACTCCCACATTTTAAAGTCCATAAGGGATCGGTGGACCGAAACGTTTCCGTGCCAGGTCCAAGATGGCGGACTATTGATTGTTTGGTGGTGGGTGGGGGAGGGACCTGCAGCGGGTGGGGGCCCACACCGGCAGCTTCTTCTGTCGTTATGGAGGTTTCTTTTGGCAATCACAGGGTACTCCACCCTACTTCTTACTTGTATAAATATGTTCTTCATTATTAAAGGTTTATGGCGAAGTATAAATATATATACGGGAACAATATGAGATACATATAAATGAAATGATATTTACATGGAAAAATAATCAAGCCAATGATGCACATTTTAGCCTTGCACAGATTATCTCTATGGAGGACATTTATCATAACTTTGTCAAATGTACCTAGATTTATTGCACGAATTTTAGAAGTGCTATTGTTATTTAGCCGAGGGGAGATTTCGGCTGTTTATATAGACTTTAAATATGACCCCGCTATTCAGCCATCTGAAGGTGGTTTGTCTTTCAGTAATGTACAGTATATTCTCTCTTATTGTCACCACGATATATATATACACGTATATGTATATATTATAAGAGAATTTCGATATGAGAATTACTTGTTGTTTTGAATACAAGAGAGTATTATGCCAATGGTATGCAGACATGAACCTTTTTCGGCAATTGTTGTAGTAAATACAAGTGGAGGTATATAGGATAATTATGATATAATATAAAAATGTTACCATTATTATTGGTAATTTGAGAAATAAATACCTGAATTCAGGTATGAATAAGACAAAAAAAAGTGATTACGTATTTACACATTTACAAAAGGTTTGTGCCGGCCAAAAGAAAACAAAACAACAATGATACTTATATGATATTGTCGCGGAGATAAATAAAGCAAGGGCAAGTTTGTGAATAATTAATTTATTATAAGGGGTAATTATAGGGAGAGAGAGAGAGAGTACAACTTACCCCAAGAGAAAGATAATCCTAATGAACGGCGTCAGCCACCGTCCTGTTTTCCTTATTTTCAGATCAGCTTCCGAGAACCCCTCACACCTGTGGTCTCCCCCCGGGGTCCAGAGATGATTGACAGGTGTCCCATCTGGATGGAGCTTCTTGACAATATTTATACATATAATATATTGTAGAGCTGAGCCATCTGGCGGTTGGAATCACAGAATTCGTTCTAGAAAATATAATTCAAAATAAAAAATATATATATATTAAAAATAAAAAAGACACGTCCTGACCGCACAGGTGAGCATTTTAAATGACAGAGCGTCATCTAAACAAAAATTAACTAAACGTTGATTTAACTTTACTCTGAAAAAAGTTGTAGATTTTATTAATCTTTTGAATTTCCCAAACTTGATTTATTTTGATACTCTGGAACAAACAATTTTAAATTATTTAACATAAGAGAGATAAGCATATAGAATATATTATCTTTCTGTTCCATTCCACATTACAGTCCACTAACTCCTTACATATTGTTAGCACCGTGGAGTATTAATTTGATATAGTAAATGCGTAGGATAAATGAAATATGGAAGACTATTTTTGGTATTTTTATTTCACATTAAAAGCAAAGAGACGAACCATTTAAATATTGACATTATATGGGAGGCTCACTCTCCCTTTATAAGAAAAATAAATAATTATTTCACTGTTTGCAAGAAGGAATCGTATGTATACACGTGAAAATTAACCTAGTTAAAAGAGAGAGAGAGAAGAGTTGAATGTCTCTTATACGTAAATCCATCATCTTATTAGAAAATTTGTATAATTTTGTAGATGTCGAATTATAGCTTCTTCCAAATTTGGTCTCATTTCATATAGTTATTTATTAAAATATTAGAAATGATAAAAATATAAAGATAATATATCATGAATAGACAATTATGGAAAGACTTAGGGAAGTTGTACCTTTTAGAATGTATATCGGGATTTAGGCAATAACTCTGAAAAATATTTGATACATAGTAACCTTTATGTGAACGAAATTGACTCTCAGACGACCGGATATATCGAAATATTAAACTAAAGTTTTGTCTAAGAGTGAATATAGAAATAAACGCTACGTTTGGAACGAAGTTCTTTTCACCATTGTGTGAAGACCTGTTGAGAGGATCTGCCTTCCTGCGCCATGTTACAAATGGAAATACTTTTTAATGATCCATATAGCTAAAACAAACATAAGAGATAGGAAAATAACTGAAGAACAATATTTATTATTTTCTATTTATAAATGTAAACAAAAAGGAATGATGATGATATTATTTTGTTGTCGAAGGTTACTGTGGCATAAAATAGCATTAATTATTCAATACTTATATACACGCACACATATATATACTGCAACACCGGCCAGAAAGCATTACCGAACCAGATCGCCTTCAAACATCTATTGGAATCATATTTTATCATCTCTCCACTTGATAAACCTAATATTCTTATCAAAATATCAGAACATCAACGAAATATCGAAAATCAGAACAATTGATCTCTAGTAATCATCATGTAAGAGAAACAGGTCATTCCTTCGCACTATCAGAACCAAAACCCCATTACTCCAACAACCCCAATAAACAACAGAGACTCATCCTAGAATCCATAATATCAAGAAAGCACAATGGTATTTACAGAAGAATTGACATTCCGTAAATTTATAATATACTATTCCCTGAGCTCACCCCAAATGATCCAAATACAGAAATCGCCTCTGAATAGCAACGGTGGGAACCAGATAGACATCTCCTAATAATGATAACTACAGCCTAATATGTATTCCTTGCTTCCTTAGTTATTTTCTAGTGGCCTATATATATTTATTTGTTTGTCCTCTTATTAGAGATATACATTTTTAGAATATTTTGTCTCAATTTGTATATTAGTTAATATAAAATATTTTTATATCTATAGAATTTTATAAAATTATGTAAAATAGTATCTAATCATATTTAACTCGTGTTCTATTGGCGAATTATTATACCAGGTTTTCTCCTGTAGAGGGTCGTCCGTGTCCGAAAGCTAGAGAATAATAAAAATGTTTTGAAAATAAACTTTTCTCTGGAGGCATGATTAATTTTACTCAAACAATAAAATACTACGAGGAAATTAAGCTATTCAGTGATAGTCAACATGGGTTTTTAACTGCATTAACTGAAATAATTCACAATGCTTTAGAACACAAAGCCAAGGAGTATACGGCAATAATTTAAATCGATATTAGTGGAACTTTTGACAATACCTGGTGGCCAGTGGTGACAAAAAGACTCGATGAGGATAATATACCAGCATCAATAATAAAACTCACGAAATTCTACTTCACTAATCGGAAGATAAGATTTAGGTACTCTTCGAATGATTTCACCAAAAAACTAAGTAAAGGATGTCCGTAAGGAGGACCCTTATTTCCGACAATTTGGAACATCACATAATGAATGATCTATTAACCAACTTTCAGGAATTTAATAGCGAAATTATTGGATATGAAGATGATCAAACGGTAATATGTTGGAATACAGATGTAAAAAATCTTAAGATTACAATTGAAAATCCAATATGGAAAATAAATGCGTGGCGTGAAAACAACCAACTTAAAATATCAAGACAGAAAATAGAGATTTTATATTTATTCAATTGTGAAACGATATAATAAACTTGCACGATAATCCTTTTTATTAAACCAGTTGAAAACCTTAAAATACTGAGATTAACTTTCAAGAAACACCGAAACAAGAACATTTATGCCTCATATCGACAGTGTTATTGCAAAAACAACTAGAGCTAGTGGATATCTTCTTGGTTTAACAAAGAAATCGTGAGGATTGGATAGTAGGCGATTATTAACATTATATAAGACCTTATTTAGAAGCACAATAACTTATGGTTCAACAATCTGGTACCCATATATAAACAGGAGATCTAAAAACAAATTAGATTAATTACAGTATAAAATTCTCAAACACTGTATACATGCTTATAATACAACATCTTCAAACTGTACACACGTCTTCTCGCAAGAATACCTAAAATTACGGATTTCACTTTGTCAATCATACTTAAATATATATGGACATTTTGCCGGAAGGATATTGATCTATAAAAACACAGGGCGCCTCTCCCGTCAAAATAAATGTCAAATCAATAGATGGTGTCTAGTTCTGATTTTTATTTTGACGGGAGAGGTGGCCTGTGCTTTTTAACCTAAATTTGAATATAGATTATAATAGATAAATTATCAAGCAAAAATAAAGATAATATATTTGTGAATGATGTTTAGTCTTTTTAAATATCTATTTACTTCTTTAACATTTTGATTTTTAGCTTATTTTCTCTAATAGGTATTTATATACTGTCGGTACACATCACTTTTTCTTATCAAAAATATTTCTTTGTTTTACACTCTCGCAGCTCTCTTGTATTTTATATTCATTTTGAATCCTCTATTTATCGCCTTTCTAAATAAAAGATAAGTTAATCTATTATATCGCTAGTTTCTCTATAAATTTGTAAACATTTTAAAGTTAATATATATTGTATTTATATCTTCGTGCATTGAGAAACATGCAACTATTTTGATTTTAAAAATAAGGAAAATACTTTTCAAGGTTTGATTTTAGTTTCGCTTTCGTTTTGGCAGTCTATTGGTTCTTGCCTAAAAAATATTTTATCTCTGCCAAGTCTAATGATAACACTGGTCAACAAGATTTTTGCACAAGAGAACCTGATTATGTTTCTAGTGTAACTTTTAGAATATAAAATATATAGAGATGTGAAAAATAGTACAAATGTGAAATTTTACTGGTAAGGATGAATAAAAAGAAAAAAAGGCATCTCCTTATCGTTCAACTGAAAGTTGCTGATGGCTTGCGCCATCTATCGGAATAAATATTATTGACCCGAAACGTAAATGTGGTTAGCTTTTCCGATCTAAATGATTCAACTCTCTTACATCAGTCACTTTGTCTATATACATTTTATGTACTCTGTCGTGTAATGCATGTAAATTTGTAAATATTTAATTCTAAGTTTTACCATTTTTGTTGTTTTGTTTGTTACCTCTGTAATAGGCACAAATATTTCAATATCTCACGCCTGGTTTATTAATTAAAAAATTAAAATGAATACAAAAATAAATCAAGAATGAGTATTTGGCCAATACTATGGAATACAAAAAAAAGCAACGAATAGTTGATATTTATTCCGATAGATGGCGTAAGCCATCAGTAACTTTCAGTTGCACGATAAGGAGATGTCTTTTTTTTAATATATGTATTTATATTATACGCATATATTTTCAAGTTTCTGACATCATATTGAGAAAGATATCCATAAAACGACAATAGAATAATAAATGATATTCATTCACACAAAAAGAAACAAAAAATACCAATCAAAAAACATAATACGTCTTATTTATGTTTTTGTAGAGCCGTAAAAAACGAAAACTGTTTCAACTTCTGGTATAATGAGATACCAATTGAGGTAAAATGTGGCAATAAAGTGAGGAAATATTGATGGAAATTGTATGTCTGAGAGTTGTTAACTTTGTGTGATGTCATGCAGTGTTTTTTGTGTCGTGGGCGTTGGTTTTTTCATGTTTTTTTAAATCTTACTTTTTATATCTTACTAGACGGGTGACTCGGGCTTCGCCCCGGGATTGACCCATGTGCATATCTACCCGAGTGATATATATTTTGATAAGATTTTTTTTTATAATTGTTTGTTATTAGCATTATCTATTTGTTTGCATCAGCATAATTTAATCTAATCTTTGATAGAGGGCGCTGTTCGTGAGCTAAGTAGAATAATTTGAATATATAGTTTTAATAATTGATTTATATATATTTTTAAAATAGCCTATCATCTTCCCCGTAATTTTTTACCTATGTATGGAAATTTTGGTTTGAATTAGTGAAGTACTGCGAATTTGTATACCAGACATAAAAACAAACAAACATACAAACATGCATTTTTATATATATAGATATATTTTTTAAAATATCGTTAAATAGCGCATCTAGAACGCGGTGGAACTGATGGCGGGGCGAGCCCATTGGCCGCCTGCGACACGTGGCTTCCCTGTGCGCGCGCATGCGCCGGGAAGCCACTCGCACGCCGGGAGCCGACGGGAGCAGTCGCTTGCTCGCCGGGAGTCAACGGGCGCGCGCATGCGCCGGGAAGGCACTCGCACGCCGGCAGCCGACGGGAGCAGTCGCTTGCTCGCCGGGAGTCAACGGGCGCCGACAACCCTAGGAAGCAAGGTGTATTCGCACTCGGGTAAAACCGGGCGTTGCCCGGGCCATTCGTCTAGTTGATCTATAAAAACACAGGGCGCCTCTCCCGTCAAAATAAATGTCAAATCAATAGATGGTGTCTAGTTCTGATTTTTATTTTGACGGGAGAGGTGGCCTGTGCTTTTTAACCTAAATTTGAATATAGATTATAATAGATAAATTATCAAGCAAAAATAAAGATAATATATTTGTGAATGAAAAACTACACAAAAATATTATGTAGACTCAAAATTTATCCAGTCAAATTTTTATAATATTTAATTTTTACGGGGTTTGGAGACTTTAACTCATACAGAATTGGTTGAATTGATTCTTCAATCTGCTTATGCGACAAAGAAGATCACAACCCTGAGCATATTTTAATCCGGTGCCCACTTGTTGCAGATTTGAGAGTACAATGTCAAATAAACAGTTCCAGTTTAAGCCAAATGGTTTCCAGTAAAAAAGAAAATGAAAAATTAAAAAAGTTCTGCGCACTATCAGTAGTTGTACTGTGGCCCTAAATTACACTAATAGTTGAAAATTCTAGATTTAATTTGTGTGTGTTGTGTATACTTTCTTACTTTATAATAATATATATCTATCATTAATTTAAATGGTCAATTATATGATATATTACCCATTATTGATTGATCAAAAACTATATAGAATAAGATCTAATATACAAAGCAATAACGCGCCATCTATACATATAAAATAAAAGGACTTAAAAGCGCGAATGTTTCTTTTATACATAAAACGAACTTTTACTGTCCTTACTGCGATGAAAAATATATTGGGAGGGCTTGGCTCATCAGTGGTGAACCCTCCCAGCGGTTTCGCCAATTTAATCCACCAGACCGCTTCTCAGAGCTCTAATACTGTATTGGATCATTCTGCTTTTATATGCTACACTGAAGGATGGAATCTTAGAAATGGTTTTCGAGTAAACTATGGACATAAGCTTATAGGACAGTAGAATTACATTCAAATATCTGCTTCGAGCAACGCTCTTCAGCAAACTATAAAGTTCGTTTTATGTATAAAAGAAACATTCGCGCTTTTAAGTCCTTTTATTTTATATGTATAGATGGCGCGTTATTGCTTTGTGTTAATTTATTCCTAATGGCCTTGTCTTTATAGTTTGCTGAAGAGCATTGCTCGAAGCAAATATTTGAATGTAATTCTACTGTCCTATAAGCTTATGTCCATAGTTTACTCGAAAACCATTTCTAAGATTCCATCCTTCAGTGTAGCATATAAAAGCAGAATGATCCAATACAGTATTAGAGCTCTGAGAAGCGGTCTGGTGGATTAAATTGGCGAAACCGCTGGGTGGGTTCACCACTGATAAGCCAAGCCCTCCCAATATATTTTTCATCGCAGTAAGGACAGTAAAAGTTCGTTTTATGTATAAAAGAAACATTCGCCCTTTTAAGTCCTTTTATTTTATAAATAAGATCTAATATTGTTCTGAAAATATAACAATTCATATTTAAATCTTTAGATGATAAAAATTGGATTCAATCCAATATATGTTTTTTTAATACCTAAAATCAACTATGTAAATAAAAAAACTTTTTATTTCTTATATAAAAATATTGTTCTAAAATATAAATTTAAATAAATTTCCACTCTCTATAATATTAGAAATAATTTGTATATATATATTTGAAACCATGTACATAAAATTGTTTGAACATTTACACGCAAATATCCACATAGAATATAGCGTGTGTTTTGTAATAAAATATTTTATTACCGCAGCACAGAAAGAGGGCAGTAGAATATTTTTTTTTCAATTTTAAAAAGAAACGAGCGAAATTGTTTTAACATTATATATTTTGAGGAAATTATAAAGGGAATGATAAATGTCTATAATAAATAGTTAATCTTGCAAACGCTCAATATATAGAAAAAAGATCCACTAAATATGTAAAATTAGTTTTAAAGTAAATTAAATGTAGGCGAGGTAATGTCGTGTAACGGAATTAATTCTTCCAAGAAAACCTGAGGATAAATGACATGGATTTCTCATTTATTCTCGGCGGAATTAAAAACTCGATTGGATTAAATGATGTATATATCCTCTGATAATCACTGGATCCAATGAATTCATCATTAATTATAAATAATTATATCGCACAAAGATTATTTAGAAATTTTCAAGCTAATTTTCATTCTTTTTATTTAAGTTTTTTTTTTTTAAGTAGATATAGTGTGCGATGTTGTAATTAATCCTTCCCCGAGAGTAAATCTAAAATTTGTATGTGCATGTGTGCGAGCAAGGAGATTTGTCCAAAGTTGAAATGTAAGTGATATAATAATGGGATTTGTCATATTAGATCAATTGTTGAAAATTAATAAAAACTCAATAAAAATATTAACAACAGAGTCACCGAAACGTTGGAATTTGATTAAATAAAATAGTTAAGGAGTTAAATATTTTGAAATGCTTCAATGTATTGTTACAAAGAGGCAAACCTTCTACGGACTTATCAAAGACATACGAGAAGAAATGGAGAAATTTTTAAAACCTCGCAGGTACATATGTGATAATGCAAGTCTACAAAATTTAAGACTTCCAGGGTTGTTGGGATTGGAATAATTTATATATTTATTTTTAAAATATATGATCAATTTTATTTACTTTCAGACCACGTAAAAAAGTTTGTGGACTTGCTCAATAAAGCTAACAACGCGAATGTAAAAAATACAAAACTTCTAGAGAGCCGTGATATTTTATATGATATATATGACATTTAAATTTTATATAAATACTCCATATTACTTCACATATTTTGATAAGCTCGTTGAGGAGAGGCTCTGCTTGAAAACTTTCTTGTTTGTCACAATATAAACAAACACGTGGTTCATTTTAGATTGAAAGTTTTTAAAATAATAGAGGAATTGTCTAAATTCTATAATTTACCGAAATAGACAGCATTTTGTATTGACATATCGCTATATTATACCAGCCCTTTTATATGAAGAAAAAATGCAGCTTCTGATCATGTTGCTGGCTTGAGTCATTCTTAATTTTGACACATGATCCTGATACATGTTCACTCTATTGTACTATTTCCTCGAATATTCTTATATAGTCTTTATATACAGTTTTAATCGGCTTATATTTTGTCTGTATTTGCCATTGGTCTACTGCCCAGTGTTACATAGTGACCAGGCCATTTCATTTTTATTGACGTTTCATGAGCATAGCCTTGCGGATTCAGTCATCTTCTTGACAGCTTTTTTAGATTTTTTTCTGTTTTGAAAATTTAAGCAAAGACTTGGAATGTCTGAGGTATTCTCAAATTTATTTGTCGCATAAAGCCAATATGTTCTAGTTTCTTATTAATGATCTTAAATACTTTGAATATTTATGTGAAGGAGGATAAACATATAGGAAATTTATAATAAATAACATTCATATGTATATAATATACTTGAAAATAACAAATTTAATTATATAAATGATGAAAGAAATTAAGCATGAATGTTTCTTTTGAAAATAAAACACATTTCTACTGTCCTTACTGCAATGATAAAATATTGGGAGGTTTGGCTCATCAGTGGTGAACCCTCTCAGTGGTTTCGCCAATTTTTTTTTTTAACTACCAGACCGCTTCTTTAGAGCTTTAATATTGTATTGGATGGTTCTGCTTATATATGTTGCAATGAAGGGTGGAATCTTAGAAATTGGTTTCTATGTAAACTAAAGGCTTTTAGGACAGTAGAAAAAAATTTCATATAATATTTTTTTTTTTCATCGCAGTAAGTACAGTAGAAATTTGTTTCATATTTGAAAGAAATATTTGTGATTTTTTACTTCCATTTCTTGTATATAGATGGCACGTTATATAAATAATATAGATAATGAAAAGGAGCATTGTCTTTTCAATGTGTTCCTCTATTTACCTAACATATACTTGAAGGTGATGAATTCAGTTTGTAGGTAATGTACATAATATAAAGACGTCTACAGAGATTCCAATAGGTGGATTGATATAAAGAGAACAAATAGATTTTAAATATTTAATGGCTTAGAAACTTAAAATGGAAATAAAAAAATTTGGAAGACTTCCTTACAAAAATATTCATTTTAATTATGAAAAGGTAGACACAATTATAAACTGAAATTCACGTAGCATATAAACTTAACCATACTTTTAACAATTTATAAATTAAGTTAGAAATATGTTAATATATCACATTTCTCTAAAAGGATATTTTATGTTGTATTTTCACTAATACAAACACTAAAGTCTTCAGAGCCTTCTCTCGAATATGAAGATAAAGTAAATGCATAGTTTTTACATTTATTTTGACGGGAGATTTTTTAGTTTCCTCTCTCCCAGCAAAATTTCCATCAATATTTTAGCCGTAAATTTGGCCCTACTTCATCTTCATCAAAACACCTTTTTGTGTGTTTTCAGAAGATTTCTCAAGTCTTCAAACAAAGTCAGCTTACACGGAGAATATCACTGGTGGCAGCAGGTATCCTATCTCCTAGTTTATAAACTGGTGTGTGGTCACCGCCCTAGACTGCAGAGACGGTCCATAGACGGCATAGGTTCGAAAGAGAAGGGGGGGGGGATAATACTTCATCTTAAAAATATATAACTCAATAAGCATAAAATAAACTCAATATAAAAACCAGTATAGGCAAGTGTGTTTGAAACATAAATTGATATTTTTTTATAATAAAAATTTGCGTGTTTTTCAAAAATGTATATAAACGTGTAGAGAGAGATGGAAATTTTTCAGGGAAAATCTCCAAGAAGAAAGGTCATCTCTCGGTCGCAGAACTGAGGGTGACTAAACCACAACAACTTCTTTAGATACAGAACGTCACTTGTTAGAGCTTATGGCTATCATTAGACCAATAGATCGAATCAGCAATACCTCAGACATAGAATTGACCTAGCTACTTCACCTGATAAACCTCCTGTTGACAAATTCGGAAGAATCCCCGGATACTCTCGTGAATCTCATGAAATCAAAGTCTGCTCTGAAATGACAAGGGCCATTAGCCCAACACCATGGTATATAAGTAAGGTTCTAAATTTTCCAAAGCTAGT
This sequence comes from Cordylochernes scorpioides, assembly GCA_030710605.1. Lineage (NCBI taxonomy): Eukaryota > Metazoa > Arthropoda > Arachnida > Pseudoscorpiones > Chernetidae > Cordylochernes > Cordylochernes scorpioides. The sequence continues at coordinate 89,701,743 of CP092864.1, read as the reverse complement.
GCTGTGTCTTTGTTACTAACTCAATTCTAAATTACAATAGAAATAATCGCAGTATAGCATCGCTAAGAAGAGGTCAAAGGAAAAAGCGGGACGATAAAGCGGGGTGTCTTCTTAACTCAATTCTGTCAGTTTGCAGAGTCAGCCTATATATGGCACTTGGGTTTTGCGCCCATTTCGACGGGAGAGGTAACTTCTCATTCTATATTTCTTCGTATTCAAAGAAGTGGTAAACTTCTTTTAATGAAAATAAGTTTCTAAAAAACGGAGTAAAGCAAAAAATTGATAATAAAAGAAAATATAAAGATAAAGGTCACCTCTCCCGTCAAAATAGACGTCAAAAACTAGACGCCATCTATTGACCGTCGCCGCAAACTAGTGGCATCAATAGATGGCTTCTATTTTGACGGGAGAGGCGACCTTTATCCTTATAGATGAATACCCTCTCGGCAAAATTTCCATAAATAAAAGAGAATATAAATCACACACTATAACAAACTTTCAATATGAAGATTGATTCAAACAGCTATGTTCTAACATGAAGGATTTGAAGCCAATTTTTAGCTCCAATATGAGAGAAGACATGGAAATAAAATGAATAAATGTGACTTTCCAACACAATTAATGAAATATACATGTAGCACATGTCGTTCTTTATTATAGAGACATGGAAGTATCGAATATATCTTATATTTCTTTCCAATAATTGACTTTATTCGAAAAAGGAAAACTAGCTTTTTTTTGGGCAAATATTTTTTTAATTTAGAATAAAGAAACTCTTTGCCCTCAAAAAGCTAGTTTTCCTCATTCGAATAATTTATGGGTAACTATTTCTTGCAATAGTTAACTTTATTAGAAATAATATTTTATACTTTACCTTCGACTAATTAATTCCTTAAAATATTGATATGATATTTAGAAAATATTGAGAAATAGCCAATGTAACAACATAACTATGATTCGAAGAGATAAGCGTCATTGAAACGGTGAAAATGCTATTGGTAGCCGTGAAGCTCTTTTCAACAACTTTCTGGTCAAAAAGCCTGATCTTGGCATAACAAGGATATGTGGAAATTTGAACACTGACCTTTCCACAAAGAAACAGTTTTATATACCGCGAGTGTTGTGTGAGAGAGCAACTACCATAGTTAACAGATTTGAATATATATAATGATGTAATTGCAGAATAAAATTATTCTTTTTAATTATATATTCGAATATAAATGAACTATCATTTTAGAATATCGGCAAATTGAAATACTAGCAATAACCTTTTGTAGATATATTTTGAATTATATATAGCAACAAATATCATTTAAGAAACTGATAATTTATATTATGCTGATTGTACATATTGCCAGACACTTCTATCTTTTTTACACAGTAATTTTTTCTCATTTTTTCTCTCTCTTTCTCAAATAAGCGGGTCAGGTGTTGATATTAAAAATTTAGAAAGCATATCGTGACCAGGAGCACATGTGCTTTACAGAAGTCAGAGCGCCATCTGGTGGAACAGAAATCAACTAAACATTGATTTAACCTGTTCCCTGATATTTGGTCAGGATATGCTTTCTTTATTTTTAATATCAACACCTGACCCGCTTATTTTATTATTTTTTCTATTGTTTTTTCATATATATATATATGTATCGACAAATGTAAAGGCAAATGTATGACAGCGCAAGTGTCCCTAGGGGGACATAGCGCTTTAAATTGAAATAAAATAAAAATTATGCGTTAAAATAAAAAAATTCAAAATTTATTAAATTTTGGTTGGAGAGTTGAAAGAATGAGAAATACATCAATCTAAAAATTGCAAAAAAGTTTATTTATTAAATAAAAATGGCAAGCTTTCAAGCGTTAGCTCATCATCTAACTTAAGTTGAAAGAATAATTATTAATTAATTAAATATTTCTCAAAAGTTATTGAAAAAGAACTAAAGAGGAGAAAATATATTTCAACTTCCGCCATTGAACAATTAGAGCTATAAGAATCAAAATAAAAGCGGTGGAAGACAATCATTGAAGAATTTCGAATTTAATATGATGCAATTGATTCGAAAGTTTTTATATTTCACCAAGTATTTTGCCTCTTCGTTCAACATACGACTATCGTACCACGCCGCCGCTTTCAATTTGACTCATATAGATCTAATTGCTTGATGGCGGAATCTGAAATATTCATTTTACTCTTTTTTTTTTTGTGCATTTTTGATCTCTCTCAACGCTTCTTTAAAAATATATAAATTAATTATTTATTCAAAATTTATAGCCGTTAATTATATAAATTTTAAAATATTTATATATATTCACATTTATTATTATATTTATATATTTAAATACATATATAAATATATATTTAAAATGTTAGAATTGGTTAAATTTTCATTCTAATTATTTTAAATTATTTATCTTTCTGAAATTATGCTCACAATTTTTCATAGCTCTAATTGATACTACCCGATTTATTTTTACGGAACGTCAAAGCTCATTACGCCACAAATGGCTGCGCCTATTTTCTTCTTTTGATATATATACAAATTATATATTCTATAATATGGTACAGCCTGCTCCACGCTGACGAGCGCCAACAGCGCGAAACGCGTTCGTGAATGGCTTTTCTTGATTTATCAAGAAATTGGGTTGGCCAAATATCAGGGAGTAAGTTAAATAAACGTTTAGTTTATTTTTGTTCCACTAGATGGCGCTCTGCCATTTAAAAATCACATGTGCTTTTGGTCAGGATATATGCCTTCATTATTCTATAATATATTTTAGAATATTACGGGCCTTTAGAAGGCTGGTATTTTGTACATTTGCGTTGTTAGCTTTATTGAGTGATTTCATAAAAACATTTCTTCTACGTAATCTGAAAGTAAATAAAATTGATCACAAAATTTAAAAAGAAATATAGAAACTAGTCCAATCCGGACAACTCGACAATCTTAAATTTTGTAGACTTGCATTGTGAATTGAGCGAATGTACAAAATTTCAGATTTCTTTGTGGTTTGGAAGTATATTGAAACTTGATAACAAAAACTGAAAGGAAATTTGAAAATTAGTCCAGTCTACCCCTACCCTTGGAACTCCAGTCGCTCATTACACCAGCGAAACGACTGCGCCTATTTTTGAAAAGAAATATTCATATTTTCTTGTCTATTTCTTAACACCACGGGCACATAGAAGTATGAAATAGTGTACGTGCAATGTTAGTAGGAATGAAATAATCTATAAAATATCAGACTTCAATACATGGTCAGGAAGTATATTACATATTGATCACAGAATTTGAGAAGAAATATGGAAAAAAAGTTCATTATTAACCACACAGAATTTTGAAATCTTGCCAACTTACCTTGGTAGCTTAATTAAGCGAGTCTACACATTTTCAGACTTCTGTGTGGTTTGTAAGTATATATTAAAATTGATGTAATAAAATATCAAAGTAAATGTAGAAATTAAAATTAGTCCATTGTTGACCGCCCCGACCATCCAGAAGTCTAATATTTTGTCAACTTACAGTGTCTTCAAGTCTGAACAAGTGTATCAAATTTTGAACTTCTAGGTGTTCTGTGAGTATATTAAAAAATGACAAATTATGACAAAATTCAAAAGGAAAAATGATATTAGCCAATTCCAGACTACCCCAGAAGTCTGAATATTTTTTTCAACTTGCATTGTCATTAGTTTGAAATTTTTTACCAAATATCAGACTTCTAGGTGCTTCAGCCACATTACAAATTAATTAGTAGATTTGTGGACAGACATAGAAGGAAGTTAAATAAATGTGTTTAGTTGTGATATGTGTGGGAAATTACTTGGAAAAATAATTAAAAGGTATTTATGAAATTTGCTCTTAAATATATGGGATATTCGCAAACATATTGTTTTTATCATAATGACTCTTGTATAATGGTAAATGAATCAACTCTACGGGACCCAGTCCCGCCTTCAACATTAGATTTATTTCTGAAAAAAATTACTATGAACTTCGTTTGTTCTTTTCTATCAAATTTATGAACTTCAGAAACTTGAATGTTCAAACTTTTTTATCTTTGGACTTGAAATATTTGAAGTTGACGATTTATGGAATCGAGAACATGCTTGACTAGGCTTTAAATGTATAAAATTTATATGGAATCAATGAATTGATATTTATGTGGTTTCAAGCATAATTGTCTTCTTCGTGTGTACCGCTTGCTGAATATTTCCGTTATATATTTCCGAATCATATTGCTACATGTATTTTATATATTCCAGAAATTATCTCATATATTGCTAGTAGTTTACATACGATATCACAACCTTTGATTAATCCAGCTTGTCCAAAATATATGAGACTGTTCCAAATTCTTTCACTTTAAACATATTTGAAAACATTTGGATTGGTAAGACTTAAATAGCCAGAGTTGAGTCGTTGGTTTTATCAAGTTACTGGAATTCTGATTAATATCTTGTCTAGATAATTTATTATAAGTGCTGAAAATTGAAAATCTAGAAAATATAATGATCGATATCTTTGAAAAGAGGCATCTATTGAAAGTGCTTGAAAGGGATTTTAAAGAGAATATTTGTAATTATGGTGGTTTTTTCTTTGTTGAAAAAGTATTTATTTGATATTCGTGTATTTCAGATAGGTTCTTCTGAACTGCGGAATGTATTTTGATGAACTTGGTTTCGGCATAGGAAAGTCTTTTGATGAACTTGGTTTCGGCATAGGAAAGTCTGTTTGGTGCAAAATTTCGTAAGTAAATTTTTTAAAATCCCAAATCAAAGGTTTAAAATTAATTCAAAATATTTGAATTAGTTTGCATTTTGAAAATCCATGAATCAAGTCTGTCTTCCAAATTCTCTAAGGATATTATAAATGAGGCTCTGATATAAAAGAAATAATATTCATAATAGTAGTAATTGTTTCATTAGGTTGCCAAGGGGCACAATTTGTATATGAAACATAGCGTATTGATATTTGATAAAACACAACACATTTTTAAAATGTATTTTCTAAAGGCGTCAAATTCAAATTGCTATGCTACCGTCGGAAAGTGTATTATGTTGAATATATATATTTCAGATGTTAAAAAAAACCTTCTCTCCTGCCGTTTTACCTTGGTATTGGCAAATGGTCAGTGCCTTTTTAACCATGAGCATTGTCAAAATATTTCAAAAGATAAATGCCATTAATAAATTTTGCCAATTTTATCTAATCCCCCGCTAATGTGTAGTCTGAAATTGTAATTGAAAGTTAATTTTGAAATAATATTAGAAATTGTAGTGTAGAGAAAATTTGAAAGTTTAAACCTCTTTATACATTGAATTGTGCTCCGGAGTTGAGTTCTCCGGAGATAGAAAGAGAAATAATAAAAATAAAATTATATAAACTGTATATATTTTATTGGGGTCTTGCGTGTATTCCACTACAGGCTGCAGACAATGCTACCCCATTCCAAGCCTTCACGCTGATACAAGCCTGCCACAATAATTGGCCACCACACGGAGGTATTAATTGTAAAATTAAATTCCTAATTGGATATTGGCTCGAACACCCGACATTTGGTAATAATTGGATTCCTAGAAATGGCTGAGAATTATGGTTAGGGTGTTCGAATGATTTCTAGGGAAATTATGGGTGTCATAACATAGTGGTGAGTATTGCTGCTGATCATTATAAATAGTGTCTTATTTTGTTAATGTATATTTCTATTTATGGTTTTATACAAACGTTGTACAAGTCTATATATACGTGTATAGGTCTATAATGATATTTATAATGAACAGGTGACGTTTCAAAATGTCAAAGTTCTGTTCTTCGGTTGAGGAGGTTTTTCAGAGAGCGAGAGGTCTTAATAAAGGTTATGTACACATTTATATCATATGTAAATACTTGTGGTTTTTTTTTTCATATTTTGATTTCCGCGGACTCATCATACAACCCCGCGATGAGACTGTCTTAATTTAGGTTTTATTGTATATATAATCTGCATTATTATCAATAAATTCAAGTTATTTTTACTTTTATTAAATAATTTTATTTTCCCTTGCGCAGGCTGCGTGGCGAATCCATACATAAGACAATATTAATATAAAGCCATAACGTGCCATTATGTACAGGAAATGAAAACATTAAAGCACGAATGTTTCTTTTATACACAAGGTATGTCCCATAAGTTCCCGGATTGGGTCCATCAAAAAAAAAGGTAAGATATTTTTTTAAAATTTATTAAAACTTTTCAAAGTAATCCCCTCTTGCTTCAACGCACTAGCGCCATCGTTTCTCCAATTGTCGAAACAGTTTTTATAGACCTCTTTTGGAATGCTCTTCAATGCCAACAGCGATTTTTCTATTTTGTCATCCCTGGTGTCAAAAGGTCTTCCTTTTAGAACTGCTTTAAGTTTGGGGAACAGTAAAAAGTCATTTGGTGCGATGTCTGGGGAATAGGGTGGTTGAGGTAGGATTTGTGTGTCCCGTTTTTCGCCAAAAAAATCGTCACCAAGTGCGCTGTGTGAGGGCGGGCATTGTCATGGTGTAGGATCCAGTCACCATTAGTCCATTTTTCAGGCCTTTCTTTTCGAATCGCTTCCCTTAGACGGCGAAGAATGCCCAAATACATTTCCTTAATAACTGTTTGGCCTTCAGGAAGATACTCGTGATGAACAATGCCCTTGTTATCCAAAAAAGCGACCAGTAACACCTTGTTTCTGGATTTCAATATCCTGGATATTTTGGGTCTAGGCTCACCCTGACCTCTCGACTCGGCAGATTGACGCTTTGTTCCAGGGTCATAGCTATAGACCCATGTCTCGTCGCCTGTGATTATCTTGTCTTTCCATTCCGGATCCGTTCTTGTCATTTCCAACATGTCCTCACAGGTTACAAGCCGACACAGTTTTTTCTCATTAGTGAGGAATCTTGGGATGAATTTTGCAGGAGTCTTTTTGAGCTTCAAATCTTCGGTTATGATCCTTCCAATCGTTGTTTTAGAGATGCCTGTATCTTGCTCTAGCTCCAGAAAAGTGGTTCGAGGATTTTCTTTTATCAAATCGGTGATTTTCGCACATTTTCACCAGTCCTTTGAAATGTTGGACGTCCTTGACGAGGATCATCTTCAATGGAAATTCTGCCAGCTTTAAATCTAGAATGCCATTCAAAAACACTTGTTCTCTTTAGGGCGTCATTGGGGAATGCTTTATTAAGCATTTCAAAAGTTTCGGTTGCTGATATTTGAAGTTTCACACAAAATTCTATGCAGATCCTCTGCCTCAATTTTTGTTCCATCGTAAAATTGCTGCAGCGCTAGGTGTAACCTTTAAATAAATTAGAATGACCTTGGCGCGCGCGCACGTACCGCCTCGATATTGGTACCACCGTGTTGCCAGATATTTTTCTATAATAAACAGTCGAATTTAGTTACATTGTTCATTTATTTATTTTTTTATGGACCCAGTCCGGGAACTTATGGGACATACCTTGTATAAAACAAACTTCAACCGTCCTTACTGCGATGGAAAAATATTAGGAGAGCTTGGTTCATCAGTGGCGAGTTGGCGGTTTCGCCAATTTTAATCTACCAGACCGCTTCTCAGAGCTCTCATACTATATTGGGCGAATCTGATTTAATATGCTATACTGAAGGGTGGAATCTCAGAAATGGTTTTCAAGTAAACTATTGATATTAGTTTTTGGACAGTAGAATTACATATAAATATTTGCATCGAGCAATGCTCTTCCGCTAATAATTAGGAAAAGGCCAGTCAGACATAAATTAATTTAAAGCTTTAACGTTCCATCTATATACAGGAAATGAAAACATTAAAATACAAAATACAATTGGCAATTAAAACAACTTTTATTGACATCTTGTCAATATTTACACTCAAAGAGAGTTATAATAGTAAAATAATATAATAATAAATAGGAAAATTAAAATATGTACAAAAAGTTATATAATAGAGGATGAGGGGAGGCATCCTCGGCGCGCGAGTGTTCTCCTCCAGGCGATGAGCGGGTCCTTCACTCCACCGAGTCCAACCTGAACAAAGTGGCGGTAGATTCGTAACTTTGCCGACGCGAGGATGGTCAGGGCCTCATCCTCAAGGCCGGACCCGAAGATCCAAGCCTGCAGGTCAGGGGGCCGCCCGATGATTAATATTATAATTAAAATTAAAATGTTTATTTTATATATATTATATATAACAAACTTCTATAAGACTCTATGTCCTAATAAGACTATAAGTGTGCTATATCTATATACACAGTGAGTAAACCAATTCAAATACGATGACAAAAGTTATATCACAATTCTACCTGAGCGAACGAGATGATGCCATATAATTCATGCGGATTTACCCAAAGGTAAGGAACTTGTTAAACTACAAAATCGATATTAAAACTGGCTCCACTATATCCAATACTATCTAGTCGATATGAGCAAACACTTCGGGTGATATAATGGCGATATATCAAATGACGATGCAACATTAATAAAAATTCAGAGATTAGCCAAAATCTATAGAAATAGAATGAAGAAAATATTGAATGGCCAACAAACATATGGATCGTTGTAGAGATAGTCTTCTTGCCAATCAGCATATATAGGATATCGATAATGTCGCAGAGACGAAAAGATTATCAGAATAATCGATTATTTGAAGAATATTTCGAACACAAAAAGTGGTGTTTTTGCAAAGGATTATCATCTACATTTATAGAAATATGATAGCATACAGAATTTCAAAATATATTTGAAGACAGTCTTCTATCTACTTCCTTACTGACATATATGGAAATGTTAAGCGCAATTAAAAGATAGATGTTTAAGAAATTAGTAACAATACCTTAATTACCTCTGATAAATAACTTAAAAGCCTATAGTAGAAATCGTAAAACTAGAGAAAATTTGTCAAAAATTTCAAATTCAAGCCTGAAAAGTGACTCAAGTTTACAGACAATATCACAAGCTATCCTAATATACGCTAAGTACAAAAACAGCTCCCAACAACTCCATAGTTTCGTACATACAGATCTTTGAGGCAATCCTGTAAGAGTCACCCAGCTCTTGTACGATCACTAACCAATTGAGGTTTTGAGTGTCAGCCTTATATTGTGGGGAAAAAAAATAAAAACCAACGATTGGAACACCGGTACCATTGTTACATTTAAATAATAAAACCATTTAGCACGTTTCAATTTTCAAATTACAATCTTCTTACTTGTCCTCAATGTAATGGAAATATTTGAAGGGCCTGGCTCATCAGTGGTGAATCCTCCCAGCTGTTTCTCCACTTCATCGACCCTAATATTGTATCGGGCTATTCTGCTTATATATCTAGTACTTGAAGTAGGAATTGTTTTTATGTTTCGGAAAACAATCACACTAAAAAGTTTCATTTCTTGTATATATATGGCACGCGGATCATTTAAATTACTGCATTTTAATTTATATAGCCCCTCTCTAAAGGGGATTAAATCCCCGATAAAACACAAATGAGTTAACAATAATATTTTATTACTTCCTAATAATACTGTACCTATCATTTAATAGTACTATTCGAAACGAGCACACATATACTGGACACAAAATACAATTAATTTAAATATGAAAAATGCCTATAATAGTCAAAGACCTGATTTACTATTTGACTCATTATGAAAACAATATATTGTACTTACAAAGATAAGCGTTATTATTAATTCCCCTATTAAATTCTTTCATAAGAAATAAAGGCATTAATGCACACAGTAGAAGTTTGTTTTATTAATTCCTTTCACCAATAATATGAAATACAATTATAGTTACATGTAGTAAAATTTTAGTAATTGATGCATTAAATGAGAAAATATTGTTCGATTAGCTTTTTATAAAAAAATGACTGTGTTTTGAAAAATAAGGCCAATTATTAAAGGTTTCTGAGCAAATTATTCTAAAAGCGTGCTTAAAAACACACATTTTATACCTTTCTGGAATACTTATAGAAGTGAATTTTCACATTTATGTTTTTTTATGATTCTTGATTTACTAGAAGGAAATTTTAGAAGGTGAAATAGATGAAAGGAAGAAGACGAAATGTGGACTGGCTGTGAAGAGATAAAGAGAAACGCTCAGAATAGAGAAGCCACTGGAGACGAGGACCTACTCAAGATCAGAAAGACTGAAGAATTAGAGAGAAAACGTATTTTGAAAGATTGTAATGCCGTTAAAAACATGGCCATTGCCATATATTTCGGATGCACTAGAGTAACTCGGCCTCCCACCATATGTTGAATTATTCTCCCATTTACGTGTTTAGAAAAGTTGACAATTGAGTTCGTCTTCCAATTTTGTGTCTAAATTTTGTTATTTCTGAAACATATCGAAGATACTTAAAAGTTCAAATTTGAAATCATCACCATCATTCGATTTCATTTACACAAAATGGATAGATAGATATGAGAGAGATAGATATTTACAAATTCACAACGATAATTTAGAAAATATACGCCCTCTATACAAATAATACGATCTGGAACAAGTTTATGCTTATCCTATAAATAATAAATATATATTTTAAAAAATTAAAATGGTCAGAGAGATGTTGTTGAAATTAAAAACAAAATTGCAATTCCTGACCGCTCTCATGAACATTTTAGATGGCATGCCGCCATATAGTGGAACAAAAATCAACTAAACGTTGATTCAGCTTGTTCCAAAGATATTTGGCCAACCCAACTTCTTGATAAATCAGGAAATGTCAACCACGTACGCGTTTCGGGCGTACGTCAGCGTGGTGCAGAAATAGGTATTTAAGGACAATTTGCGTAAATACATTTTTCATGTGAAAAAATAAGATCAAATAGAAAAATGGTCAGGTGTTGATATACGAGGGGTGTCCCATAAGTCCGTGGCCCGACATATAAAGAAAATGACTAATAAAATTATTATGATATATATTTCAACATAATCCCCTTTAAGGTCTATACACTTTTTCCAGCGATGTTTTAATGCTTTTATGCCCTCCAAAAAGAACGATGTTTCAAGTGACTCAAAAAATAAGGTTTCATCATCAATGACCTCTTCATCTGACCTAAAATGAATGCCCGAAAGCGATTTTTTCAATTGAGGAAATAGGTGGAAGTCAGACGGAGCTAGATCTGGTGAATAGGGTGCATGTGGTAAAAGTTCAAAGCCAGAATCATAAATAGTAGCCATGGCTTGCAGCGCCCGATGACTCGGAGCATTGTCTTGATGGTAAACAATCTTCCTGGACAACATTCCTCTTTTCTTTTCCTTGATAGTTCCTCGTAGTTGCTTCACAAGATTTGCATAATAATTGCCAGTAATGGTTTGACCCTTATTCAGAAAGTCTAGAAGAAGTACACCCTCGGAATCCCAAAAGACAGACACCATAACCTTCCCTGCATAAATTTGTTTTTAAAAATACAGATAGAATGACAAAGTGAAACTATTTTATAAAATCTATCTATATTAATAAAATGCAAATTTCATAAGAGGACATCACTAAAAACTTTCGTTACAATGCATCAATTTCAACCAAATTTTCAACATTTATGTAAAACGAGATGGAGCAGGTTTTGCTTAACATCAAAATATTTTTCCCTAACATTAACATGCGTAACTTAGCTGTTATCGATTAAATACAAAAAAAAATCAACAGAGTTAATTTTATTTATATATAAATACAAAAAAAAATTCAGCAATTCATTCAACTCAATCTAAAAAAATATTCAAAACAAGCAATTTTAAGATAACACCATATGTAAAACAGTCGGCCAAGAAAACAACAACGATATTACATCTTTCTCACATATTCACACACAATCTTGATTAATAATTAAAACTGATCTTTAACATTGTTTATTATACTTCATAATATATAATATTCGTTAGGCAAACTTTCACTCGGATAAATGTAATATAAAAAGCCAACAATGAAGAATGAATGTAAGATAAAAATCCAACAATGAAGAGTAAATATAATATAAAAAGCCAACAATGAAGAATGAATGTAAGATAAAAAGCCAACAATGAAGAGTAAATATAATATAAAAAGCCAACAATGAAGAGTGAATGTACGATAAAAATCCAACAATGAAGAGTAAATGTAATATAAAAAGCCAACAGAGTGAATGTAAGATAAAAAGCCAACAATGAAGAGTGAATGTAATATAAAAAGCCAACAATGAAGAATGAATGTAAGATAAAAAGCCAACAATGAAGAGTGAATGTAAGATAAAAAGCCAACAATGAATAGTAAATGTAAGATAAAAAGCCAACAATGAAGAGTGAATGTAAGATAAAAAGCCAACAATGAATAGCAAATGTAATATAAAAAGCCAACAATGAAGAATGAATGTAAGATAAAAAGCCAACAATGAATAGTAAATATAATATAAAAAGCCAACAATGAAGAATGAATGTAAGATGAAAAGCCAACAATGAAGAGTAAATATAATATAAAAAGCCAACAATGAAGAGTGAATGTAAGATAAAAAGCCAACAATGAAGAGTAAATGTAATATAAAAAGCCAACAGAGTGAATGTAAGATAAAAAGCCAACAATGAAGAGTGAATGTAATTTAAAAAGCCAACAATGAAGAATGAATGTAAGATAAAAAGCCAACAATGAAGAGTGAATGTAATATAAAAAGCCAACAATGAAGAATGAATGTAAGATAAAAAGCCAATAATGAAGAGTGAATCTATCTATATATATAAAATTGAATGTCTGTCTGTCTGTTTGTCTGTACTCTATAGATTCAAAAACCATACATCCAATCGCCGTGAAATTTTGGGATATTATTAGGTATATCACCGGGAAGGGTTTTGAAAAATAATTTCATGAATATCTTGAATATCCTTAGAGTTACTTGCAGATTTGTAGATTTAACTCGCAAGCAGCGCCCCCATTGTGACGATGATAACAATATATCGAGAGATTCAAATTTACGAGTTTCAAATTATCAAAATATATCTTTTTTTTTAAATAAGTTTTTAGAGAATTGTTTTAACAAATGTTCGCTAGACAAACCTTTACTCGGGTAAAACCCCGGGCGAAGCCGAGTACGTTTTATAAGTTTATAGAGAATTGTTTTAACAAATGTTCGTTAGACAAACATTCACTCGGGTAAAACCCGGACGAAGCCGGGCACATATATATATAAATGAATGTATGTGTGTGTGTGTGTGTGTGTGTCTGTCCTTTATGCCTGACCAAACCACTCATTGGAACGCCATGAAACTTTGGGAAGTTATTTAGTATAGTACTGGGAAGGTTTCTAGCAAATAAAATTTTTGAAATAACTTTTCGCCTAGAAATAATCAAGATAAATATTCTAATTTATCTGTTATAATTCAACAATCTGCTCTAAATATTATCATGATGATACGATGATTTTGTAATGTAGAAAATTAGGAAAGACAAAATTCAGGATGACACGGCAATTTATTTGAGACAAGAATAATGATACAATTCCAAGGCAAGATACTATTCCTTTAACTTCCAATTACCGAGGGAACCAATTAATATTGATTTTATTCAACTTATCGAGTATTTTTCAAGGGACCGGGGAAAAAATGTTCACTTTATCGAGAGATTCGTTAAACAAACCTTTACTCGGGTAAAACCCGGGCGAAGCCGGGTACATCCATACAAGAATAATGATACAATTCCAAGGCAAGATACTATTCCTTTAACTTCCAATTACCGAGGGAACCAATTAATATTGATTTTATTCAACTTATCGAGTATTTTTCAAGGGACCGGAGAAAAAATGTTCACTTTATCGAGAGATTCGTTAGACAAACCTTTACTCGGGTAAAACCCGGGCGAAGCCGGGTACGTCCGCTAGTTTTATATAAAAAGTAAGATAGCTTCTTAGAGAATCAAACCAATAATCTTATATTTAATACAATACCTCGTTGCTAAAGGTAATCACTGAGCTAAAACGCTGAACGTTAATTGGCTAATGAAATAATATCTTATTGGCTGATTAAAGTCACGTGATAGTAAAGAACCAATCAAGGAGCGAATAAACTGGACACCTGTACACACACACCTCCCAATACATATTGGCCGATTAAGGTTATGTAATTTATAAGAGATAATCAAGTCGAGCCCAGCTATTTACCACATGACGTGAAGGCAATAAAACAAGAAAGCCTCCACTTCTTTCAATCGATGCGGAAAGATAACAAAAAACGTTAGTTAAATGTTGGAACAAAATATTTGCCCGCCTACGGCGGTATTGCCTGCGTGCAAAAACTGCATTTCTAAATATTTTATTGGGGTGAACAAATGAATTATTAAATAGCGAAATGCAATTATTGGGGAAAAAGCTGAAACATTAGGAGAAAAATAGATAATTAATTTTTAAAAAATCCGCTGTAAAACAATAAATTTTAATTTGAAGCCGAAACAAAGGAAGGCTTTTAAAACTGAGAAATACATTTAAGGTTTTATTTACCAGTATATGATATATATATTTATTTAATATGTTATTGTGCTTTATTTTCAAATAACATAAATAAACACAAAAACATAATTCCTATTTACTTAATATAATATATAGTGACTGTATAAATATGTATTTAACTTGAAAGCTTTTATTCTCACACTGAGTTTGTAGCATAAAGAAATTTAATGTATATTTATTTAAATATATCTCTCTGTTATATGTTTTACTGTGTGCATATAACTCGATGTGTATATAATGGATTTAAAAATAATTTATGATTTTATTCGGTATTTAAATGGGCTGGATCCCCATTTTTTCAAGGTTTCACTTTGAATATCACTATTTCAAGGAATATATAACACTGCGTCCTCACATAAAGCCTTGGAGAAAATTAATCTAGAAAAATTACTGGATTTTTAAGTTGAGAGAGTGAGATTTGAGTTTTTCAAATTTTTTATTGGCATGACCCAAGTCAATGGTAGCACATATATATATATACAACATAAAGTTGCGGGAGGATAATATTCATGTACCTATTCTCTCCCTTCAATTATACATCAGAACGATGCATTAGGTTCATCACCCTAGTAAAAACTTTACTATTGATAGTAGTGATAAAGAGTTAGCGACAACACCAGTTTTGCCAAATTCTGACAAAAGTAAACCTGTATACCATGGTGTCGGGCTATGGTCCTCATCAGTACAGGGGCGACTTCGATTTCATTGGCATCCTACGAGAGGGGTTATGCAATCGGTCGAAATTACCTAACAGGTATTTAAGTTGGTAAAGTGGAAAGAGCCAATTTTCAGGCAATACTACAACATAAATTTGAGGGAGGATTATATATTCATGTACCTAGAGAAACATCTATATATCTTTAATTATGGATCAAAGCAGTGAATTATGCTCATAGCCTTAGTGAAAAATTTACTTGTAGTGATGAAGAATGAGCCACAAAACCATTTTTGAAAAATTCAGACAAACGGCAAACTGTATACCATGGTTTCGGGATATGGCCCTCATCAGTACAGGAGCGGCTTCATAACATTCTAAGAGAGGTAACCTGTTTTTTAAATTCGATCGATTTCATACACCGTCTCAGCCACTGCGGGAAATACTCCACCGTCGGTCTACCGCGAGAATCCTTTCCCACAGAGTTGGCAGGTCGATGTATGGTATCATAACCTACCCAAAAACCAAGATGGTACTTGTAGATGGTAGCCTACGTCACACTTGTGCGATTCGTTGCCTCGGGATGGAGGCCGACGCCAATGTGCAAGACCTGCAGATCCATGGGCACTTCGCAGGAGACGAATACCTCCTGGAGCAGGGTTAACGGCTTGGCCACTTCAATATTCGACCCGTCGCTGGACCCTAAGCGGCACAGGTGGTACCCCTCGAAGCAGGATGGTCAGGATGGGGAAGAGCGTGGAGGGACAGCCACAGAAAAACAGTTGCGACGCAGGTCGGCCCAGGGGATGGAGCGGGACACATCACGTTGGAGGTCCACCGCTCAGCCAGCTCCAGCAGGATGCTCCTGTAGCCGTGCCGAGTTCAGTGCCCGACGCGCTCTCTAGATGCTTAGGCGGTTAATGGGCGTAGCCGATCCCCGCAGAACAGTGGTTTCCGCCTAATGATAGTTTGAACGGGCGTTTTCATGAAGGAGAGGTTGGCAGAAGGCTTCCAGGTGCTGCCCGTCCAGGAGCGTGGCCCGCGTTGAGGCCGCTAAGGGCAGGACCACCATCGGAGAGGTCTCGAACCTTCGCCCGTAGCCAGTGATCAGGATTCAGAAGGTCTGACGGGCACAGGAATCGGTTGAACCCTCGAAGATACAGGGACCTCAAGCTGGCGGGTGTGGAATCCGGTAGTCCAGATCAAGCACGTTAGAGGGAGCCTTCCATAGGATCAGAACTCTCCTTCTTTTCGGTGATAGCCAGACGTAAGAAGCCGGCGGGGTCAGCCATGGCCGGCTGCGGCCAGCCAAGAATAGCCGTTGGCGGGGCCGCGCAGTGAGGCCTGGACTCCCTTCACGCAGGCAAGCCGAAGCTGGCCCGCGATGTCAAGCATGCCGACCCCACCCTCAGAGACTGGGAGAGCCAGAATTCCCCCGGGAAGCCATAAGACTCGGCTCTTGCCCCACACGAATCGTGCCAGCCGTGCCTGCAGCCGGCTGATGGTGGTTTCAGGTAGAACGTAGCCGTGGAGGTGGTGCAAGATGGAACCCAGGACGAGAATATTGGCCGCGCAGACGCGACTCACCAGCGAAAGGCCTGCGAGCGAAGAGAAATCACCTCGCGATGGCTCGCTCCAGCAGCCCTATCAGGTGGGAGGCTTTGGAAGCGATGGTGTTTCAGGCGGTGATCGTGCAGCTCATGACAGTCAGCGACTCGAACGTCCAGGAGTTTTTCAGAAGAGAATCTGTCTTGCGCTTCCAAGAACCACGAGAGTCCGCAGCTCTTACTGAATTTGAAAGCCATCCTGGAGGTCATGCGAAACTCTTCAAAGATCAGGGGCACGAGCTCAAACTGAGAGTCATCCCTGATGAAGTGTTCAATGTCATCCGCATAGATGACCAAGAAATTGCGGCCAAAGATCCTCTTGGGGCGATGTAGCAGAGACCCAACTCCGAGGTGGCAGCCTTGCCTCACCTAGTTGAGAAGCGGGAAAGCTTTGGTGTAGACATCTCCGACCCGGATGGAAGCGCCGCCTCCCCGTAGAAGAAAGCTACCCACCCGACGAAGGCAGATCGTAGGCTCAGGTAGCGAGTAGCGAACAGGTAACAGCGTGTCATGTCTCGCTGCTTAGGCGACTTTGTCCGACACACAGGCAATGTTCCAGTAGGAGACCGTATCGAAACGGCGTAGGCTTGACACTCGGGCACGAGGTCTGGTAGATGACTGCGCTAACGGCTATGAGCACGCCGCTGATGACCCTGTAGCTGATCGTTGGTAGACTGATTGGCCAGACTGCTTGTAGTCCCGGACCACCGTGAGGCTTCGGAAAAACGATGGTTTTGCTGCGTCTCAAAGATGAGGCCAAGGCTCCGCGGAGCCAAAAGGCCTCGAAGACTTTCCAAAGAACTTTGGCGGAGAAATCTTGGAGGGTCTTGACAAACTCGCAGGGTAATTCATCCCATCCCGAGGCATGGCCGTTTAGCAGGCGGTGGATGGCTGCTGCTATCTGGTCGCAGAGATGTCGGCGAGAAAGAGCTGGTACCACTCGTCGAATTATAAAGGGGTCACTTAAGCGAACAAGTCGGCGATTGATTCAGACGAGCTAGTGCCTGGGCGACTGCTCAAGCGTTTCTGAAGGACACCCCTTAGCTGCCCCCCGACGGAAATGAGGTTGCCGTCGTCATCGGTGTAAAATAATATTCGGAGCGGGCAGTATCATTCTCCAGTTATTTGCTCTCTCGATGTAACAACCGGCGGACTCGGCGAGACTATCTCCGCGATCTGCCAGTCCATTGTTTCCATAACACCAGGGGCGGAGTTGCTAGGGCTTCCGATATTTCATTGATGAACATTTCCATTCGATTGACGAATAGGTTTGTAGGAATTCTTGTAGCAACTAACTCTCATATTTAGATCAGAACAGCACGGTGGTCCGAGTAGGTGTAGTCATTATTTTGGAAGTGAGTGACGCGGTCGCAGAAGCCTAATGGAAGTAGGAATCTGTCCAGATGACGCGCGTCGACCCGACATACGATGATGGCAACCCTCATGTAATTCAGTGCAGCATCGAAGAAGGTGGCGACATCGACGAGGTCGGCTTGGTCCAGGAGCTCCGAGAGAGCTTCTGCTGAACCGGATGCCAAGTCCTTCATCGACTTCTCGAAGAGGTTCATGTTACCGAGGATCCACGCACCTTCTTCACACGCTACTTTATGCGATGGTATGTAGCTGGCGGCATCGCTCTTCGGGAGCATGAGAGACGTGGGCGTTGACATCATGGAGACTCCCCGGACGGTAAGGTCGATGTCAGCAATCTTGCCAGGCCATAGGATCTGCTGTCGGTGAACAGCGACCCCGGCCGCGTAGACGCAGGCGACGCCTGATATCACGGTGGTTGTTGCGGGCGCAACAACGGCGCAATACCGTGGCAGAAGTCTCCTATGTAGTCCAGGGACATGACGTTAGTCTCCTGCAGGAAGTAGATTTCAATCTCATGCTCCTCGAGAAAACAGCAGAGCTGGATTCTAAGGCAAAGAGCGGCGATGCCGTCCATGTTCAAGGTTGCAACTCGGAAGTTGATTTGGGCTGCCGAGCAGACTATCTAGCGAGCGATACTTTTTATACAGGGTAGTGCTCATTTTCCTTGTACGAGCAATGAGCGCGTCTACAAGTTGGCTATGACCTTCCTCTGTTCGAAATTTGATTGGGCGATGAGCCTCTCCATCTTCCCGTTATGCGTAAGTGCCTGGAGATCTCTCTCCCGGCCTAGCTTCTGGACCATGGCTTTATCGTTCTTAAAGAGATGGTCTATCTATTTCTCAGCCAATGTTCGCCGATCCTGGGTTGGTGGAGGCTCTTGAGAGCCGCCTTGCGTTTCGGGAGGAGTAGGAGTCGAATCGACCACATTTTCTGTCATAACTGTGTCGCTGGGAGGAGGTTCTGCGACGACAGCAGCAGCTGGTGGTGGAACCGCAACAAGATGAGCGTTCGAAGTGGAGGCCTGCTTGGTCTAGGATTTTGTACGTGCAGCAGGGGCATCAACAAGATGCATCAGATTGTTTTCCTGAAGTTTATTCTTTCGAGAACATTTTCCTTGTCAATTCCCACCCTTGGCCTTGCCATCCAGCCAGGCAGGGTTCTGAGAGAGCTTAACTCCGTCTCGCAGAGAGATAAAAGCTCCCCTACGAGTATCAGCCCAGCGGGAAATCTCAAGCTGCATCATATTCTGGATGACGAAAGTAACCTGTTCGTAAGGCCGCTGCGCAGCGACGAGGTCAGCGTCCTCCAAGAAGAAGAGCACGTTGTCGAGTACAAGGCCATAGGGCCATAAGGCCTACAGACTGGCATCCTCGATGTCGAGACCTTCCTCGATCAGCACTGGAGAAGTCGACCAGTATGTGTCCTTCCATTTTTTCAACTTATAGACCCTTGCTCTGCTTCGCCTCCTGCCCAAGAAGTATTGGGCCTGGCTGAAGTATGGGCAGAATTCAAGTAGATACATTGGTTATATATCTAAAAAGACAAAGTTCGCCTCTCCCGTCAAAATAGACGTCAAAGCTAGACGCCATTTATTGACCCTCACCGCAAACTAGTGGCCTCGGGTCGGTGACAAAGCCACAACACCAGCTTTGGCAAACTTAAAAGCGACCACCTAGAGACCTGTTTCAGGCTATTGGCTCTTGTCAGCCTAGGGCGGACTTTATTCCTTGAAATCCACAAGAGATCTAATGGAATATTGACAATCTAACAAAGAGGTGCTTAGCTGGCTAAGTGGCTAGGCTAAATATATGGCTAAAATATAGATGGTGTCTAGCTTTGACGTATATTTTGCCGGGAGAGGCGACCTTTATCTTCTATATTTTGGCCAAAGATTTAGCCTAGCCACTTAGCCAGATAAACACCTCTTTGGCGGATTGTCAAGATTCCATTATATCCCTTTTGGATCTCATGGAATAAAGTCAGCCCTAGGATGACGAGGACCATTAGCCCGAAACCATGGTCTCTAGGTGGACGCGCTTCAGTTTGCCAAAGCTTGTGTGCCAAAGCTATTTTGACGGGAGAGGCGACCTTTGTCGTTTTATATCAATATCCTCTCTGCAAAATTTTCTTATATTTATATGTGAAAAATAGTACAAATGTGTGTGATATTGTACTGGGATAATGCCTTTTTTCATATATATATATGTGTGTTTATTTAGAGATGAAAAATTTGCCATAGATTTGGCCTAGCCACTCTACAAGCTAACTACCTCTTTGGCAGATTGTGAAGATTCCATTTGATCCCTTGAGTATATATTGGAATAACGCCTACCCTGGACAGACGAGAGCCCGAAGCCATAGTCTCCGGGTGGGCGCTTCTCAGTTTGCCGAAGCTGGGGTTGTGTCCTTGTCACCGACCTGAGCCCGCTAGTTTACGGAGACGGTCAATAGATAGAGCTTATTTTTAGCGTCTATTTTGACGGAAAAGGCGATATAAAATAAAAAGGGCATTTCCTCACTGCTTACATGAGCTCTTTAGATGACATAGCACCATCTAATGGAACACAAATATATTAATCATTGATTTTGGCTGCTCCATAATATTGATAATATTTGGCCAACCCATAAACGCTAATCACGTTTTGGGCTGTTAGCTCTCGTCAGCGTGGTGCAGGCTGTACCTCTACGATCAAATATTTGGTCTTAGAGGCTTGCTGAGAAATCAAGAAATGGACAGGTAAGGCCAAATTTGCGCTAAACATGTGGAAAAAGTAATTAAAAAGTATTTCAAGTTAATGCAATCATTTGTGGCCGGTGTATATAAACCGATTGGGACCTGTATTATACTAAATAATGTCACAAATATCCATAGAGATAATAATTTAAATTCCTAGGACTTGTACAGAGAAAAACAATTAATAAAATTAATTTATTTCAGAAATTTTAATTTATTTTTACAATAGAAAATAAGAATTAGAGAGAGATGTGAATGTAGTATGAGTAGTTTAACGAGGTTTTGGAGCAAATTCTTTTCAATATAATTTGGAAATCATTTCTTTATCCCCATTTTTTTTCTATCCGAGAGTTAGATAACCCAGAAATATCCGAGGATAAAAATCACATCTTTTCCCATCAATTTGTTGGAGTGAATTCAAATATAGATAAAGAAAGAAAGGTTTTAAAATAATACTACTTCTTTACAGCTAGAAACAATGGAGACGGTAGGTGAATTGTTTTTATGCTTTGTACTTTTTTCCTTGGCCTTGAGCGTTTTTCTCGTAGTTAAGTGTTTAAATTGTCACGGTGTTCCCGTATGTCACATGTTCGCTGTGTGCTGGATATCACAACTCTCTGTTTATAGGAAGCTTCATATTTTCTATTTCAATTTTTCTTCGGACAAGAACTGAAAATTTCATTAGTTTTAAGGCAACTTCCCTGAATTTATCATTGGATTTGGGGAAGCAACGTTGAAAATATATATATTTATATATTCAAAAAATTAATATGCGCATTGATTATATTTATTTTTTTCCCTGTATGTGTGTGTGTGTGTGCGTAATATTCGGATTAAAGCCAGGTTGATGAAATATGAGATATATTCAAGAAAGAAACGACGATTGGTGTAACAGAGAGGAGATTAGATTTGAAAGAATTTTATGGAGGGAGAGAACACACACACAACTTGGTCATGTAAAGATAGTAAAAATATAAACATTTCTATCGAGGAGAAGATCTTCCTACGACGAAGAATCTCCATGCAATCAGGGGATCCTCACGGATAATTTCCAGAGTCATGAAGAACCTGTGGATTCTTGATTTGGTTGAAGATGTTATGGCGATGTCTTGAAGGTCAGACCCGAAGATCCATCTCTGCCGGTCCTGACTCTGCTGTTTGTGATTAAAGACCTCCCGGATGAGAGTTCTAACAAAAGAGCAGCACCAATACCTATGGGCTAGTGACAGGTCGCTGCACCCACACAGGCAATGCAGCAGTCTTGGGCATAGGTCCGATAGACAAGAAAGGGAAGAGCGTGCAGGGCCAGCTGTACTGCAATGTCGGCATTGTGCCCTGAGAAGGTGCAGCGTCGAAGGGCCGGCCAGCCGATGGTGATAGGAATGTTGACAAAGTCTTGCCAACGGTACATAATCTGGGCGAAGGTCAGGGTAGCCAGACATAGTCGCTCAAGCGTACGGCGAATGGTGCGGGTGGTTTGGGGGCAATACAGAGCCATCGAAGTCCTTAATACGTGGTCTATACACCGTGCAGTGGCTAGGAAGTCAGGTGGCCGAAGGAACTTGCATCCTCCGATGAAGGCGAGGTCCCTCAGCTGGTGTGTTGGCACTATTCGGTGGCCCATATCTTCAGGAGTCTGCGACGTCGGGGTGGAAGCCATATCCCGGATGGAAAGGGCGGTCAACCAGGCTCCACTCTCAGTTAGCTGAGAATAGGCGTTGAGGCTTCTACAAAGCCTGGCTTGAACACCTTTCATACATGCCAGTCTCATCTGTCTGCCGACGTTGAGGAAGCCGAAGCCACCCACGAAGACAGGATGCGCTAGGACAAGACCCGGCATCCAGGCGGCGCACTCAGGTCCGCAGGCGAAACGCGCCAGTTAGGCTAGGAGTTTAGAGATGTGAAGTCGGGAAACAGATAACCGTGAAGATGTTGTACCAGTGAGGAGGGAACTAAGGTGTTTTCAGCTCTCGGAAATAACCGCCCCTCTTCCTTTTACGTTTAGTTTGAATAAAGCTGTCCTCGTCGGCTTCACTCGATTAGAATATTTCTGTCCAGTTTTAAGCCCTATTTATGGATAAGCCAGATGTCACAACGGCGCCAGCTGCAGTCGGTAGCACTCGGTTGACATTGAGCTGACACCGACGGGGAGTCCGCGCTCTTCGTTCTCTGGTCTGTAGAGAAGTTAGTTCTTCCGCCGATCTCTCGGCGCCGGTAGTTGTTTCCTGGATGGGAGTTGAGATTGAAACTACTTTATTTCAAAGAACATATAAGATTATATAAGGTTAAATACAGAATAAATATTATTATATAATGATAAAAATATGAGTAAAAAGATATAAATTGATAAAAATAATTGATAAATATACATATATAAATAAAAATATATACAAGGTCTTCATTGGTGGTGCCCACCGCAGGAAAGACTCCGCCATCGGTGGACTGCGAATGCTCTCCCACAGAGTGGGCAGGTCTAGGTGTTGGCTGGCGTTGCCCACCTCAAGACCAAGATGGTACTTTTAGATGGTAGCCTTCGCCACACTTGTTATTTTCACTGCCTCGGGATGGAGGCCGACGCCGAAGAGCCAGGCCTTCAGATCTAGGGGTACTTCGCAGGAGGCGAACACCTCCCGTAGCATGGGTCGCACGGCTCGGCAACTCCAATATCTGTGGGCCAGCGACCCGTCGCTGGACCCACAGGCGGCACAGGGTGCACGCCTCGAGGCAGGATGGTCAGGATGTGGTAGGGCGTGGAGGGCCAGCCGTAGGGCGCCATCTGCGTCGTGCCCCGAGAAGCAGTTTCGACGCAGGTCGGCCCAGGGGATGGAGCGGTCCACCGGGCAGCAAGCTCTGCAGTAGGATGCGCCTGGAGCTGTGCCGAGTCCAATACCCGGCGCGCCCTCTGGCTGGTTAGGTGGGTGATGGGGGTCGCCGATCCCCGCAGGACGATGGTCTCAGCCTCGTACTCCGCATGATAGCTGGAGCTGGCGTTTTCCCGCAGGAGACGTTGGCAGAAGGCCCCCAGATTCTGCGCGTCCAGGAGCGCGGCCCGAGTTGAGCGTGCTAGTGCAGGGGCGCCATCGGAGAAGTCCCCGACAGTCGCTTGTAGCCAGCGCTCGGGAGCCAGCAGGTCTGGCGGCCGCAGGAACCTGTTGTCGCCTCGAAGACGCAGGACCTCAGGCTGGCGGCGGGATGAAGAATCCGGTGGTCAAGTTCGAGGACGCTGGACGCAGCCTCCCAGAGGCTCAGCAGTCTCCTCCTCCTAGGAGAGAGCCAGACCTCAGAAGCCGGCGGTGTCAGCCACGTCCGGACGGGACCAGCCAAGAGTCTAGGCTTTCCGCAAGTACTTGATAGGAGTTTGATACCTACATTTCAACCATTCCGCTGAGGTGTAGAAAGAGCGGAGAATGGAAGAAACGTTGGGTGATATAACAGAGAGGAGATTGGGAGGAACGTTGGGTGATATAACAGAGAGGAGAGTGGGCGAAACGTTGGGTGATATAACAGAGAGTGGGAGGAACGTTGGGTGATATAACAGAGAGGAGATTCGGAGGAACGTTGGGTGATATAACAGAGGAGAGTGGGAGGAACGTTGGGTGATATAACAGAGAGGAGAGTGGGCGGAACGTTGGGTGATATAACAGAAAATGGGAGGAACGTTGGGTTATATAACAGAGAGGAGAGTGGGAGGAACGTTGGGTGATATAACAGAAAGTGGGAGGAACGTTGGGAGATATAACAGAGAGGAGAGTGGGAGGAACCTTGGGTGATATAAAAGAGAGTGGGAGGAACTTTGGGAGATATAATAGAGATTGGGAGGAACGTTAGGTGATATAACAGAGAGAAGAGTGGGAGGAACATTGGGTGATATAACAGAGAGTGGGAGGAACGTTGTGTGATATAACAGAGAGTGGGAGGAACGTTGGGTGATATAACAGAGAGTGGGAGGAACGTTGGGTTATATAACAGAGAGTGGGAGGAACGTTGGGTGATATAACAGAGAGTGGGAGGAACGTTGGGTGATATAACAGAGAGTGGGAGGAACGTTGGGTGATATAACAGAGAGTGGGAGGAACGTTGGGTTATATAACAGAGAGTGGGAGGAACGTTGGGTGATATAACAGAGAGGAGAGTGGGAGGAACGTTGGGTTATATAACAGAGAGGAGAGTGGGAGGAATGTTGGGTGATATAACAGAGAGATGAGTGGGAGGAACGTTGGGTGATATAACAGAGAGGAGAGTGGGAGGAATGTTGGGTGATATAACAGAGAGGAGAGTGGGAGGAACGTTGGGTGATATAACAGAGAGGAGAGTGGGAGGAATGTTGGGTGATATAACAGAGAGGAGAGTGGGAGGAACGTTGGGTGATATAACAGAGAGGAGAGTGGAGGAATGTTGGGTGATATAACAGAGAGGAGAGTGGGAGGAACGTTGGGTGATATAAAAGAGAGTGGGAGGAACTTTGGGAGATATAATAGAGATTGGGAGAAACGTTGGGAGATATAACAGAGAGTGGAAGGAACGTTGTGTGATATAACAGAGAGTGGGAGGAACGTTGTGTGATATAACAGAGAGTGGGAAGAACGTTGTGTGATATACAGAGAGTATAAGGAACGTTGGGTGATATAACAGAGAGGAAAGTATAATGAACGTTAGGTGATATAACAGAGAGGAGAGTGGGAGGAACGTTGGGTGATATAACAGAGAGTGGGAGGAACGTTGGGTGATATAACGGAGAGTATAAGGAACGTTGTGTGATATAACAGAGAGGAGAGTATAAGGAACGTTGTGTGATATAACAGAGAGTATAAGGAACGTTGGGTGATATAACAGAGAGTATAAGGAACGTTGGGTGATATAACAGAGAGGAGAGTATAAGGAACGTTGGGTGATATAACAGAGAGGAGAGTATAAGGAACGTTGGGTGATATATATATATTCTATATACACACACACACACAGTTACGAGCGTCATTCCTCATCTCCTAATCAACAATCAGTCATCAGGTTTCATCTCTGTCACCGTTTGCTTTTTTTTTTGGAATGGCGCCCTCCTATTGGTTGGCTACGGTCACGCCACCTTTGCCCCCCCCCCCATCATGCCCCCCCACTCGCCTTTTCGTTTATGTAATTATTGTGTTGGAGCGGGTCGCTCCTTAAATAAATGCATATATTAGTTAATAACCAAATGGAATCCTCTCTTTCTTTTTCCCTGTAAGAGACGCCTACGGAAGCCAACAGTAAATAGACAGATAAAGCACATAGGCTATAGTTATTAACTAACATATGCATTTATTTAAGGCGCTAATTTATAATTGTAACAAATAGTATTTGAATCAAAACATTCAATCGGGTAAAACACGGGCGTTGCCTGGGTCATTCGGCTAGTAACATATTAAGTGGAGAAACGCTGGATAATATAACAAATGAGTCTATTTTGATTGCCCTCTCTCTCTTTCTACTCTCTACGTTTCCTGCGGGAAAACGCCAGCTCCAGCTATCATGCGGAGTACGAGGCTGATACCATCGTCCTGCGGGATCGGCGACTCCCATTACCCATCTTACCAGCCAGAGGGCGCGCCGGGCATTGGACTCGACACGGCTCCAGGCGCATTACACTGCAGAGCTTGCTGCCCGGTGGACCCCCCCCCCCCCCCGTGAATGTGCCCCGCTCCATCCCCTGGGCCGACCTGTGTCGGAACTGCTTCTCGGGGCACGACGCAGATATCGCCCTACGGCTGGCCCTCCACGCCCTACCCCATCCTGACCATCCTGCCTCGAGGCGTGCCACCTGTGCCGCCTGTGGGTCCAGCGACGAGTCGCTGACCCACAGATATTGGAGTTGCTGAGCCGTGCGACCCCTGCTCCGGGAGGTGTTCGCCTACTGCGAAGTGCCCTTGGATCTGCAGGCCTGGCTCCCCGGCGTCGGCCTCCATCCCGAGGCAGTGTAAATAACAAATGTGGCGAAGGCTACCATCTACAAGTACCATCTTTGTCTTGAGGTGGGCAATGCCAGCCAACACCTAGACCTGCCCACTCTGTGGGAGAGAACTCTCGCAGTCCACCGGTGGCGGAGTCTTTCCCGCGGTGGGTGCCATCAATGAAGACCTTGTATATATTTTATATATATATGTGGCAATATAGTGGTAAATGTGGTGAGGAGAGAAATAATCACACGACGAGTTGTTAGAGCAATCATCCAGGCAGCCAGCCGAGAGAGAGCGAGCGAGACGTTATCAGCTGAACGACTGTTTTCCCTGTGTACACAACCGGGGGGCTAACCAGGATAGTCGCCAGGTGGTGACGCCCCCCCCCCCCCTCAGGAATGTGGCCAAAAATGGTCATAAGTTAGTTGTCTAAAGTGTCTCGCTTTAGCTGCCCAGCTCTCTCTCTCGTTGGCTGTTGGTTTGTTTTATTAATCCTGGAAGAGCATATATTATGACATATGGCCCCCGCTGAAGAAGGCTGAACATGGTTTAAGTATATTTAAAGTTGGAGAAGCCAGGAATAGAGAAAATAATTTTACAGTTAAAATTAGTTAAGGTAATGGTGACATAGTTTTATGTAAATAAAATATTGTATAGTACACAAGTAAATATTATTTACAAGCAGTTTTACAACACCGGGGAGTTTGACATTTAAGGAAATCTTTGAAAATATCATGGTTATAAAAGGCTATATACAACAAAATCTAATGTACTATAAGGGAAGTGATATGGAGGAGTGTGAACAACGAGAAGAAGAGTCACATACATATGGTGAAATTCTGAAGATCATTAAGACTGGGGAACTCTACACTTTAAGATATTTTTCAGGCGGACATGGCAAGGGGAAACTTGTCATGGGCTTTCTATGCTATAAGTGTAGAGTACGAGAAATGAGATTGAGGTTGACAATTGTGTGAGCTCAGGACTGAGGTAAATATAAAACTACATACAATGTTAGAACCTCGGCGAACAGAGCGAGGGGAGACTTGACCTGGGCCAATCTAACTTATCTATGTAGTTACTTGTGTAGCGAGTCCGAGGGGAAAAGTCCCGTGTGTAGGTGAGGAAGTCGAATGGATTTATATTTAATTTTCGAAGATAAAATAGTTCTAGATGCAAAGGTAGAATATAGGCGGATAGAGCGAGGGGAAACTCGCTTTGGGCCACTCTACCTTAATTATTTAGATCCTACTGGGTTCGTAAAGTCTTGTTGTCAGGTTAGTAATTCGTAAAGATTTCAGGGGATAAGTGGTTCAAATATCTTTGATCATCTTGATTGTAAGTGTAGTCATGTTGCTTTCGTGAGTTAATAGCCGTTTTAGTATGGATTAGAGTGTGATTGAAGTGTTTATATGGGAAATTGAAGGTATTTTTGGGTTGGTCTCGATCATTTACGGGCGGTGAAATAAATTGTTCGTTTTCCGTATAGTGTTTTAATTTGTTGACATGAATTGTATCTGTCTCACGACTTAGAGGTCGGTTGGAGCGGTTGATCCGTACGATTTGAGGGGAAATTATCTCCAGTATTTCATAAGGTCCTGAGAAGAAAGGTGCCAGTTTACCAGTGTCTGGATGGTGGTATATTTTTGCCAAAACGAGATCGCCTACTTCAAAATCGGAAGCTCTATGTGTTTGGTCGAATCTCGCTTTGTCGCGTAAGTGTCGTTCGTGTGTCCTTTGATAGGCCAATTCTCTGGCGTCGTCGATTTTTGGGTAGTTTTGTACATGCTCGGATAGTTGTAGCGGGAAACTACCTAACAAAAGGTATGACGGTGGAAACCCGGTCACAGAATGTGGGGTATGGTTATAAGCCTGAAGGACCTGAGGTAGTAGTTTGGTCCAGGCCGTCTTAGGTTGTTGGAGGCGCAACAGTTTAAGTTTGCCAGTAATCGTGGCGTTTAGTCGTTCACTTAATCCGTTGGTCTGAGGGTTGTTGCTTGTCGTGAGAAGTTGGCCAATGTTATGTCTAATCAAAAATCTACGAAATTTCGGAGAGGTGAAGGCAGGGGCTCTATCCGTCAAAAGTCGTTTAGAAGAACCAAACTGCATCACCTTTTTAATCAGTTGGGTATAGGTGAGAATGCTGGTGGACCGCGATGGAAATGCTCACGCGTACCGTGTGGCATGGTCCACTACGACATGTAAGCAGGTCTGAGAATTTCCATATTTCGCGAATCCAGAAATAGTATCTAGTGACACTAGTTCGTACGGCAGGACCGCTGGGGGGAGTTGTCCCAATTCTCCGTAGATAGGTCCTTTTGGTGGTTTGACCAATTGGCATACTGAACAGGTTCTTACATGTGTCCTGATGTCATTTGTCATGCCGTCCCAATAGTATTGGGCTGCGATCAGTCTGGTCATCTGCGAAATGCCGGGGTGATTGAAATCGCGATGGGCTCGTTGTAGTAGGGTGCCACGGAGTGATGGTGGAACAATTATTTTAGCGACACCCCGTCGTATGATGGTCATAAGGTCCTTGTCATTGAGGATATACCTTGTGTCCCTCCGTAATTCGCTCTGATGATCTTTTATTTGACCTGTGGATAGGAATCCGCAGAAAGGGTTACGGGAGAGTAGGTCCGCCTCGTACTGACGCGAGCCCTTGAGGTATTTGACCTCATAGTCGTAAGCTGAGAGTCGAAGGCTCCAACGAAAGAGGCGTCCGGTGGGGTCTTTTATGGTCTTTAGCCATTGTAAGGCGTGGTGATCCGAGTAGATGACAAACCTTGTACCTAGGAGGTACACTCGGAATTTGTCAACGCACTCTACAATGGCTAAGCACTCCAGTTCAGATATAGTGTAATTACGCTCATAGGAACGCAACGCGCGACTGTAATATTGTACAGGGTAGATGTTACCGTCAGGATGTACTTGTTTGAGTACACCTGCGATGCCCTGCGTGGAAGCGTCGCAATAGACCTGGCATGGGAGCCCTTCTTGAAATAGATGTAACACAGGTTGTGTTGCGAGGTGTTGCTTCGATTTATCAAAGGCTTGTTGACAATTCGGGCTCCAAAGCCATTTGGCGTTATTTTTAGTAATTGATTTAAGGGGTGACGAAGTCTAGCATATTCTGGGATGAATTTATGATATACGTTGAAGGCTCCTAAAAATGATTGTAGGGTTTTAACGTTGATAGGAGTTCTAATAGCGTTGATGATTTCGGTATTTTTAATATTAGGTGTGTAAGTCCCTGCGGGGATGTGGTAGCCGAGAAAATCTATTTCATTTTGATAAAAATTACATTTTGTAAGGTTAAGTTGGAGATTTTCCTCTAAACAGAATTTAAAGAAAAGTCGAAGGTGCGTAAGGTGTTGTTCTGAGGAGTCAGAAAAAATAACGAAGTCGTCATAATAATGGGCTATGAAAGAGAGGTGGTGTTTGTGGATCAACTGGGTAATCACACGTTCGAAAATTTGGGGTGCTGATTTGAACCCAAAGGGTAAGCGTTTGAAATTATATTGCCCTTGTTGAGTCACGAAAGAGAGTAGTGGTTGACTCTCCTCCGCAATGGGGATTTGATAGTATGCATTGCTTATGTCAACGGTGCTAAATACTCTGGCTTTCGACAGGTTATCCAGTACCGTTTCTATCAATGGCAAAGGATGCAAATCCGAGGGTACTAGTTCGTTCACGCGACGGAAGTCAATGCAGAGACGCATGGTGTTATCGCGTTTGCGAACGAGTGTCACAGGGGAGGAATATGGGCTAGAGGAGGGGGTGATTATGTCATGTTTTAGAAGTTGAGATATCTGGTCCTGAATTTCCTTCTGGTAGGCATAGGGAGTTCGGTATGGTCGGAGGGAAATAACCTTATCGGAAATAATTTTGAGTTTTACAGGGGTTATGTTGAGTGGTAATACATTGAATTTATTGATAGGGAAAATATCTTTAAAAGAATACAATAATTGCTGATAAGGGATAGTCAGTTCTGGGCGTTGTTCGATAAATTCTTTAATCATTTGTTCTCTAGAGGCGCATGGGTTGGTAGGAATGCTATTAAGGTTGTAAGGGTGAGAGGGGCATTCAGGGGAAGGTTGATAAATATTACTAAGGGTTGTTTGTAAGTAAGGCTCACGTGGAGGTTGAAAATCGTCAACGCCTAAGTTAACCGAGTGAATTATGGGTCGTTTAGGGTTAGAAGTTATTATTCGCGAGCCGTGCTTACAAGTGGGAAGGTCACATACAAAATGGTACAAATGTTTAGGTACTGGAACACTATTTTGAAGTATCAATTGATTATGAAAATCTATTGTTAATCTTAAGAATTGCATAACATGAATAGATAGGATACCATGTTCAAGGGGTGAATTTAAAATATAAAATGTTTCATTAAAATTAAAATTATTAAATTGTATTGGTAAGGTAACTAATCCGATTGGTTTGGCATGACTAGATATAGTACGGATAATAACATCATTGTTAATAGGGGTGGAACAAATGAAACTATTGACATTTTTAATATATTCAAATTGGTTTAAACTAATTATGGAAACATTTGCTCCAGAGTCAATTAGGAATGGCATCTTTAAAGAATGAATGATAGGGGTTAAAATAATTGCACTTACAGGCGTATGCTGGTTTAGGGTGCAGGTAGGTTCATTGAGCTTCGGAGGAGTTCTGCTGCCGAAGCTGGCATTACTTGGTTTCTCCCGAGCTCGTCGTTGCTGCGGTCTCGTAGACACCTGCAGGCCCAGTCGATCTTTGGGGTTGCTCGACGCTGTGGACCGCAGGTGTAAAGGTCCGAAAAGTCCGCTGGTAGGGCCCTCGCTGCTGACACTGTGCGTGCCAGTGTTGTCCGCCACAGTAACGGCAAGGATATGGTGGGGTCTTGTCCACGGTGGTGGAAGGTGTTCTGCTCTGGCGCGGTGATCGTTGTTGGGCAGCTTTAGTGCTGGTGTTATCCCCTTCGTAGGTCAGCTGTTGGGCTAAGCACAACCATTCTTCTGGTCCCGAGGGTTGTGCCATCTTTAAAAGGTTGTCATAGTTACGTGGCACACCGTTGGATAGTGCTTGCACGATGGCACTCTTAGGGAAGTTGATCGCCAATCCGATTCGGACCTTGTTCTTGTAGTAGGTCTCGATCTCGGCCATCGACGTGCATTTAAGTTCATAGAACTCTTGAAGGGTGAAGCTAGGGCGTCGGGGATAGACGGCGCAGAGTGACTCTTTGACCTCTTCATAAGTCTTATTGAGTAGCGCTAAGTCTTGTGCAATTTTGCGAGGTTCGCCTCTGAGTGATGATAGAGCCTTTCGAGCTTGGCGTGCTGGCTCTAAGTTGTAGAAGTTCGGCTGAGACTCAAGTTGTGAGAAGAAGTGTGCGGCAGGTTCATCTCCGTCGTAGGTGATTGTTTCTTCAGACTCACGGTTTAAAAGTTGGTCGAGACAGAGGGTGAGAGTTCGAAGGGAAGCGGCTATAGTAGAGTCGGTCGTTGGTTCTTGTGGAACTTGGTTGTGGGTTTGTTCGATCATCGTGGTATTGCTTCTTGTTTTCTTCATACTCTGGTATATGAGGGATTTGTTTCCCGGTCAGGTCTTATCCTGTCGACTTTCAATGTGGCAATATAGTGGTAAATGTGGTGAGGAGAGAAATAATCACACGACGAGTTGTTAGAGCAATCATCCAGGCAGCCAGCCGAGAGAGAGCGAGCGAGACGTTATCAGCTGAACGACTGTTTTCCCTGTGTACACAACCGGGGGGCTAACCAGGATAGTCGCCAGGTGGTGACGCCCCCCCCCCCTCAGGAATGTGGCCAAAAATGGTCATAAGTTAGTTGTCTAAAGTGTCTCGCTTTAGCTGCCCAGCTCTCTCTCGTTGGCTGTTGGTTTGTTTTATTAATCCTGGAAGAGCATATATAATGACATATATGTATATTTATCAATTATTTATATCTATTTACTCATATATTTATCATTATATAATCCTTTTTATTTATATTTATTCAGTATATAACCTTATATAATCTTATATGAACGATTAATAAATCGGTTTCAATCTCTACTCTCTCTATTTATTTAAGGACCATAAAATAAATTTATTATTTAATTGATCATTTGTTGAAGTAATGGTGGAATATTGGCAGAGTGAGAACAGCGAAATATTTAAAATTTGGTGAGATTTATGTCTGCGAAATTCACGAGGAGAAAATGTAAATTTGAACACCTATCTCTTTGCACATATGTAAAGTATAATAATTTTTAATTTAATATATATTAGCTCATTCAAAATACTTACAATCAATAGATAAACAGTTGTTCGATTAACTATGCCTATATACAAATTGTATGTATTTTACTTGTACTTAATTGTAAATTACTAAATTGTACTTGTATGTAAATCCACTTAGAGATGATCAGAATCAAAATTTGCAATGAGTGGTGATAGGTAAGTTTCTGGAGGGCTGGGGTTTTGGGCTGGTACAAATTTGATGCCATTAGGATGTTTTGGACAAATTATAATTCGATGACTCTTGTACGTTATGGACAGGTGAAAATTCGATGGCAATAGAATATATGGACTGATGGCAATTTGATGACAATAAGATGTTATCGGCTGGTAGAAATGTGGTAATGGGATGCAAGGGATTGGTGAATATTCTACACCAATGGGGGATTAGGTCCTAATATAAGCTCGATGACAATAGGATGTTATGGCCCTGTGGAAATATGACAATAGGTTGTTTTGGACCGTTAGTTTGATGAAAATTGAACGTTATGAACTAGTGAAAATGTGATGACAATATGGGCTGTTTAAAAGAATATGTTAATGATAATTATCAGGCCTCCAAGGAAAAGTTGTTTATTTTTATTTTTAAATTGACAAATCTCTAACTTTTGTGCACGAAAGCCCAGAGATTTGCCAATTAAAAAAAAATAAAAAGAAACCTTTCCTTGGCCTGATGTTTTCACTTTAAAAATATTGATACAAGGGATTATTTCATCGAATATTTTAATGAATTTAATGGTAATTCGAAGATACTCAGATGTTATGAACTAATGGTAATTTGACGACACACAGACTAGAATGTTATGGGCTGGTGGTAATTCTTCCCCACTAGGATGTTAGGGATCAATTTAGTGACAATTGTATATCAGTGACTGATTATAATTCGGTGACATAAAGATGTTATGGACCAATGTCATTTTGACAATAAGATGTAAGGGTTTGGGGGTAATTCGGCGACAATAAGATTTTATGGCTTAGTGTCATTCTGAGTGATATAACTAATGGTAGTTTGATGACAATGGGAGAATATGGGCTAATGGAAATTTTATGATTATTATATTGTAACAATGAATAGTGGGGAATATCATGTCAAAAGAATAACATGACAGCTAGATGACAACATATGCCTAGTAATTTAATGATACAAGGGTACATGGGCTTCACGCTAATAGAATACTATTAACTAATAGTAATTTGATGACATAACAGAGGAAGAGCCAGCCAACCTTGGCCACATGGTAATGAGCCATGTGCGGATGACGCGGCAATGAAGGCCGCAGACTTCCTGGACCGCAGCCAACGCTACCGGGATCAGGTACGTCACCTTCGCCACAGCAGTGGTATGTATAGACTCCTCGGCTAGTAGTGCATAGGGAACACAATCACATCACTATGGAACAACTGCTTGCATACCTTTTGATCAAATACACATATGAAAAGAGCTTAGGAAATTTACTATATAGATATAAATAGGATAGCAGATATTTGCATAGAAATATGGTTTAACAGGATATGGGTTTGTAAAACATATATTTGCATATAGCCCTAAATACATCTATATTCGTAAAACTCTAAATGTATGTCTAGTTAATAAAGTGTCACTTGAATATATAACAGTTGAGCAGTATATATAGTTGAAAAAAGGCAATGTGAAGCATTGGAAAATATAACGGCAGAATCGCTTTATAAAGCATTCATTTAAATAGAGATCAGTTGAATATAGCTTGTTAAAAACCATTTGCATAGAATTTATAGAATCATATTTGCCTATACCTTAGAAAAACTTGTACATTTGCATATATAGGTTAAATACCTATGTACCTATGTTTGGTTAAGCAAAAATATATATGCAGAATTCTTGTTTGTATAACTAAAATGATACAGATAGCATGGTGAAACATTACTTCTTTCTCTGTATAGAATGGTGAAAGTCTTATTTGAACATATCTTGGCAATATACAGCCGTTAGGATATTGCTTGGTAAATACCCTACTAGGCGCTAGGACTTGGTAAAACAGTTAGTAGAGAACCTTTATCTGTTCATAGAATATTGTGCGGAAAACATCTATTTCTGGAAGATATATTAAAATACTGCAGCAACAACAAGATTCCTTTTTTTTTAAGTTTCTTACCCAAAATTATTTTAATTATTTGCCCCATTTCTCAAAGAACTGTTGTTAGAGACCCATTTAAGGATCAACCACGACACTTCACCATTGATAAAGCTGATAGTCTCCGAAACGTTAGAGAGGTAAGTGATAAAATATATTATTTGACCCATGGATTTTTCATGCAAATTATTCTTACCAGCGATTGAATTTTCCAACTCACCTACACATTTATCTGTATTCTGAATATAGAGCAATCCCCATAATATCTATATTTTGAAAATATATCTGTATATAACTTGTGAAGAGCATTCCTGTATAACATGTAAAATAGCTATAAGCGAAAATCTCGATAAAACATCTATTTCCCTCTAACTTGATAATGCAATTCTCATTACACATATAACTAGTTGAAATATTTATTTGAATAAAAGGTTTCATGAAATATCCTTTAAAAATTACGGTTTAAAAAAGAAAGTCTCCAATATTGTATTTATAAATTGTTCAGTTCCACGTATGCATAATAATGAAACTACTTGGCATTGCAAATGAGATATCGAATAGTTTGTAAATAACTTTGTTAATTAATCAGGTGGATATCAAAGACATAATTATTTAAGAGAATCTAGAATTAGAATGTAAAAAGTGCGAATTTTTAAAAAGATCTCTCTAGTTAACTTCATCTGATATTTGCTGAAAATGTTGTATATACCTCTGGACATTGATTGTTTCATGCCACTTGACCACATCGAGCGACCTTGGTGCATAGGTTTAATATGAGCAACTCTCTCTTATTAATATACTAGCGGATGTACCCGGCTTCGCCCGGGTTTTAGTCGAGTAAAAGTTTCCCATACGAATATTAAAAAAATATATTTTCCAAGCAAACATCCTCTTTCTACTGAATTTTGTTCCTGCCTATTAAAAATGATCTGGCTTCGCCCGTGGTCTACTTTATGGAATTTTCCAGAAATAATTTTGTATCTGATAATCAAACATGATACAGCAATATTGTCATCACCATTTTCTAACTAAAAATAACTATTTCGATCAGTAATTGGTTAATTTTACTTTTTCTTGGCTCTAAATTCGACAATAAACGTTTCCAGATTTTTCTCTGTCTCCTTTTAAAATTTCAGCCAGATTAGGTACTTATTGAGGTTTTGTATAGCCGACAACCATAAATACACTGACCTTTTTATATAGAGATTGTATTGTAATCAGAGACAAGCATCTTTATGGGAGCGCCAATTATTTTTATTGTAAACGAATACAAAGCAACCTGAGATTTCGAAGGAGTCTTCTTAATCCAAAGCTGAGAGGCTATGTGGTATAGCCTTCTTAGCTTCAGATTACGAAGAAATCTCTGATTGTTTTGTGTTCGTTTAGAATAAAATAAAATAAAATATTACAGAATGTTTACTGTGTTGTATTGAAGATTTTGAAATAACGCTAAACTTTTAAAGCCTTTGATGCTATATGTGGATTGTGTTTTATATTTAAATGATCCATAACAACAAGTTAGAATTGAATACTTATATTCATACATCATGCTGAAAAAGTACACCAACTTCCTGTTGTCTATTCTTGGTCATTGGTCCATCTTCTTATTTCATAGAGTAGTCCTTTAATTATATCTATGAATATATTTACATATTAGACATATACAGGGTCCATTATAAAAGTAATGAGCATAATGTTATTGTGACGCGACGTTAGATAGCAGCACGGTAAAACCGTGGGAAATGTGCTGGAGGATTATGCCCTTTCAATCCATGCAGCCGTCAGTTGAGTTCGAGCAGTGTGAGGGGAGATACATGCCTCCGCTTAAAGTGTGTTTTCAACTTTTGTAACATAGCGCGATGAAGCGTTCGCTTGAACAACGATACGCCATAAAGTTTTGCGTGAGGCTTGGAAAAAAATGCAACCGAAACATTCCAGATGCTGCAAAAAGCCTTCAAGGACGATTGCATTTCAAGATCACAGTCTGGGAAGTGACACAAGGCGTTCAAGGAGGGCCGGGAGGAGGTCGCCGACGAACCCCGTTCAGGACGCCCAACAACGGCCAGAACTGACGAGAACGTGGATCGTGTGCTCGAAGTTTTGCGTACCGACCGTCGATTAAGCACCCAGCAAATTGCTGACACATTACACATGTCCACATTTGTGGAACATGGGATAGTGACCGAGGATCTGCAAATGCGTAAGGTCTGTGCGAAGTTTGTGCCGAAAGTGTTGACGCAAGACCAGAAAGAACTTAGAGTTTTGCGCTGTCAAGAATTGTTGGATTTGATTCAAAATGATCCGGGCTTTCTGAACTCTGTAGTAACCGGAGACGAATCTTGGATGTTTGAATACGACCAAGAGTCGAAAAGGCAGAGCTGTGCATGGCACAAAAAATCATCCCCACGCCCCAAGAAAGCGCGAATGAGCAAGTCGCGCATCAAAACGATGATCATTGTCTTCTTTGACATCCGAGGAATAGTCCATTGTGAGTTTGTACCGCAGGGACAAACTGTAAACTCAGCCTTTTACCTGGAGGTGCTCAGGAGATTGAAACGCCGGATCGCACGCGTGAGGACTGACATTAAAGACACGGTCAAGCTCCACCATGACAATGCCACCAGCCACACAGCCTTCATCATTACCAACTTCCTGGCCCGGAGCAACACCCCGGTGATCCCTCACCCCCCTTACAGTCCCGACTTAGCTCCATGTGACTTCTTTTTGTTTCCGCGACTCAAGAGAGAGATGAAAGGAAAACATTGGGAAACCGTGGAAAACATCCAACACCATGTTACAACGTTCTTGAGAAGCATTCCTGTCGAGGAGTTTCAGGGTGCCTTTCAGGCGTGGCAAACGCGTCTCCGCAAGTGTATTGATGCAGGAGGAATGTATTTTGAAGAAAATTGAACATTCGCACAAATTACGATCAATAAATGTATTTTGCCAGTAAATGCTCATTACTTTCAATATGGACCCTGTATAACAGAGTGAACACAAAGTTTTATTGTAATAGGTTCCAAATGGATAAAACGATTTGAAAATAGTTTATTTTTGTATTGCGATACCTGCAAACCTTCATGAGTTAGTTCTTCATCCGGACAATGGTTGCGTCTTTGCCAAGTCATTGACCCGATGAAAAGTGATAACGAATGAAAGGCTTGCCGTTTCAGCAACTAAAAGAAAATCTTTGCAAATTGTCCTATTGCTTATTTCCGAATATAATTTTGCATTTTTCTTTGAAATTTCCTTTGTGAATATCATTTAAAATATATATGTTAGATGAAAATTTGTAATAAGATTAGATATTGCCTTCGTTTGATGAAAATATTTAAAAATAATTATTTATTACCAAGTAGTTAATTTTTAATTACTTGGGTAAAATGACAATAAAATATTTTTCCAGTCATATAGCATTTAAGGAATAAATCAGAGATCATGTTCAACAAATATTTATTTATTTTAGTTTCATTAAGCGTCTTATATACTTAGAGCTTAAAATTCAGCATTTTATATGAAAAAAAATTGCTATACGTCATATATTTGAGTTTATTAAATCCTTTTCTTAAACCTCAAAAGCAGCATTATTTAGGAAGCAATAAAATTAACATTTGTAGACTATTAGCGAATATATTTACATTGAAGTTTATTATATTTGGCTTGCTTGTCATCTTACACCAGATTCTAACAATTACTGCCGCCCTATATGGATACTAATAACCTTTGTATCGTTCTTCAATGATTCTAATATCTTGGTGAAAGCGTTCTTTGGATACTAGCCGAATGACCCGGGCAACGCCCAGGTTTTACCCGATTAAATGTTTTTATTCAAATATTATTCGTTACAATTATAAATTGGCGCCGTGGATGTGACTCTTGTGAAACGTCCCGCTCCAAACTTTGTGTCAGAGAAGCGATATTTTTATAAAGAGATGATCTGGCTTTGTGTCTTCTGCTTAGAATTTTGTTCCTGCACACTAAAAATGAACTGGTTTCACCCGTGGTGCGGGTCAGCTTTTTGGAATTTTTCCCGATATAATTTTGTATCTGATAATCAAACATGATGCAGCAATATTGTCATCATCATTTTCTGACTAAAAAAAAACACTATTTTGCCCAGAACCTGTCAATTTTATTTTTTATTGGTTAAAAAACCGATAAATATATTTTCCAGGTTTTTCTCTATGTCCTGTCAAAACACGTTTTACATGTACATTTGGTCAGCTGATATTACCTCCCATCTTCACCGCTAGAGGCGCTGCTTGCGAGAGAAAAGGCAAATTTGCAACGCAATTTGCAAATAACTCGAAGAATTTTCGGAATAGAGACCTGAAATTTTTCACTATAAGTTTTTCCAGAATCTACTCTATATACTGTTAAAAATTTAGTCAGATTAGTTATGTATTGTGGACGTGTATAGCCGACATAAATATACACATACATACATACACTGACTTTTATATATATAGGGATCTGCATTGAGAGTTAATTGTAAATGTGAATCTATCAAATGTAGTTTTAGATTAATTAGGCACCCGAGCGTGTGGAAAACATATTTTCTACTATTCTTGCCTAATGCGGTGACTAAAAGTGTTTGACATTTTTGTTTGACAGGAGTGTTTGAGAAAGGCAAACTAAACATTTTTCACATCGTCATTCCATGTTGAAATAGACTCTCTATCGCCATTGATAGTCTGTGAGTTGGATGTCCAAATGAAAATACCTCTCTTTGTCTTGGAACAATGAATCTGTAGAAATCTATTCATTAAATATTTTAGATCATCACTATCTTCCTCTAAAGATTTCACCAAATCCTTATTTTTAAAATATGTAAAACAATGGGGGTAAAGCTCTATCATGACCTCGCGTTGACTAAATATACTTATACTACTGTGTATAATAATGCAATTCTACAATAAACTGTGTGTTAGCAAAATAAACAATAATGTAATATTGCAGAAACCTGGGTTCCCCAAATCAATAATCATTTAATATTCCGTTGTTGACTGTTGGTCCGGGGCCGCTAATTAGCTATTCCTAACATCCAGATCTGATGGCCGAAACTTTCTATCTCTGAAACTTTGACATTTTGGACATAATGGGTTGAGATAGAAGTGATGAAACTCGTTATGATAGTAGATTATGTACGTTTATCTTGTGATATATGGGCTATGTAAACTCTAATGTTTGTCCCCGTTCATTAAAAGCACTTTGTAAAAAAAAGATGACATTGAAGTGAAGTGGCTAAGGTCTTCAGATAATGAAACATCTTCGAGTTTATCGCCTAAATGTTGCCATTTTTGCTTTTAGAGCCTTTCTGAAAGACCAGATTGGATATGTTCATAAATTGTGATATTATATAGGTGTACGGGTAACAGTTTATAGATCTGATATTAACACAAAGCAATAACGCGCCATCTATACATATAAAATGAAAGGATTTAAAAGCACGAATGTTTCTTTTATACATAATACAAATTTCTACCGCCCTTACTGCGATGAAAAAAATATAATGGGAGGGCTTGGCTCATCAGTAGTGAAACCGCTGGGAGGGTTCACTACTGATGAGCCAAGCTCTCCCATTATATTTTTTCATCGCAGTAAGGGCGGTAGAAGTTTGTATTATGTATAAAAGAAACATTCGTGCTTTTAAATCCTTTCATTTTATATGTATAGATATGATATTAATAATAATTAATATGTAATATTATGAATGACGGCTAGGTAACCTTTCTATATTATTGTTATTGTTTTAGAGAGTGATGTTGGTGAAATAAATCACTTTGCAATGTTGTTTATTAAAAACAAATAAGACATGTCTCAACCGCTCATATGAACAAGTTAGATTGCATAGCGCCATCTAGTGGAACAAAAATCAACTAAACGTTGATTTAACATGTTCTATTCGGCTAAAATATTTTCTAGATATATTAAGAAAAGCCAACCACGAATGCCTTTTTCATAAGTTTTTGTATAAATCGATATAATTTATTCATGTATATTTCATTTTGTTTATGTTGTTTTAGAGTTTACTTTGAATTAATTGGGTTCTAAGAAAGTGGTTTGAAATTAATTTAAGTAATTGGAAATTTTAATCTATCAAACTAAATGTATTAAAATAAAACAATTTTCGGAACATCGATATATACTGATATTAAAAATTAACATAAAATATATTACTAATAAACTAAGGAACTCTGCAAATATTTCTTTTTTATCAAATATATTTAATTGAAATTATAATTCGCTAATATTATAGAGAGAGAGAGTTATATAAAATTCTAATGATGCCTTCATTTATCATCACCTGTGCGTTCTATACCGGGGAGATAAACAAAACATATCGTTTTGATGCATTTCCAAAGGTAGATGTGTCCACTTTTGCTACATAAATGCCATCCTATAGCATTTTGCATTTTATTTTGACTTTAGCGCTAAAAATATTTTTATTTTGAAAAAAAAAACAACTTCTTGGTGCCTTTTTGCGATAAATATTGGAAGCCCTTGGATCATCAGTAGTGAACATTACCTTTTGAAAATATATATATATAATTTAGAGCCCATAATTTATAAATTTAATAACATATGACTTGCCATATCTTTGTATTATATTATGCTATATATTGAGAATAAGAAAAAAAAGGAGTAGATGAAATGTGTATTTTTATTTCTGAAGTGAATTTTTCACATCTATATTTTGTTTCGCACCGTCCTGGGGCTTCATGTCAATATTATAAGTCAGACCACAGAACGAGTAGTCGTAAAACTAATTTATTTTAACAAGGAATGTATTTACACATTTTTCTCGATCTCAAAAATACAATTGAAAGAGATATATAAACAAACTGTTTACAAATACAAAGATGACGTAGCATCACGTGGTTGATGATGATTCACCGAGTAGACCACCGCAGATTATTCTGTGACAATCAATATATTCCAATAAATATTTTAAAATTGTTTAACAACAAAATTCAACTACGAAACCAAGTTTATAATTCGGCCTCTAGGGTGTCATACACTTGTCAAAAAGTGGATAACGCGAAAAAAAAAAAACAGATATATTTTAATAATAAAAAGAAAAGTTAGGAGGTTTCATTTTTCAAAAATATCCACTATTGTAATAATCCACTTCATGCATTTTTTCAATTTTAGAAATCCCGTTGTTAAATCTTGCTGTTAAACATTTTAAATTATTTATTGGAATATTTAGAAAATTCTACTCAAAATTGAAAATATAAATTTTACTCTACTCATTCTGTTTCTCTTACTCTTATTTATTTTTAACATATATAAAATTAGAGTGCCTCACTGCATAAAATATACATTTATGTACATTTCTCTTTTCAAATTATTTCAACTTCTTTTTTTTTTAAATTTAATATCAATATGAATAACGTGCATTTTCCCTCTCTATATATAAATATGTGAAAAAATAAAAAGGTCAGGTGTTTTGGTCCTCGTGGCTTCCTGAAAATTAAGAAATGGGGGGTTAAGGTCAAATTTGAGGTCCGAAACGCGAACGTGGTTGAACTTTCTTGATTGGAAAGAAAATGGGTTGGCCAAATATCATAGAATAAGCCTTAATCAACGTTTAGTTGATTTTGCTCCACTAGATGGCGTTCTGCCATCTGAGCGGTCAGGATAGGCCTTTTTAAAAAATATGTGTGTGTGTGTAATATGCATATATTATATACGAGGTTTATGGTTCTCGATCGACAGAAACAGCCCATGGCTAGATGGAGCAATATCAGGACTGTAGAGAGGATGAGGTTGGACCAGTTCTTCAGATGATTTATTCAAATTTCTATCCATTTATTATAGCGGTGTGTGTGTGGAGCCTTTTATTTTCTAATGACTCTTAACTTACCAGAACCTTTTATTACGATTTTTTAAAAGGAATGCCTTCTAGAAAAATCTACTTTACAAATTTTTTTCTACAAATAATTAAAGATGCAATTTTTATTTTTGCTAAATTGTAATTTTAATGTATGTGTGAGAAAACCTAGTGTGTAAAAAAATGTCTTTAAAATTAATTGAGATTTTAAAATATTTCCTCACATTTGTAAATATTTCTTTATTAAAATCATTTATAAATTATCCAAGCTCTTTTTTTTTTTTTGGGGTGGTTGGAAAACCTCTTTAAAACTTAAATGAATTACATATATTTTAGTAAATTTATTGTATTTTTCCAAATTTTATATTTAAAAATTCACAAAAAATATAAGCACATTAAAAAATATATTTTATTATTTCAATATTACAATATCTTCTATATATATAAAAATCAATGTTTGTATGTTTGTTTGTTTGTTTGTTTGTTTGTATGTCCGGTATACAA
This sequence comes from Cordylochernes scorpioides, assembly GCA_030710605.1. Taxonomy (NCBI): domain Eukaryota; kingdom Metazoa; phylum Arthropoda; class Arachnida; order Pseudoscorpiones; family Chernetidae; genus Cordylochernes; species Cordylochernes scorpioides. The sequence goes on along the minus strand of CP092864.1, from coordinate 89,658,240 downwards.
ATTCGCAGTAGTTCACTAATTCAAACCAAAATTTCCATACATAGGTAAAAAAAATACGGGGAAGACGATAGGTTATTTTAAAAAATATATAAATCAATTATTAAAACTATATATTCTAATTATTCTACTTAGCTCACGAACAGCGCCCTCTATCAAAGATTAGATTAGATTATGCTGATGCAAACAAATAGATAATGCTAATAACAAACAATTATAAAAAAAAATCTTATCTAAATATATATCACTCGGGTAGATATGCACACGGGTCACCCATCTAGTATTAGATATACATATAGATCTACAATGTTCTCTCAAAAAAGAAGAGGAGAAATATTGATTGGTTTATGAAGTTGGAGTTCATTCTAGACGCCATTCCCAGAATAACATCCAAACCTTCGAATGATCGCCCACATTCTACAGATATAGTTCACTAAATACCAATAGTATTAATAATTTATTGAAATAAATTATCGTTTCGAATCTTCTTTCATATTTTGTAAAATTAAAATTTATTCAAAGAAAGTTTAGAGGTTCCTCAATATTTATAATATATTTTAAAATCACATCAAATAAAAAGAATACAAAAAAGATCATTGACAAGAGTTATTTAAAAGCTCTCAACAACGTTTCAAAAATATGCTTACCCTTTTCCAGCATGTAGTTACAATAAATAGATGAGAGAGGCAATGAGTTGTGCAAAACTCTGCTCTGTATGCAATTTACATAATTCTAATCTACATATTGTGTAACCCCGTGATACAAATCTTTAAAAAACTGATGACATTTTGTGAGGATAAGCAAAAACAGCCCTAAGAGGACACTTGAGGAACAGAATGTCTCTATGACACAGATTGTCTTTCAACACCGTAGTTTCAAGTGCACGTGCCCAGGCGACCACTTGGCTAATGACGCATACAAATCTGTTTTTAGAAATTTTTGATAAACTTTTGATGTGTTTTAAAAATCAAATTTCTCTTTGATCGATGGAGTACGGAACATATAGCTACGGCTCCACTCAAATGACCTGCAGTACCTTTGTTAGTGTTTGGTCTGGAGAAATCCTAAACCTCCGATAACAGGTAGCCATGTTTTTATTTCTAAAACTGTATATACCGTGAAACCTCGTTAAAACCCTCATATATAGGACGTTAATCCGGTCATTACGCTATTTCCCTCCAGTGGTCTTAGGTTTCTTTTAGATTTCCCGAAAATAATTCAATAAACCACTATACGATGGTCAAAATTCCCATATAATAGACCTGTTCTAAAGTTATACTTTGTATTTGAAAAATGGAATATAGTGCGCGAACATTTAAACAGTTATTAAGTAATTCTTTATTCACGATAAATAGAAAGAGTATATTTTCTATTTATTAGAAATTTATACCTTAATCATTTACAAGTGCAGGGTAATAAAGGTTTCTTTAATATCCTTTCTTTGCAACAATTATAAAATATAAGAACAGATTATATAGCGACAATATCGCCATTCGCCATTGAAGAAGAAACACAGTTGGGGAGAAGAGCTTTTATAAAAGAGTGAAGCAGCAACTAAATGTTCCGTGCTTTAATTGATAAAATGGAAATTTGACTTTTAAAACACATCATCAATAGTTTGATCCTAAAATATATAAATACAAATGTTGTATGCGTCATTAACCAAGTGTTTCTCTGGTCATCAAGCACGTGCACTTCTTTTATAAAAGAAGCTTTTCTTCCCGACCCGTGGTATTCTAAATTGTGTTGGTTGATAAGAATAAGCTATTGTACCCGTCGAAACCAACACTAGTTCTGGATTCATATACTATAGATAAGAGACAGCTGCTGAATAAAGACAACAGATATGCTATAGTATTGGCCAGTCTGATGAGAGACTGTGCTCCTCTGAGAGCAATGACCTTTGTAAACTATAACATGACGTAATATATTGTTACCACCAATGAGAGATCAGAAGTATAAAGGTTTTAAGCTAGGATCTTTTAAATTATTATTTTTGAATTTGAAATAAAACCTCCCGATGTAAGAAGAATCACTTACAGTATCTATTTAATTTACATTTTCTATAATTTGTTAATTAGAGAGATATTTAAAGGCGTTATTCACGTGCATTCAATATATGTGACAATAGTAGGTTAATTTCGGTTAAATCTAAAAGGTCTCTGGTAACTGCTGATTCCAAAGTATAGTTTCAACGTGAGGGCAGACTATAAAACAAAGTGTGAGAGGATTTCAAATGTAGATCTCAAAATTATAAAAATCCCTACCTAATATACATATTTGAAAATAAAATATATGCCGTCCGGCAAAATATTTGGAATTTGTAAAAACATTATCTTAATAGTTCGGCCATAGACTTGACCTACCCACATTGAAAGCAAATACATTTTTGCCAAGATTAGTAATATTTCATGAATTTCTGATTGGATCTTACAAATCCAAGCCACCCTGGAATGACGAAGGCCATAGCCTGAGTGGACTTTCCAAATTCTCCAAATTGGTGTTATGGCATTTTCTATGACTTGAGTCTGCAAGATTGCAAAGTTTATCAATGACGTATTGATTTGACGTTTATTTAAACGGAAGTGGTGTTTTTTTTTACATTTTCCTGCTACAAAATTTCATTTTCTACAAAATCTTTATAATAAATATACATCACTATTGGCTATAATTACCATCGCTTATTTACATATGTACGATCTTGTGATATATAAAAACGCTATAATTACTGAGTAGCAAATAGATAGAACCCCAGCAGAACAAAATGCAGAGCGCGTAATCTGAGCCTGATCGTTACTAAACGCGTTAAATTTTTAAAGGGGAAATGAAAAGCAAAAGCAATTTGTTTGGACCAATCGAATACGAGCATGACGCTGAACTTTCCTCCCTCACCAGCTAATTTGCTCCCTCATAATGACTAACAGAATTCCCCCCAACATTTCCTGGGTGCCCCAGGCATTCTTCTATAGTCCAGATAGGTTCTTGTAGCAATAAACTTGTACTGGTATCTGGAGAAGTCACTGGTAGTAACGCTGTTACGATCAACGGCTTTGCCAATACATGTGGAATAATTTTGAATATAATATTTTAGATAACAATATTTGTTATTCGGAAGTGATATTAATCGACATAAAGATACCTTTTTTTTAATACAGAAAGCTTCCCTATCTTACGCATCTGAAGAAGATGTTTTCGCTTCTCCCCCCCTAAAAAAAAAAAAAAATAATTTTCAACGGTTTTCCAGAAACATGACGTTGGATGCCAGACCGTTCCAATCTGTTATTTCTCCGTAGTCTACAGAACATAATTCAAGGATCCAATACTTTAAACTTTAAGGTTACCCGTCTGTTCTTCTACATGAAATAATAGCTGACGGGGATTTCTTGATCATCCAACTGGGCGTTACAAGACTACTTCGGTGTGAAAGATCAGATGTTTCGAGCAAGTATATATAGTAATTTAAACCGACAACCCCACCTTGTATATAACTTATAACACAATTTCCATGTTCTATAATAGAAACACATCTGTAAATGATTATACGCATGATTGACATGTGTCATTACATCATCATATGTAATGTACTTTGTACAAACTGTGGATAAATAAATAAAATTCTGTAATAGATTAAGAGTTGAGCTAAAGAAATAGAAGTCAAAAACGTCTAAATTCGAGATAAATGGAAGTCACAAAACAACATCTAAAGATAGATTGGAAACTGTCAGGACGGCGCCAGTTTAGAATTTCACCAGACGATCCACGCCCCTGTCGCATCTGTTGAAATGCAACACTCCCTTTCTCGGAAAATATATAAAAGGCCCCGTCTTTAGCCAAAAATACAGTCATTTGACAGTCACTTCACCATCTGCGTGAGCCCTCGTCGGTTGTACCCCAGGTCCACCTCATCCACTATGTAGACCAGTAAGAACTCTTCCATCTCCATCTTTCGCTCCTAGCTCAACTTTTATCTGTTCACGGAATTTTCTTAGTGCAACTGTGTCTTCGTTTTTTTGTATGGACATTCCCAAGCTTTCCACTCTGCCTCGACCACGACTGCCTGTACTCTGTGAGAACTGTTAAAGGTCTTACAAGGTGCAGAGAGGTACTGGAAAACTCCCCATCCTGACTGTTCCTCTCGGTCAACACAGTATAGCGAGAGTTGACAGGGACTCACACCATAGTTTAAGTCGACTGGAAACCTCATCACAGATTTAGTCGACAAGATTCTACGAGAGGCTACCAGACAACATCACATATATATATTTTTTTCCATAAAAATATTAGAATTTACTCTAATCATTGGCATATTATTTATTCTTAAAAAAATATAAATACAGTTATTTTGATGTAGAAGAAATTAAAATTTGTTCTAAATAGCTTTCAACATCAACATCATCCTTTTTATAAACACATTTCTTACTACACATACACAAATTAATAATATTGAAAATAGTTGGAATTATAAATAGCTAACTTCTCTTTGTTTTTACCAATTTTATCTACCAGACCGCTACTGTGGTATCGCCAAGTTTGGCGCAGAACAAATTCTTTTCGACTGTATGTATATATAAAGGAATTGTTTCATCGAGCCATTTATTCAAGAGGTTCTTAGCCTATTTTTAATCTTTCCAGTTATTTTCTATTTAATTTGTAGATATGTATTTAATTTTCCACGAATTTTTCATTTATAGAGATTGCAAATGCACCAAAACAATGCATTTTATGATCATTTTAGCTCAGAATGCACATATTGATATAAAAGAATAAGCTACAACACCAGAATTAAAATATATAGATAAGTAAGCCAATGGTTTCAGTCTATAGCTCTCATCAGTACACACAGCGGCGCCTTCGATTTCTTAACGTCCTAAGGAGGGAGTTATCTTGATCTTGGATTCTCCAAAAATATGTTTTAATTGATAAAGTGAAAGGGCCAGCTAACGCTAGAATATAGTGACTATTTATGGCAGGATTCTTTGCAGAAAAGGCGAATCTCCATTTTGAAAGAATACTTAAACAAAGAGCATTTTGTTGATGATCTGTGTAGTTTCATATCAAAGCATGTATCTCAACACTAGCTAATTAATAGATATATTAAGGAAATTGACTTATGGGTCCAATATACCTGAAGAAAAGAACAAAAAGGAAAGTTGAAACAAATAAACGAGTATTTAGGATGAAAAATCCAAATTTAGCTACGCTAGATAGTCATTACCATCGTTACAATGTCTCCAAATCAAATATCGCCTTATTTGCCATTATATTTCTAAATATATTTTCGATACAAATTTTATTTAGAGATGTCTGCGATTATGCAAAAAAATATATTATTATCTCTTTATAAAATAGATTATATTTTTATTTAATAAATATTTCGTATGGAAAGTGTTTTTTTTTTTTCCAAAATAATTGATTTGATAGTATATATTTGGCATATGAAAATGTTATTTAAGATATATTTAGAGAGATATTTTTCTATAAAATACAAAAGAAGTGTGGGAGTGACATCTTCTACGCCGATCATTATCGAATAATATTCCACCAATTTTGGCCCTGAAGGAAAAATATTTTATCCAAATTTAAATGGTTTTTTTTACTGTTAAATCGAATTTTTAATAAAAGTATTAAGTCAAGCGGGAAGACATTGAATACAGGGATCATTTTTGTTTATAACCAGCAAGGTTTAGGAAATTCTGTGAATATATCTATGGTTTTCTCTCTTGGTTAAAAAACTGTAATTGCAAAACTATATATATTTGTATTTATTTCATTGGTTGTTTCTAGGTAGGATGTGGAATCAAGCGTGATTTTAATGTCCTTTTCCTTTCTTTTCTTCTTTCAAACCTTGTAATTCACCAATTGTTTATGTAAAATAGTTCTCTGAATTTAATATTGTTACTTGACGCAAGTTTTCCTTGTGGGTATTCTCGTCTCTGATTTGATAATAAATAAAAATAAAAGTATTAAGTTAATCCCCATCGAGATAGCAAATGATAGTTTGCCCCTTCCTTTCTGACCGTATATATATTTACAGGTCAAATTTTAAAATATTGAAATCAATCAATAAGGTATCATTCTAATGAGAGGAAGAATGCATGTATATGTGTGATAAGCAATTACATTTTATTGTACCAATAAAATATAATTAAATTGAGTTTATTGTGTATGTTGTTACGTAGCGGTTGATGTTTTCTATTAATTATATTTTATATAATTAATATATAAATTAATATATAACCAAGGTTATATAGTAAAATAAAATATTTAATGGTGGAAAAAACTAATAAACACGAAAAAATGAACATATATATTGATAGCTATATAAAATATAATATATATATTATATATATATATGTATTTATTTAGCATTATAATATCTCTTTATAACTAATAAATAATATAGTAATATATTGAATATTAATTCAACTAAAAAGTAAAAAAAAAAAGAGATTAACTATTAATATAGTTAAGAAATAAAATAACAGATTGAATAATTTGAGTGTTATATATCTAATAAATGGTAAAAAAAAAAAAGAAAAAAAAATTATTTCAAAAAAGAGAGAAGATAAAGAGGGAAATAAAAATATAAGTAGAAAATAATAGAAAGTGATTGATTATTATTGTTAAAAAAAAAAGATGGAAACCAAAACGAATTAGTTACAAAAAAAAAATTATATTGTGAGATGTATACGCCATTTTGAATAATCGGCTATATATCACAGTAAATAAAAGTATATGATTGAGTATCTTCAATTAAAAAGCCATATATTAGATCAAAATATAATTTATTTACCAACATTTCAGTTGTGTGGCTGAACGTCAACCTTTTACAAGATATTACAACATTTATTTATTTAAATATGTTGTAATATCTTGGAAAAGATTGGCGTTCAGCCCACTTGAAATATTGGTAAATAAATTATATTTTTATCCAATGCCTTTTTAATTGAATATCTAATTATGGATTGCTCTCTATTTTTAAAATGATTGAATATATATATAAATATTTTAAAAATATATATAAATATAAATACGATATTTCACATTGTATAATGTAAGACATATTTGCGTCAAATTTCTTTATTTTTTAACACGATAAAAGGCGAGTTTTAAGAGAATATATTTATTCAATCTTCACTGTTGTCTAAAATATCTTGTAATAGCGTAGATAGCCAAGATCTTTCCTTTTTAATTTTACATTAACAAAAGAACCTGACTCAATATCGAGGCCTTAAGTCTCACACATTTCGTAATTTATCAAATAATATTTATGATTATTTTGAACTGAGTTCATATAAAATAACAGAAAAAAAAGATGATAAAGCATATTTTGGATTAAATATTAGAAACACAAGGTAAAACGACCATATCCGAATAAATAAGTAACGTTGGACATTTCGGTAACATCATCAGACCAAAGTACCGAATGAGAAAAAAATATCGAAGCATACTTTTGAATAGTAACTGTCTTCAAGTGTGTAAACAAGATAGCAGATAAGAAGAAAAGTTTTTTAAGAACCCTAAAATTTATTCTTAGAATTAGAAGTGGTAAAAGACCATCTTTTTCAGAATAATATTTTATGGTTCTTAGAAAACTATTTTCTTCTTATCTGCTATCTTGTTTACACACTTGATAATAGTACTATTTAAAAGTATGTTAAAAAAAATTAAAAGGTCAGGTGTTGGTATTAAAAAAATATATAGGCATATCCATGAGCGTTTTTTTAGATGGCAGAGCGCCATCTACGGGAACAGAAATCAACTGAACTTTGATTTAACCTGTTCCCTGAACGAATTTCAGGCTGTTGGCCTTCGTCAGCGTGGTTTTGGCCTCAGAGGCTTGCCGAGACATCAAAAAATGGGTATTTAAGGCCAAACTTGTGTAAATACGCTAAATATATGAAAAATAATTTTTTAAAATAAACAAAAGGTCATTAAAAAACTAAACCTAGGCTAACCACTAACAAGAGCGTTTTTTAGATATACTATTATTTTTCTTATAACATACTTTTATATGATGATGGTAGTAGCCCTGTTACCGAAACGTCATACACTATTCATTTATATTAATTTGGTCTTAATTACCTTGAAAAACAAATGACTGTAGATCTTTAGAAAATGTTTATTGTTAAAAAAATAATAGGTAAAGGTTGCAAACTTTAAATAATAATCGTAATAATATAATAATTTTATATTCGACTTTTTATCATAAGGAATGATAACATTTATTAAATTTTTACCGTCAAAAGGAGTAAGAAATAGACATAATAGCCATTTTTGAATACAAGGAAGTCAGAGATGGAAGATGGAAAGTTGAATCTCCGTCAATCCAAGAAACAAAAACAGCTTGAGTAACTATGTATTTAGAGGTTGGTTTTGGAAAATATATCTACTTGGTCCAATTGATGTCTTTTGATCTAGCAAGTTGTCTCCCAGCAGTATGAATAGGCGTGGGTTTGAGGAATTTGGATCGTAGTTAGCTGGCCTACTTAGATGTTATGTCGGAGGATGAACTGTATTCGCTGATCTACCTTTGTCTCCATCCTTCACCTCCGTCTATATAACTTGATGCCCCTCCAAACACATATCATCATGGTTCAATCCTGAGAAAAACCATCTACCTTTCAGCCCTGGCAGCAACAAGTTCCCTCTGTAAGCTCATATAAGTTTTAAAAAATACTATTTTGAACTCAAGTTAAGAACTTATTTAACATAGAAAAAATATATAATGACAATCTATTAATGCAATAGATAATTATATAAAAAATGGTATACATGAGAGAAAGTATAATTACTCAAAATTTAAACACATGTGGAAGATGATAAGTGTTAATAATAAAATACTTTGTATTTAAAATTGATGTATTAATTGTTTCGTGAAACAGTGTAAAGTAACAACATATACATGATTATAATAGATGATGAAAGGAAAAACACTACAGAGAAAGCCAATTATCTTTTATTACAAGAGACCAATTTCGGATTTCGGACGACATACGTTTATTTATTTAGCTCGGTGAGCCTTGTCTTTATCACAAGACACAAATTACATTATCTGTAATATTTAAACAAAAAGTAACCATTATTTTGTCATATGTGTGTCATTTAATATATTGCTATGTATAAATTCAAAGTAATTCATTTTATTTAACAGAATAATCGTTTTATGATCTCCCGAAAGTAAAGTTTTTCCACCTGATTTCCGCTAGTGTTCAAGCTACAAGTAGCTAAGTGCGGCCATAGTTTTGCCACAATTAATCTCGAGGAAGAAAGAAGGAAGAGGAGTACGTGGAAGAAAGGTAAGCACTAAGTCGACCGCTAAGAATTAGCCCCGGCACAAGAAAAATCTTTTCTTTCATTACGATAAAAAGAATTGCCGGCCACAGATAATCGTTATCTCCTCTCTGGAAGTTGACTTCCATATTTCTCTGTTAGCCACCGCCCAACATTTTGATACGTTGGTATTGGATTCAGAAGTAGATCTGTAGATATGACATTTCAAAACATCTCGTTGAATTGAGCCCCTTTGTTCGTGATTTTTTTTTTTTTTTTTTTATGTTTACGAACTCCTTTACGCGCACCACGGGAAAACGCTATTCATTCATTTAAAATTAAATAAGAATTCATACAACAAAGTATTTATATATATAATTCATTTGTTATATCGGACACGAAATCCCACTTTGTAAAATTGCGCCTTAGTACATTTTAGCAGCTTAATTTAATGAACAAAAGTCGTTTTTTTTTCTCAAAGGGAAAGGAAACTAAAATGAATCTACAAAAATATTGAATTTTATATGCGTCTTTGCTATATACTGAATCGTATGTTTTTTCGATGGCAAAATATGTTTCACTTCTGTAGCTGTGAAAGATTGGGTATTCTATCAATAAATGTATTGAGTCTTGGTTTTCTTTACCACAAAAGCAGCTAGGATCATCGGTTGCCCCGAATTTCGTTAAAAATTCTCCAAAATTTCCATAGTTTGTAATGAATTGTGTGTTTTAAAAATTTGGACGAAAATAATAAGGAAATCCAAATAAGAAATATTTCTGAAAGGTTTCATTAGTGTTAGCTATTGTTTCAGCCATTCTTGATTCTATGATGTTATGAATTATAGTTGGGGCATGCGGTCTAAATAAATTAATGTTTTTCTTTGATAGATTAGCCAATTCGTATTAGATTATCAAAGAGTCTATGTGATCTGTGAGAATAGGTATTTTTGCCAAACTATGAATGCAATTTGATGAGGTCTTTTTATAAGCTCTGACTACCCACAGAAGAATTTTATAGAGAGAGTTTAATCTTTGTTTACATCTTTTATTAATAAACCTATTTCATATTTCAGATCCATAGGTTATGTTCGAATTGTATTAGATTTTGATTCTTTTGTATTTATTTAGATTTGAGTTAATGAATGAATGAATAAAACTTTGCAAAGAATAGATTAGGTTTTATCACCATACATCCGATTACAATACTAATAAAAATGGTAGGAGATTAAAAATGTCAACAAAACCAACAGTGCCAAGCAACAAATAAATCACAGATTAAAAGAAAATAAATAAATCAATGAAACAAAATGAATTTAAGAAAAAATGCAAATAAATGAATTAATGAATATTTACATTTGAATCCAACATACTCCCCCACAACCTTGAACTATATTCCAGTTCAAGAGCTCACTCCCCGTAAGGCAGAGGACATATCTTGGTTATTGGTCTCTTCAGAAGGCCTTTAGGAGTACGAAGAAGCACCACTCTGACATCTTCTCCTGGGAATATCTGGACAATTCTCGCCAGTTTCCATTGTAGTGGTTTGTTTTGTTCCCTCAACATAACCAAATCTCCAATGTTGACATCCGGATGTGAAGTCCTCCACTTCCTTCTTTCTTGATGTAGATATTCACAGCTCCAACGGTTCCAGAAGTAGTCTCTTTGAGGTTGAATCAGATCCCATCTGGAGCGAAGATTCAAAGCAGAGTGATCCGATTCTGCATCATGTCGTATTGCATTTCCTATAAGAAAATGTCCTGGTGTTAGCGCTGTTAAGTCATTTGGGTCATTGCTAACAAAAGTTAATGGTCTGGAGTTAAGACAGGCTTCAATTTGAGCTAATAAGGTCAGTAACTCCTCGTAATTCAATAACCTAGATTTCATCGTTTTAGATCAGATGGTTTTAACTGATTTAATGCCAGCTTCCCATAATCCACCAAAGTTAGGTGCCGACGGTGGAATGAAATGCCAATTAATGGACTCTATAGCGAAAAAATCTTGAATATTAGCAGCATTGAATAACTTCCATCGATCTTTCAAAATGTTGCTTGCACCTTTAAAGTTAGTTGCATTGTCTGAGTATATATCAGTTGGTCTTCCTCTTCTAGAGATGAATCTTTTCAATGCTGCAAGAAAGGCTTCCGCAGTCAAATCTGATGAAATTTCTAAGTGAATGGCTTTGGTGGTGAAGCAAACGAATAGGACTATGTAGAATTTGAAAAACTCTTTGCTTCGTTTCATCATAGGTTTAGCTTGAATGGGACCGGCCAAATCAATACCAATCTTTTCAAATGGTCTACCTGGAAGAAGTCTATTTTTTGGTAAGTCTCCCATTATCTGATGAATAGCCTTAGATTTACTCTTCAGGCATACGAGACATTGATTTAAGACCTTTTTGATTAAGTTTCTTCCAGAAGGAATCCAATATTTATTTCGAATCAAAAATAAAGTTAATTGAGTTCCAGAATGAAGGTTGTTTAGGTGATAGTGTAGTACAATTAATTTGGTTACAAAATGATCTTTAGGAATTAGCATAGGATGCTTCTGATCAATATCTAAATCCGAGTGACGTAATCGTCCGCCTACTCTAAGAATTCCTTGGGAATCTATAAAAATGTTAAGCGAAATAAGCCTGCTTTTTCTTGGTAAAGGAATATTTTTTATGCAAGCATTGATTTCTGGGGTGAATTCACATTTCTGAATAATCTTGACGATTTGTAATAGAGAATCTTTTAAGTCTTGGGATGTTGGAAATGAGAGTCGTTGAGTTGGCTGTTTTCTGGTAATATTAATAAATCTTTTACACCAAGCCATGACCCTGTAGGATGGTTATTGCGTGCTGTGTTGGTGTGGCTTGTGGAAAGGCTGCTGATAAAATTATAATTAAAATTAATTTATTTAAAGCAAGAAATTATAAAGAGAAAAGAAACAACGGTTGAAATAACGGCCGACGGCTTTAGCCCTGTTGTTTACCGCTGAGTGCCAGATCAAGTGTGTCGGAAGAAGCCAGCCGCTAGAAAGTTCCGGATGACGCCCGCGCATGCGTAGTGAAGTGTTCTCCCAACACGTGCTCGCCAAGCTTCTGCCCGTATGTTTTTTGAAGCTTTGTGCCAGTTCGCTGAAGCAAAGTGCGGTCGCCACACTACTCCCCCTCCAGTAGGATCTTTAAAGATCCTATGTAGTCGTAGAGGGAACTCTTGGTAGGGTGCCTTGTTGGGTTGGGATCTGGTCTTGGGGGCTTGAGGAGGCACCTGTCCTTTTCAAATGTTGTCCGGATGTAATGGGTGGCGACCATCTTGTTAGCTTGCAGGGACACGATGGGTTGCTCAGCGATGGGTGTAGTCGCCGCGAGTACCGGTGGAGCTATTGGTATTAGGGATGTAGTGACTCTTGCTTCAATGGGAGGTGATGACTGTTGGAGTGAGTTTTGAGGTTGGAGAGGTTGTGTTACCGAAGTTTGGGCGGGCTGCAAGTGGAGAGGAGTCGTTGCAGCAGCGTTATTGGTTTCTTCTAGGAAGAGTGGATGTTTCTGCTCGCAGGATGGAGGCAAGGGCTCTTCGTGAGACGGCAGCTGCTGGGGCAAGGGCTCTTCATGAGACGGCGGCTGCTGGGGCAAGGGCTCTTCATGAGACGGCGGCTGTTGGGGCAAGGGCTCTTCATGAGACGGCGGCTGCTGGGGCAAGGGATTGTCACTGTGCACTGGGGTGGAGAAAACAGTTTCAGGGGGACACGAGATGGTGTTTGAAGGAGGGTTGGAGCAGAACGATGAGGAGTCCAGGGATGAAGAGTCACTCAGAGAGCTGGATAGAGAAAGCAAGGCGGAGCTAGAGTTGGTGTCTTCAACGTTCTGGACTGTAGTCACCGGGGCAGTTGTTGTGACATTCATGTCACGGGGTAAATCCGTCTGCTCCAGATGTTGGAGGCGGCTATTGGAGGTGGGAGTACAGGGATCACAGTGCTGAGATGGAGGTGGTTTGGACAATTCGACCAGGATAATCGAGGGTCTCTGATCAGCAATGGGCTTAGTTTCTGAGACTTGAGCTGTTCGTACCTGGCGTGACCGGCCAAATCGCAGGAGAAGTCGTTCTTTGAGCGCCGCATACTTTCCTGAAACTGGTGGGTTCTCAACAATTTCGAAGACGCAGATGAGAGCTAGTCTATCCAAATTAACGATTATTGTGTTACTAGACGAATGGCCCGGGCAACGCCCGGGGTTTACCCGAGTGCGAATATATTTTAAAAACGTTGTCTTGGGTGGTCGCTATTGACAGGGTGGTCTGTATAGACAGGTGGATGTATCACACAGCTGATAACAGGGTTGTCTAGAGTGGTCGCTATAGACAGGGTGGTCTGTATAGACAGGTGGATGTATCACACTGCTGATAACAGGGTTGCCTAAGGTGACCGCTATAGACAGGGTGGTCTGTATAGACAGGTGAATGTAACACACTGATGATAACAGGGTTGCCTAAGGTGACCGCTATAGACAGGGTGGTCTGTATAGACAGGCAGCTGATAACAGGGTTGTCTAGAGTGGTCGCTATAGTCAGGGTGGTCTGTATAGACAGGTGTATGTATCACACTGCTGTTAACAGGATTGCCTAGAGTGACCGCTATAGACAGGGTGGTCTGTATAGACAGGTGTATGTAACACACTGATGATAACAGGGTTGTCTAGAGTGGCCGCTATAGACAGGTGTATGTATCACACAGCAGATAACAGGGTTGTCTAGAATGGCCGCTATATACAGGGTGGTCTGTATAGACAGGTGGATGTATAACACAGCTGATAACAGGGTTGCCTAGAGTGACCGCTATAGAAAGGGTGGTCTGTATAGACAGGTGGATGTATCACACAGCTGATAACAGGGTTGTCTAGAGTGGCCGCTATAGACAGAGTGGTCTGTTTAGACAGGTGGATGTAGCACACTGCTGATAACAGGGTTGTCTAGAGTGGCCGCTATAGACAGGTGTATGTATCGCACAGCTGATAACAGGGTTGTCTAGAGGGGGGCAGGGAGGCCACGTGTTCGCTGGCAGCCAATGGGCGCGCATTCTATCCGTGAGCTTCAGACATACAGACAAACAGACAAACAGACAGAATAAGGCAAATATATAAGTAGATACTTGAAATCGTCGTCGCTGGCGATGTTTGCAAAATTAAAGGCAGCTTCCAGTTGGTTGAGCCACAATGGAATGTCTTTGGGCAAGAAGGGTGGAGCTCGAAAAATCAGTTTTGATATTTGAGATGGGGTGAGTTCCATCGTGAATGTTTGAGCTTCCTTGATTTGCCCTTGACGTTGGCCGTTAATTCTTCATTCGAGTCGTCCGGCTTACCAATTTGTAGGATGGTTGTTGCGTGCTGTGTTGGTGTGGCTTGTGGAAAGGCTGCTGATAAAATTATAATTAAAATTCATTTATTTAAAGCAAGAAATTATAAAGAGAAAAGAAACAACGGTTGAAATAACGGCCGCCGGCTTTAGCCTTGTTGTTTACCGCTGAGTGCCAGATCAAGTGTGTCGGAAGAAGCCAGCCGCTAGAAAGTTCTGGATGACGCCCGCGCATGCGTAGTGAAGTGTTCTCCCAACACGTGCTCGCCAAGCTTCTGCCCGTATGTGTTTTGAAGCTTTGTCCCAGTTCGCTGAAGCAAAGTGCGGTCGCCACAACCCTTAAAAGTTTGGTAAAGGATGAATATTTTGAGAAAACCTCTGGGCATGGTTCTGCTATTGTAGCATGCAGTATAACACTACGCTCTTCTAAACCCATAGAAGGGTCTATAGTGAATGAAGGAATATTTTCAGAACCATCTAATGTCAACCAAACGGGTCCATGCCACCATAATTTTGAATTGATCAAACAGGATGGCAGAATTCCTCTCGTTGCAAGGTCTGCTGGATTTTGCTTGCCTGATATATATTGCCATGAATGGGCAGCAGTCAGACCTTGAATCTTTGCCACTCGATTGGCCACAAATATCTGCCACTTCTTTGATTCAGAAGTAATCCACGCTAGAACAATCTTTGAATCTGTCCAATAGAATTGTTCATCGATATTAAAGGGAAGTGCTTGAGTTGTCTGTGATTGAAGTTGCGCCAACATCAAGGCTGCGCAAAGCTCAAGTCTTGGTATGGTTATTTTCTTGATGGGAGCGCGCAACTTTTGTTTTTGCTGTCAAAAGAATGGTCTCAATTTGATTATTCTCATAAGTTATTCTTAGATAACAGGCAGCAGAATAAGCCAACTCTGATGAATCACAGAATCCATGCATCTGCATATTGGAAATTAATAAATTCCTTTGGAATATACATCTTGGAATACTGATTTGTTAAAAATGCTTCATTTCTCTTTCAAAAGTATTCCACTTTCTTTGAATAGAAGCAGGTATATCTTCATCCCAGCCTAATTTCAATTTCCATAATTCTTGGAGGAGAAGTTTTAGCACAACTGTGGTAGGGGAAAGCCAGCCACAGGGGTCATAAATTCTGGCTATAGCCGATACAATTTGTCTTTTTGATTTAATATCAGCTGGACCAGATTTACAAGAAATGATGAGGGTATCATAACTTGGATCCCATTGGATTCCAAGAACGTTCACGCCTGATTCCTTTCTATTAAATTCCATCACCTCACCTTTTCCTCTCAATAATAAAGGTAAGTCTTCAATTATAGAAGTTTCATTGGATACCCATTTTCTCAGAACGAATCCACCAGAACCCAATACAGCAATCAATTGTTGCATGAGTCCCTTGGCGTCTTCCACTGTGGGGCATACAGTCAGAAGGTCATCCACGTAGAAATCCTCACGAATAATCTTGGATATTCTTGGATTAGAAACCTGTACCTCATGGGCAATCTGATGTAGAGTTCGAATTGCCAAGTAAGGGGCACATGCAAGGCCATAAGTGACTGTCAACAAGTTATACTCCTGCAATTCTAGATCTTTACAATCTCTCCATAGTATGGTTTGATATTTAATATCGTCTGGATGTAATCTAATCTGCCGATACATCTTTTCAATGTCGGCCACTAAAGCAACAGAGTTCGTGCGGAACTTGAGTAGTATGTTGAATATATTATTTTGAAGTTTTGGACCTACATGAAGGAGATCGTTCAATGATATTTGGGTGGTAGTCTTGGTGGATGCATCAAAAACCACTCGTAACTTAGTTGGCTGTGCCCTTAGAATACAGTGATGAGGAATGTAATATTTTGGTTCAGTCTGTAGAGAACAACTTGCCTTCATATGACCTAATCTTATATATTCATTCATAAATTGTTTATATTGTACATATATATTTTCATTTTGTTCTAATCTTTTTTCTAGATTAAGAAATCTGCGAATTGCGATGGATTTCGATTGACCTAACTTTTCAGCTGATTCCTTAAATGGAAGCCTTACAATATACCTTCCTGATTTATCCCTGACTACATTTTTTAAATAATGACTTTCACAATCCTTTTCTTTTTTGGTAGGAATTTCTTCCAAAGGAATAGATTCCAATTCCCAGAACCTTTTTATTAAATCTTCAGATTCCAATTCAGAAGAGAAATGTGCCAAATTTCTGAATGACTGCGGTTCACTCACTAAGGTCGGACCATATACGAGCCATCCCAATTTTGAATGGATAGCAGATGGCTCATTTTCATTTCCATTTCTCCTTCCTTCCTGAATGAGGTTGAATACTATATCTGACCCCAAGATTACATCTATTTCTCTTGATTTAAAATATGAAGGATCAGCCAGGATCAATCCCTTCATATGTGAATAATTTATTTTATTGACCGTAAAGTTAGGAATATTGTTTGTTAACTTGGTAAGAACCAGTGCTGTAGTCTCAAACGATTGATGATCAAAGTGAGAAGAAAACCTGATCAAGACCTCACCTAGGGAAGATTCCACAAGTTGATCTCCCAAACCTCCAACTGCTATACGTTTACGTCTTATGGGTATTCCTAGTTTTGCCGCGCACTTTTCAGTGATAAGGCTTCTTTGACTTCCATTATCCAACAGAGCTCTACAAATTTGATCTTCCCCATTTACATCTTGTATATGAATTATAGCTGTAGATAACAGTATTTGTATAGAACCATTTGCTTCACTCAAACAGCAGGATGTGCTTGTTGAAGGTACATTCGATGGTTGCACTGATTTGGGAGAGGCAAACTGGACACTAGATGATTCCCTTTGTCTTGGAGGACTTGAAACCACATGCAACAAGGTATGATGGTTTTTATTGCAATGGAAACAACGATTTGTGATTTTACAATTCTCAACAGAATGATTGCCACGCAAACAATTAGAACAAAGTTGGTTCTGTTTTACATAACCTTTTCTATTTTGAATTGACATTTGTCTGAATTCATTACATTGATTCAGTTTATGCCTCAATTTACATAGTAGACAATTTTTGAAACCTACATTGATGTTGTATGTATTTACTCTTTTATTCAAATATTCCTTTGAGGTGGTGTCCTTCATTGTATTCATTAAAGATTGAGCTTGTTTTTCCAAAAAGGAAATAAACCTTTGATATGAGGGTATTCTTGATTATCATAAGACAATTCCCATTGTTGTCTGATTGGAGTATCTAGCTTCTTTTGTAAAAAATGTATTAACATAACGTCTACCATTTCATTTCTTTCCAAACCTATAGTCTCCAAATTTCTAAGAGATTCGTTGCAGATATCCAACAACTCATACATAGCCTTCGAGGTAGAGATCTTATATAATTTGATTTTGAATATTTTATCTAATTGAGAGAATATTATTTCTCTTTTATTATCATATCTCTCTATCAAAGTTTTCCAAGCTTGATTATAATTATTTTCAGTGATCGGGAAACCCTTTATTATACGAGCTGCATCACCTTTTAATGAAGAATGCAAATATTGCAATTTTTGTATATCTGAAAGAGTCGTATTTTTATCTATAGTAACCAAAAATAGGTACTTAAAACTCAACCACTGAGACATCTCACCGGAAAATACAGGCAAATTAAATTTTGGTAATTTAACATTAGATATTACACTTTGCTCCAATTTGACTGGTTGAGAAACGTTCTCTACCTCCAAGATTTCCTCAATTTGAAATACAAAATTTTCATAACGATTCTTTACACCTATATATTCTTTAAATAGGGTTTCACTTGTTTCCCAAGCATTCGATCTCACTATTTGATAATATGTTTATTTGATGTTTTTAAATAATTCCGTAATATTTGCATGATAAAGTTTTAATCTACGTATATTTTTCTGTTGACAAATTTCGTCAAACTGACTCGCATATGTATTGAATTCTTCAACATAAATTTTGAAGATAAGTATATCTGCATTCGCCTTTTTAGACATGATTTAGATTGCTTAATGTATAAAATATGTATCTTTCATTTTTTTTCTATTCACCAGCAATCTCTCAACTTGTTTTGCCGACACAAGATAATTCAATTTTCACTTACCAAATTATCCGTGGATCCGGCTCGAGGGACCAGAAAGATGTTCGAATTGTATTAGATTTTGATTCTTTTGTATTTATTTAGATTTGAGTTAATGAATGAATGAATAAAACTTTGCAAAGAATAGATTAGGTTGTATTACCATACATCCGATTACAATACTAATAAAAATGGTAGGAGATTAAAAATGTCAACAAAACCAACAGTGCCAAGCAACAAATAAATCACAGATTAAAAGAAAATAAATAAATCAATGAAACAAAATGAATTTAAGAAAAAATGCAAATAAATGAATTAATGAATATTTACATTTGAATCCAACAGGTTAGTATTGGCCTGAAAACAGTTTTGTATAAACTTAATCTTTTATTTTTTGAGCATCCAATCCCCACATTTTTCCTCAAGGAAGGATTTCATGGAAGGATTTATTTACCAAATTAACAATATTTATCAATGGGAAATATCCAAGAAGTCTCCAATAAGTTCGCAGGATGGCAAAAAGGTAAAAAAATCAACGCATAATGAATAATTCTAATACCGAATCTAAAATAAGACATCTTTACCAACACAACGATGTACAACATTCCGGGTCTCCATAAGAGCAGAACGTTTTTAAAAAGAGAGTATAAAAACTCTTCAATGCTGCTAAGAATTAAAAAATTAAACAACGAATCGGCATTTTTAAAATTAGTATATTCTTGAAAATAAACATTCAAAACAAATCACAAAATTTAAATGGCTTTAAAAATAAAAATGATGTAAACTCAGAAGAAGGGCGTGTTGAACCACTGCAAAGGAACAGTTATTGGCTTGACATCCCATGAAATAACTGCGGACAGATGGCAAGATCCTTGTAGGCCAACCAACCACCAGAAATCACCCATCCAGACTGAAGGTCACAGTAGCCAAATATTTATTGACCGGCAGGCATCTTAATTGTGGCTACAGACAATATGGTGCCGATTTGAAATGGCTGACAGAACAATGTTGACATTTTGGGAACGGAGTTATATGATTGCCTGAATTATTCTGACCTTGATGAACCATTGTGTAAAATACACATGTAACTGTGTTAATAACTATGTGCTGCTTATACTATTTTACCTCTCCTAAAACAAACCTATACATTAAGAGAGAGAAAATTATATTAGGAGAGCCTAGTTAATCAGTGGTGAATTTTCTCGTAGCGAGTTGTGATCAATTAAATCTAGCCGAATGATCTACAACTATTCTATTCTTCATTTTACTTTTTGTTTTTCAATACGGAAAGCATTATATTTAGAATGAAAGTAAGGCGTAGGTTTTTGGTTGTGTAAATTATGGTCATTCAAAGGGAAGACCTTAGGTAAACAAAAGCCTGTTTAGGCAACATTTTCTGAACTTGACACAATATTTCCTCTGGCAACCATGGACTGACAGTAATGAAAATGTCTTGAAACGATAAAGAAAGGCCCTGGTCTACTGGAGACAATTGAGAGGAAGACAACCAGCATATTGGGACATCCGACCCTTGGATTGGGTGAAAGTATTTCTGGAGGGATGTATGGAAGGAAGAGAATGTCGAGAAAAGAAATCATGCAAAATATTGGGGGAAAAACTACCGTAACATCAAAAGATTAGCCATAGAAAGGAAGATCTGAGAGGACAGGAATGATGTCCCATAAATTATGGAACCCTCTCTCCATGAATAGACTATCTCTATGTCAAGATGTCGCTATTATCGTGACAAATTTCTACGATCGCCGTACAGAATACGTTGTCTTGTTGATAATGTTGAAAAATATAATGGCTAGTTGGCGCTAAGCCACAAATTGCAATAAACATTTCTCTCAAATGCTAACACTTAATTTATACACAAAATATGAGAATAACTCTAGAAAAATGAAGAGATCTTTGTTTGTTTTCCAAGTCAAAGCGTGTAGACACCGACACTTGGAGCAATACCAAATTTACAATTTTTATGATTTTCCCAATTTATTAATTGGGCTCCTAATTAAATTGGATATTTTTTGTTCAGAATGTCAAATAGATATAGTGGCGCGTGTGATGAGTGTAACTCCATTAATTATTTTGGGCGAGAGAATATTTCGACTAATTAGGTGGCAGTTGAAAATTCAATTTGAATAACACATTTGGCGCTCGGAAAAACGACTATAAATCTTTTTGAATATAAAATTGTCAAAATAGTGTTATAAAGATTTATTTATATTATTACTAAATATAAAGTACAGAGTGGAGAGTACAATCAAATGAAGAAAAAAATAATGAGGTCAACGATGTGTTCATGAGAGTGTTCTTATTTGTACTGAATATAATATTGGAAAACTGAGTTTCCTGCCTTACAAGGGGGCTCACCCATGACAGAAGGGTGGAGTCCACTTGGAGCCATCGGCCACTTCCATCTTCTTATATATAAAGGTCAATGTCTGTTGTCTGTTTCGCGATAAACGCAATAACTACTGAACCAATTGGTACCAAATTTTGCATGTCGCTTTTTATAAACCCGAGGAAAATTTTCGGCTACATTTTGATTTGATTTTTTGGCTATTTCTTTTTTTTTTTTTCATTTGAAGAACATTTTTTTTACGCGGAGTAAATACGAGGCGAAGTAACAACACCAGGCCAATTAAGCGACCAAAAGGCGTTCTGCATTGTTTTTCAAGTTGCTTGCGTACTTTTTTGAAATATCTTTTTATACGAGTGTTACTTATTTTTTACAAAAGTGTCGAGTTTTGAGAGAGAAATTTATATTACTAAGTTACGGTAAGTGCACACAATGCAATTAAAAAAAAAAAACTTACAAAATTAGCGATACTGTATGTAAATAATGACTTTCGTATTTTTTATTAATTTTTGTTCTGGCCTTTGGTTTTATCTTTAAAAAAAAATCGTTTAAAATACAGTCGCAGTCATTAGCAAACACATATGTTTGCCTAATTTCCATGCGCTCTTTTATTTTTTACAGAAAAAATATATATGCCAATATTTTAGATTAATATTTTATAAGCCTATTTTTTCTTATTCTTACTGAGAAGATGGGCATCGCAGTCACTCATTCAACTCGGGCAATTTCAAGGGTTAATGCGCTGGAGCGAGTACCTCGGGGGTTGGGTTGAGAAGCTGCCATCTATTTAAACCATATTGATTTTGAAACAACTAAATGGATTGAAAAAATAATTATATCAAATACCTAAACACTAATATAATACAATTTTTGCCATCACACACACTTTTTGCCTGTGGTTTATGTGTTACTTCTGTATTGCTATTCTATGGCACTTCTACTATTTATTATTGATATACTTTCAATATGAAGGAAATTGCACTCGGGGGAATTCTCGGACGAAGCCAGGTCATTCGTCTAGTATATATATATATAGTATATTTTAAACTGTATAAAAATGACACTTTTAGTATATGTCACATATCTTCCAATTAGTTAGAGCCGATACCTTATAAGATCCTACCCTTCTATTAAAATGTACACCGTTTCTATTTGCTGCCACCCCCATATTTTGTATATATGCTATATCTTTATTAATATAACCTGTACACCCCCCCTATTTGTATTTAAACTAAAATTGGTGACGTCAAAATAAAAATCCAAAGAGCGGTCAGCTGGGGACAGCTGGGGAGAGAGGAGGAAAATGCCAAAGCCCAGATGGGGGCCCCCTCCCTCCAGGGATTTATATAGACGACCCCTGTAAACAGGACAGGTTTTGGCAGGGGGTCAGCAGATGTTCTAGGGTGTGGCCATCGGCAGACGGCTTCTGTCTCTCACGTAGTCTGTCTCTCCATGTCTCGGTGATAAGCATCCAAGTTTGTGTCATGGCCTCTACCTCTGTCCCGTGGGCTGTCCCCGATCGCTCTCTGTGCTAACATCTAGCCCTGCCTCTGCTTCTTGTTGTCCGCGTGTGGGAAGATCATCAACACTCGCCTCACGTACAGGACTGCCAGTTTATCCATACGTCGGCAGGATCACATTTGCAACAATATTATATATATATATTGAAAGGAACATGTGCTCCTGCTCAAGATATGCCTTTTTTATTTTTAATATCAAAACCTGACCTTTTTATTTATTTTTTCATATATATATATATTAAAATATGCCCTTATTTTGATTATTATAAATGGTTGCTCGATATTTAACATATATGTATCTGGCGTTTCTATTCACATACTACGTTTCTATTGACTTACTACTCTGCTAATATACTACGTTTCTATTTGAATACTACGCTTCTATTTACATACTTCATTTCTATTTACATGCTACTCTGCTAACATACTATTCATGCTATTCACATACTGCACTTATATTTAAACACTACGTTTCTATTCACACACTACATTTCTATTTACATACTTCGTTTCTATTTACATACTACGTTTCTATTTACATACTAGGTTTCTATTTACATGCTACAATTATATTTAAACACTACGATTGTATTTGAATAATACGCTTCTATTTACATATTACGTTTCTATTTACATACTACATTTCTATTTACATACTGCGTTTCTATTTATATACCACGTTTCTATTTACATACTACACTTATATTCAAACACTACGTTTTTATTTACATACTGTATTTATATTTACATACTACACTTATATTTAAACACTACCTTTCTATTTTCATACTACGCTTATATTTACATAATATATTCCTATTTACATACTACACTTTTATTGAAACATGCGAATCGAAATTCCCAATTGAGGGTTCTTGATGCTACCCTTGAAGTCATCTATCTCCATTGTTGATATCAGGAAATGTTTCAAATTATGAAATCCCATATCTAGTGTCCTGAAGACATATCCAAATTTAGTCTCCATCACCCTTGGGACATACCCTATATTTATAGATTGCTGATATCGGATATATGTGAATATGTTTATAATTTCTTTTTGATCCCGTAGCTAGGGTTCCAGAAGGGATTTCAAAACTCTGAAAGCTTCTAAAACGTCCACAAATCAAGTCTTATCATCTCAATCGTTGAAATCCGTTGAAGGAACCTGAGAGGCGGATAGAGGAAATGGCCAGTTTTATTACATAGATATAATATAGAGTGAAATATAGAGAGTGAAGCATATAGGAACTTATATAACGATGTGTGCGCTCCCTTTATTGAAGATATATCTGCGATAATTCGGAGATAAATGTAAGTAAACTTTACACTGGGGCGGATAAAATTCCTAAACGACGGATTTATCCAGATATATGAGGATATCATTTTCAATCGATGAGAGCACACACACACAGTTTATATATCACATAACTCAAGTGGGGCTTTTTGTACTTTCTATACATTATTGTACTCTGGAGAGTCTAATATACGTAGTTGAGACCCATTAATGTCTTTATTCATTTTTAAATAAGTTTTCATTGTGAAGAAGGTCTCTCTCTCTTAATTAATTTTTAAAAAATATTTTAAACTTTGGGAGGGCGAAGAGATCATTCCTAAGGAGGCCTTTGTACTTGGGTATTGAACGGCGTATAAATATATATTTAGATAATAAAAAGGCATATATTGAATTGAATAAAATATTTATTTGTCAATATTTCGGTTGGCTAACGCCAACCTTTATAAAGGCATTACATTTTGCTTGAACAAATTCAGCGCCGCATAGTGTTATATCATCGAATACCTAAACTATAAATGAATATATAAATATTTCATATAATTTCGAAGTGATTCATGAAGTTGGCATTTTATTAGACATTTCTCGAATATACTTCACCTCACATTCTTAAAACCCATTAATAATATATTTGGGAGCCAGGGAAGTAAATTGTACTTACAAGTAAAAACCTGTTTAAATATCGTTACCAAGTAACTTGTAGTGTAGAAAAGTTTTGAATCTGATTCAATACAAGGAAAGACTTATAGAGGATCATAAATAGCGCCATCTATATAAAACCATATGATGAACTTCACTAGATTTACATTTAGAAGTATTATCTTGTCATAAGCCATAGAGCGTCATCTATATATGAATATGAAGGATTACCATTCAACTAAAAGTGTTGAAGAGTTCTGCTCATCAGTGTAAAATAGTTTTCTTATTTCACCTATACAGATTACTCTTGTAATAGAGGATCTAGGATGTTTATTACAGTTAGAAGGCAGTATCACATGAATATACCGTTTTATTTTCCAAATATCCTTACCAGCATACAGATTCTATCAATAAAAGAAGATACATGCATGTTTTCTATATAATTTTTCTTTCTCATTTTATTGACGTGCACAAAGGCAACATTAGATGTTTTCTTTATTGTGGTGCACAGCCAAAAATGTTGGTCGAAAGAGGTCACGGGCCCCTAAAAAAGACCCTGAGGCTATATAGCGGAATGATGGATAGCTTTAATTTTTTAAGTACCCTCGCTCCTTCTTGGTGTTTATCTATCTAATTCTGTATCCTTGGAGACCTCGGGCGCTTGAAGAACATCTTCCCATATCTTAAGAAATTATCTCAAGTAAACAAGAGGTGTAAGAATACTATTGATGTGTGGATAGCTTGGCGACTGCTTAAACTGATAGTACACTACCTGTACTGTCTGTATAAGTAGCGCGACTGTACAGAGCGCCGTTTGCACACACAGGTGGGGCTGTACCTGGTAGCCACATGATAAGAATATTGTTCTACGGGACACAAAAATATAAGCCGATTACAATAGAAACAATTAAATAATAGGTGAGGAAATATAATTAAAATTGATCATAAAATTTGAAAAGATATACAACATCAAAAAGAGTTACAACATTCACAAAATAAAAAATACACCAAAATAATAACGATAATTACAATATTCAAAAGAGATACAGCGCTCAAAATAACATTTAGAAAATAATAATAATGACAGAAACATTATAAGAGTATAAAAAATACAAAATTTAACAAAAATAACAACAAAACACAATAACTATCAAAATAATTAAATCATAAATGGATTTTCTCAGCATTTTTTATATTTATTTCCAGTGTTTCTGTGACCAGCTGTCGTCGTTTTCAAGAAAAAACTATATTTGATATTTACATTTAAATTTATATTAATATATATCGCTGAAATGTGTGATGATTATTTTGGCAATGTGATTCTTTCCACATATTCGCTATTGTTTACTTTGTATTCAAATTCTGAGTGAACTGATGTTTAAAATCGTGGATCGCGTCAATGCCCCGAACCCAACGAAAGAAAAACAAAGAAATCCAAATTATTAAATAATGTGAAATATATATTCACAAAAGGTGGGAAACATAAAAGTGGTTTTAAAAGCCATTTTCAAATTGGGTTGTTTTTTTCCTTCTTTGAGGTATTTTATTTTTACCTTATTTTTTCTTCATAATTATAAGCATTTATACTCTTGGCCATCGCTTTTCTCATTTATAAAATTTCCGTTTGTTTTCTCCGTCTCCTATCCCTCCAGAAAAGGTCTTTCAAATTTGTTCCGCATTCCCCTTTGTAGTATCTGTGTTCTTTTCCAATTATTTTCATGATCATGGTTCAATATTTGTAGCCCTATGTTTGTAGAATTCAGGATTCCCTTAAAACAAAATTTAAAAAATATCTTTTAAAACCATTTTTATAATTTACCCCTTTTACTTACTGTAAAACTCAAATTCATTAACAGATCCATAGAATCTGCCCGACATATATGATAGTATAATTCCGGAATCTACTAACTAAATAATCTCAGTCTTCCCAATATCATTCATACCCAGTCATGTATTTGGTGTCTTTGGTCTCAGTATGATTTGTATCCTTCCTTTGATTACACACAGTCTCAATAGTGCATTAGCATTAACTAATATTCCATAGTTTTACTATTTTACTGCATCAATTAGTAGTTGCATATTCATTTCCCATATTTCCTACTTGTTTGCATGTATATACAATGCTTGCGCGCGCTTTGGTGAAATTCAAAGTTTTATTATCGTAATTATACTTGTCGGAGGGCTGTTACGCCCGAATTTGAAAATGTCGTTAAAAATGAAAAGAAACTCTTCCCTAAGCGAATTGTCTTTTGTTTGTATATTTCACATTGTTTATTAATTTGGATTTCTTTGTTTATATTTATTTGGGTTCGGAGTATCGACGTTCTGCACGCTCTAAGCATTTAAACATCAGTTTATACAGAATTTTGAGACAAAGAAAACGATAGAAAATGTAATGTTCCTTGAAAAAGGCGACAACTGGTTACAAAAACGTTGGAAATTAAATATTTTAAAAAGTTGAATAAATCCATTTATTTAATTATTTAAACAACCTAAAAAAATAGCATTTTCCAATTTCTAAATAGATATAACTTTCAAAATATAACACTAAAATAATAAAAAGGATTATACAAGAACAATAATAATATCGAAAAGAGTTACAACATTTGAAATAAAAGCAGGCTCCAAAATAAAAACAATTAAAATAACAGCATCGAAAATAACAATTACTACGCTAAAGAGCAAACAACTCTGCAGAATATTGACCTGGTATTATTGAAACCATTAGTATTGTAATGATGCGCTTTCTTTCAAGGTAGATGTTCATTATTGCCATGTTTCATTTATCATTGTTTAATTGTTGCTTTATTGACATTGTTGTTACAATTAGCGACATTATTATTACAATTAGCATTGTTTTTTTTTATTTGCTCTTGTTATGCGTTAGGTGTTTCAGGGTTTCTATTTATTATTATTGTTTAAAAGTATTTTAAGCTACAAAAATAACAACCATAAATCATTAATATTAATGAGTACAGGAACAATAATAAATTGCACAATAAAGTCTTTGATAAAATAAAATAAAAAAACACACACAGCAACAATAATAAAAAAGTAGAAGTATAATAATATTGTATTACAATAGTTTTTAAGCATTTTCTCTAGGGTGTTGTCTTCATAATCAGCCTCCTCCAAATCTCCATAGTCTGATGATGTCTTGGTCCATTCATTGAGGATTTCCTGGGAGCAAATAATGGCATGGTTACCCTTGACTTCCATATACGTCTATAAATAAATAATAAACAAAATGGCTTCCGATGGATGAGATTCTTGCTTTATTTTATATTATCAAAAATTTCGGGTGTTAGTAACCCCTCTACACGAGTATAAGTAGTCATATATTCCTGGGTTTGTAATACCCTTGGAACCTATATTGGAAGGGTTTGTAATACCCTTGGAACCTATATTGGATGGGTTTGTGATACCCTTGGAACCTATTAAACGATAAGAACTCTTAAAATTTGGTTAAAGGAATAAGCATAAAAAGACCAAGAGGAGCTTCTTTCAAAATTTATTTTGCAAGCTTTCGGACTAAACGTCCTTCTACAGGCAAAGGATAGTTGTAAAAACTAACTAAGGTTAGTTTTTACAACTATCCTTTGCCTGTAGAAGGACGTTTAGTCCGAAAGCTTGCAAAATAAATTTTGAAAGAAGCTCCTCTTGGTCCTTTTATGCTTATTCCTTGGAACCTATATTGGAAGGGTTTGTAATACCCTTGAAAGCTTGAGATGGTATAAAATAAAGCAAAACTCTCTCTCATCCTCGGAGGCCATTTTGTTCATTATTTATTTATATTTGAGGATTTTATTTTTCGAACATTCTTCTGGCATTAGAACATACTAGTATATATACATGGATGATAAGTGAGTGTCCTACACCATGTTAGGATGGAGTTGGAGACTTATCCCGCTCTCTGCTCGGCCTGGCTTAGCTGCTCTAGGACGTTACTACCCTCCGCCACGTGGAGGCGCTAAGTGTGAGAATTTTCCTTTCTTAAGAAATGGACCTAATAGTAAGTAATTTACCACACCTCTCTCCAGTACTTTGGGAACCAAAGAACATTATGGTAGAGCATATATCACTGCAATAAAAATCAAACAAATGAATACCAAAACAGTGATAATCCTATTGCAGTTGCATTGGAACACCAACAACTTCATTCATGAAAGAGAAGCAGCACATTCTGTCTAACCGACCAACACCGGCGATCCTGAACTTGACGTCCAAGGCCGGACGAAGGCCACTCCGAGCCATTGTCTACCGCAGGTGTCGGGGATCGTGGCATACCGTCTTGGCTATTGAATTTACATTAATTTTACTGATTCTTATGCCTATAGAGATTTTTGTGTATCTAAGGTAATTATTTAAAATATTAACTATATATCAGAGTGGCAAATATTCAATAAATTTCACACATTTTTGACGCTAATGTTCTTATTGGCATATTTCTATTAGTCAAATCTAACTCTGCAGACTTCTTGCGATGAAAGAAGTGTCAGAAAATCATTGATACGCTAACACTACTGTGAGATAAGCTTTTTCAGTAAACATTTTCTTTCTTCACAGAGAGTTCTTCAGTGGTCGTTTTGAGATGATTTGAAAATAAGAAACGTAGAGATGAATAAAATTAATTCGAATTATATTGATATATTTCCCCATTTTCAAAAAGGGAAATATTTTCTGTAACTTGAGATACAGATTCGAATTTCTCCGCCACATTTGCGACGTTGATGTTTTCAAAGGTATTATCTCATGTTATATAGGTTGGACCCTGATATCAATGTTCTTCTCTATTCTAAATACCATTTTGTTTCTAAGTACAATTTATTAAACAAATCTCATGAATTCCTTGATTCTGGAGGTTTCTTTTTATTTAGACCACATCTCATTCGGTAGGGTCGTTTATATATTAATGAAGTTTTGAAATCATGATTATGGAAATCTAAAGAGTCTCAGATAAGAATCGGACAAGTCATGTTTAGACAGGAATACATTTATAAATTCACAATTGTAATTATCGTTAAAAAATATGTAATTATTTAATATACAACTGGCCACACACAAAAATTGGATCACCTAGAAATACTTATGTAAATATATTAATGAAAATTGGGGGCGCATAAGTAATAAGAACATTAAGGCATTTAAATGATAAAATATCTTAAAGGGTAACTAGAATTTAAGTGCATGAAATAGCCTTGTTTATTCATGAAGGGGTATATATTAAATTGCCTCCTAGTGTATCATTGAATAAAGTTTTCTTGTTTTTTATTCTTAAAATTATCTTTATTCTTCAGAATTCCAAGGTATAAAAAAAGGCGTCATACAAGCATATTTGTGATTTGACTAGAAGTAATATCATAGGCCTCAAAGATAGTAGAATTTTGACTAGAGAAATTGCTATGAAAGTAGGCTGCAATCAAAATACTGTTTCAAGAATTTGGCCTCAGTGGTCAGAGGAAGAAAAAGTTCAAGAAAACCTGGCTCAGGTTGCCCTATAGTAATGACAGGGAGAGAGAGAGAGAGTATAGGAGGATTCGAAGGATGGTTGTAGCAGAAAGGACAACAACTCTGCTAATAAATTAAACATCTCTAAATGTACAGAATGAATCTGGACCATCTATGAAAACAATTATTAGCCGTATTATGAAAGATGAACTCCGTAGTCACCGGCCTTAATAAAGAGTTTCACTTTCTTCCAGACAGAGAAGCGACAGATTCAGCTGGAGTGAAGAGAGACGTTTTTGGGCTAAATGATGAAATTTAGTAATATTTCTTGATGATTTGGGGGTTCAAGACGGCAGGATACATGTTAGACACAGGCCCCATGAAAGATCCAATCAGGAATGTATTGTGGAACCCTTGGCTTCATGGAGTGAGGTGGCATCAGGTATGAAAGTAGGACCCCTTTAGTCTTTATTCAAGGTACAATGACTGATCAGCTATACATTGAAGATGTTGCAAAAACGTTACCTTTTCTTGAGCAGTTTAATAATGCCATTTTCCAACAAGTTAATGCCTGACCACATACAGCCAACATCTCCAGAGCCTTCCTGTAAAATGTTAACATCCTTTACTGGCCCGCATGTTCCCCAGATATTTCTCCAATTAAGCATGTATGGGACATGACCGGGAGGTAAATTATTTCATTTCCACAGTCAAGTAATCTTCAACAGGTTCGGTAAAAAATTGAAATTATGTCAATAAATGTACATAAAAAAAATTGCTATCAATTATTTTACACATTACCAATATATAGTTCCCAAATATTCAGAAAATTATATTGTAGCGTAGAAATCGAGTCTTTGTATATCTTAATATATGAGAGTATTCATTGATGGCGTCAGCACGACCATTATTACCCAAACAACAAAACTATATACAGCTAGAGAATATTGAACAAGCAAGCTAAGGAACATTTTATGATGATTTCACACAAATACCTAGTAATTGTCTGCTGGATACTTTCATTGAATAATTCAATTAAAATTAAATAATAAATTATTTTTTCGCCACAGTATAGAATATCTAGGTGATGCAAATATTTTGTGGCCAGTGTATATCGCCAAAATATAATTACATATTTTAAAGGAATACAAGTTATTTCAAGTAATTAGTTGCTAGTTATTCAAAATAGAGACATAAAAGGTGGAGAATAGCTTTAATCCCGACGATTTAATCAAATTTTGGATACCATAATAAACGGTGTGTTTTATATAAATAGTTTCATAGGTGACATATAAAAAATAATCAAATTTACATATAATAATATTATATTCAATAAAAAGGCGATAACGCGCTATCTATATAGAAGAAATAAGATTATTAAACTCACGAATTATTCAATAACATAAAACAAACTTTCAACTGTACTTGTTGCGATGAAAAAAAAAAATATTGGGAGCTCTTGGTTCATCAATCATTAACCCTCCAAGCGGTTTGGCCAATTTACTCCACAAGACCACTTTAAGAGCCCTAATACTGTATTGTATTATGTGGTATATATAAGCAGAATTATCCAATACAGTATTAGAGCCCTCAATGTGGAGAGCCTGGTGGATTGAACTGGCAAAATAATGGAAGGCTTCACCACTGATGATCCAAGTCCTCTCAATATTTTCTAATCGCCGTAAAGACAGGAGAGGGGTTGTTTTATTTGAAAAAGAAAAATTAGTGCTTAATAGTTTCATTTCTTATATTTGTCAGTGATTACAAAATATAATATTGAGACTTAATGGTTACCCAGGATTACATATACATAAATTTTGAAAATTGAGCAATCCACACACATTTTAAAACCATTAAAAGAAGTCCATATTTTGTATCAATTTTATTTATTAAAACATATTTCCGATATTTCGATGAGGCCCTTCGCCCATCTTCCTCTAGGAATTCAAACTCCTTCTAAGCCCATCATCCACGCGGATAATCCAAAATATGCACTTATTTTAATATATATGATCCTGAAGCTACTATTTCACGTCTTGACTGAAATATTTCATTCCTAGATTGGAGCCCATTATCAGTTACCTAATATAGCTTCGATGAACATTCTCAATATATATAAGTGAATGATATGTAATTATTAGATATTTCAAGGAAATATTCTTTACCAAAAAAATATACAATATGAATATACGACGTAGCAGTTAAAAAACACCGAATGTCTCTAAACGTGTATAAAATCTGTCAAAGGAATCGTTACACAATGTTTACATTTTAATTTCTAACAAACAGAAGAGAATGAATGTCTGTGGTTTTTCTGATATCTAATATATACTAATCTAGTAGATTAGTAAATAAGAAAAACAATAAAACGATCATTTATTCACTCGTAAACTTATGTAAACTGCAAGCACTTATTTTAAAGAGAGCTAATAATCTTTCCAGTTTTAAGACCTCATATACGAATAATTGCGACATAAAAATAACAATAAAATTTGCTGTAAAAGTGAGAGATATAACATGTTTCTACACATTCAGAAGGTGTTAAATAATTTATATTATATATGTAAACTCTACAGCCTAGGTTTATCATCATGGATCAACTGTCGGAAAGTTCCTAACCTCTTTTGAGTATATTTAACTTTATAAAATAATAAAGCCTCAGAACGCAAATTTGGCCTTAAATAAGCATTTCTTGATTTCTCAAGAAGCCTCTGGGACCAAAATATTTTTGATCGTTGAGGTATAGCCTGCACCACTCTGACGAGGGCTAACAGCCCAAAATACGTTCGTGGTTGGCTTTTTTGATTTATAAAGAAAATAGGTTGGTCAAATATCAGGACACAGGCTAAATAAACCTTTAGTTGATTTCTCACATATAAAAAAGCCCATGTATTCTTGGTAGTATATGCCTTTTTTGATTTTAATCCGAACACCTGACCTTTTTTATTATTTGAAAAAATATTTTTTTTTTCACTAATATATATATATATATGTTTCACTTTTAAGATAACATTTTACACTTTAATAACAGCTTTTTCATTTATATAACAACAACATTTTCATTTTCAAACAGTATTTTTCAATTTTATATATACATATATTTTAGCGATTTTACTATAAATATTTTTAGTTTTTATCGTAATACTTTTTATTTTCAAAATCTAAACTATTATAAACGCGTATGATTCTTTTAAAAAATAAGCAATTTCAACTGGCTTTACTGCAATGGAAAAATTAATGGGTCAACCCTCCCAGCGGTTTCGCCAGTTTAATCTACCATACCGCTGTTATATTGCATTTTTCGATCTTCCTTTTATAGTGATACTGATGCTAGACTCTTGGAATGGGTATTTTAGATGAACTATGGACTTTTTATTTTATTTTGTTCTTCGTTTGTTAAAAATATTTCTTATATATCGGTGTCAATAAGGCATTAGAAATAAAGGAATTTGATATTTTCTCAAATGAAGTTAACCATGGTTAAATATGATGTTAAAATGTTCCTATATTCCCACTACAAAATGATTATAAGCTTAACCTCTAACCATTTTCATAACCGTGTTTTTGAATAGATTATTATAGGTTCACAACAAGTTAATAGATATAACGTGAGTACATCATTCGAGTACGTCGATATTCATTCTGGAATTAAGGACTAACATTACCACATTGAAAACTAATAAATCTTGTTACGTCGTAGCCAGACGTTATTCGTGTACTTTGTATAAAAAGGATGCCACGAAGATACACATGTGAGTTAGAAGGGATTGCAGCTAAAGTTAGCGCTTTATTATGTCTCTAAACAGAAGGAGAACAATCAGTGAGACTTGCCTTCAACCTCTCCGTCAGAAGAATTCTTGGCGTCGTTAATGTCACTCTTGTGAAACGTTCCGCTTCACACTATACACGTCCAGCCTGGACTACACCGTCTTGTAGGTCGTTCCGATGTCAGGCTCTCCTGGCACCGCCTTGCAGGATCACCCACACGCCCGGAGGCAAGTCGCCACGTCTTCTACTCGCCGCAGATGTGACCTGACTCTGTCCTTCCCCACAAAGGAATGCTGTTTTTGGCGCCTGCCCCCCTGACAACACATGGCCATCCCCTACTCATCTTCCCCAATTTTACTCTGTACTCTTGGCCTTGTCATACATTTTACAATATGTTCAATTTTAAATTATATCAACTAGAACATTGATAAGCTCGCCATAAACGCGATAAAATATATCTAAACCAAAATGCTAACCTGTGTGATGTTCTCATTCAACATTTTAAAAAAGCTATTTAAAACAACAGTTTTGAGAACAGGTAGAATTTAATCTGGAGAGCAATTGTAGCGGAAATATAGGAAAAATATATCGGCATATTACATAGTATTTAACACTACTCGAGAAAGTCTCAAATTCTTCATTTATAATGCTTGATTAAAACGGATATAAATAGGCTTAGAATATACCAATTTCTATTTTAAAAGTATTTCGATTAAACCTAAATATATGAATAATTAAATTGTTGAAGTATTTTTTAAATATCGAAAATACCGTTTAAAAATGAGAGTGCTATTATTAAATAGATATTATTAAAGTGTAAAATATAATATTATATAAATTATATATATAAATTGTCATTTGAATGTAAAATATTGTTATATATAGACTATAAAATGTCATTAAAGTGAACAATGTCGTTAATGACGAAAAATCTAAATAAAATATAAATATATTTCAAAATAATGTGTAGAACCAATATCTAAAAAATGATATCAATATCTATATTGTCACGGTAGTGATAACGAGTATAACAAAAGTTTAAGTAAAAATAATTTATTGATTAGAATGTAAACTATTTCTAAATTTTATTTACAAGTAATAATATACAAGCATGGTAAGGGGTGATGACTATGCAAATATTTATGATGATATACAACAAAATATTTAAAATAATTATTCAGTGACATTGCCCCTAGATTTCTAGATGAACAGCGTCCCGCTGTAATTATCACTTGAACAGATCAGCTTGGTCCTCAGGGTCATGGTAGGGTTTCATTCTCAGTACATGGACCAGGTCTCTCGTTTGGCGTCTCCTGGTTTGTTGGTCCACAGGTTCAACTTCGAAGGTCACGTTAGAGAGTTTCCGAGTAATCTTATATGACCCGAAGTACCTTTTCATCAGTTTTTCTGAGAGTCCCACCTTTCTTATCGGGATGAAAATCCATACCAGGTCACCGACGTTGTAATTCATTGCCTCGTGCTTTGAATCATATCTGGCCTTGTCCTTTTCTTGGGCTTTCAAGGTTTTTAATCTTGCTAGTTGCCTAGTCTCTTCGACCTGCGAGGCAATCTTCTGACTGTATTCCTCTTGGAGGTCTTCATTCGGATTTGGGAAAAGAGTGTCTACAGTCGTTTTGGCTTCGCGTCCATGGATCAGTTTAAAAGGGGTAAAACCTGTCGTATCTTGTTTTGCGGTGTTGTAGGCGAAGGTGACATAGGGAAGGATTACGTCTCTTTGCTCGACGCCCACATACATTGCTAGCATGTTAGCTAATGTTTTGTTGAGTCTTTTCGTTAATCAATTCGTCTGGGGATGATAGGCTGTTGAAACCTGTGTATGGAAGAGCACTGGTTAGTAAGTTCCGTTAACATCTTTGATTGAAATACTCGTCCACGATCCGTAATGATTTCTCTGGGGGCTCCGTGTTTGAGGACAACATGTTCCATCAAGAACTTGGCAACTTCTTTTGCTTCTCCTGTGGGTAAGGCCTTGGTAATAGCGAATCGGGTTGAATAGTCTGTACAGACTATGATCCACTTATTACCAGTATCAGACTTGGGAACTCTTCCAAGGAGGTCCATTCCAACTCTCTGAAAAGGGGAGTTGCAGGAGGTATTACCTTAAGTAGTCCGGGTGGCTTTTGAGTTGATTGTTTCTTTCTTTGGCACTCTTTACAATGAGCGACATACTTCCGTATGTCCCGAAGAAGTCCTGGCCAGAAATATTTGTTTTTAACACTCTCATATGTCTTCGAAAATCCAAGATGACCTGCTGTGGGAGCGTCGTGTAAACCTTTCAGTAGTTCTAAGCGTAAGTGCTTGGGAATAACTAAAAGGTGCTGGTTTCCCAGGGGGTCAAAATTCTTTTTGTAGAAGGTTCCTTTTAGCATTTCATATCCTTTCGATTCGGCACCAAATATTTCTGTTTCCTCTATCAATTTACTAATTTTAGGGTCTTTTCTTTGTTCAGCCTCGAAACACGTCAGAGCAGTTATTGAGGCTATATCATCATCCTCATCATTGTATGCTCTTCCGATTCAAGTTGGAGAGGATTTCGAGAAAGACAGTCGGCATCTTGGTGTTTGCGTCCACCTTTATAAACAACCGTCACATTGTATTCTTGGAATTTTAAAGCCCATCTTGCTAGTCTTCCTGTCGGGTCCTTCAGGTTAGATAACCAGCAAACAGCGTGGTGGTCAGTGACGATGACAAACTCACGACCAAAAAGGTACGGTCGAAATTTGTTGATGGCCCATATTGCGGCCAAGCATTCTCTTTCCGTTGTTGATTAATTATTCTCCGCCTTAGATAAAGTTCTTGAAGCATAACCAACTGGCCGCTCTTTCCCATCGTTGACCTGTACGAGGACAGCTCCAATTCCATAACCGCTGGCGTCAGTATGAAGCTCGGTTGGCAGTTGTTCTTCGAAATAGGCAAGAACAGGTTTAGACATCAATGCTTTTTTCAAGGAATCAAAAGCATCCTGTTGGTCAGAGTTCCACGTGAATTTATTATCTATTTTAAGAACTTCGTGTAGAGGAGCAGCTTTCTCAGCAAAATTTTCGATAAATCTACGATAATAGGAACATAGGCCAATGAATTTCTCACTCTGTTATAGAATTTGAGGTCGGAAACTTGGCGATAGCTTCAATATTTTCTGGATCGGGATAAATTCCTTTGCTATTGACGAGGTGTCCAAACACTCTGATTCGTTTGGTTCCGAAAAGGCACTTTTTGGGGTTGAGGCGTAGCTCGGCTTTGTCGAGACATTGTAGTATGATTTCAAGCCGGTGTAAATGTTCGTTGAACGATTTGGAATACACCACGATGTCGTCTAAATAACAGAGGGCCATCGTCCATTTCAGGCCTTTCAATATCTTGTTCATCATGCGCTCGAATGTTGCAGGGGCATTGCACAGGCCAAAGGACATGACTAGGAATTCGTAGAGTCTGTCAGGGGTAATAAAGGCAATTTTTTCTCTAACTGCTTCGTCGACTTCTATTTGCCAATATCCTGAACGAAGGTCCATTGATGAATAAAATTTGGCTCCTTTCAGGGAGTCAAGTGTATCATCGATTCGGGGTAGTGGGTAAACGTCTTTTTTAGTAACTTTGTTTAGTCGTCTGTAATCCACATAGAAACGCCAGTTACCATCCTTCTTCTTTACTAAAATAACCGGCTATGACCATGGATCTTCTGTAGGACGTATAATCCCGGCGTCTAGCATTTTGTCCACTTCCGTTTGGATTGCTTGGCGTTCTGTAGGGGAGATTCGATATGGTCTATGCTTAATGGGCTGATGGTTTCCAATTTCAATTCTATGTTTGGTTACTGAAGTTTGCTTTAATATCTCATCATTTTTATTAAATATTTTATCATATCGTTTCAAAATTGATAAGATTTGAAACTGCTGCTCATCTGATAAATCATCACTAATTAAATTTTGTAAAAATTTAAAGTCACTTTTATCAGCATGACTGGCATGATTCGCATTTTTCACCTCCTTATTAAATTCAAAACATTCTGAGATAGCCGTCAAGTTATTTTATTCAACCCCTTGAATATTTCCCAGGCACATTCCCTTAGGGACTATTTGAGCTGTGATGCTAGAATTTACGATCCAAAGTTTTCCTTTATTATGGGAAAGCCTGAATAATGCACAGGGAAGTGTTAACCCTTTTCCTATTAATACCTTTTTCGAAGGTTCAAAAAGTACCTGATTTTGCTCATTAAACTCTTCACTCAAAACATTTATTAGTTTGGTAGATTCGGCTGGGATTACGACCCTTCTGCTAGCCACAACCTTTCCCATGAAAGCTGGTGAATTAAGTACATCTTTGGCCTCTTCCAATCTGATTTCGGCGCGTCTACAATCAATCACGGCGTTTGATGCCTCTAGGAAATCCCATCCGAGGATAATACTTGGGTTACTATTAGGGAGGGCAATAAACTCAAGCGGCTGTTCCAACCCATTGATGCTCAAGTTGATTGTGCATCAGCCGATCGATGTAACCTTCTTGCCATCAGCAACTTTCAGAGTCATTCCGCTATCCTTGAACATGGTATTTTTTAATTGTCGTCTTAATCCATCAGAGATAACTGAAAAAGAGGAACCTGAATCGACCAGAGCAGATATTGCAATGTCATCAATGATGATTTCGACATAATATTGTTGTAATTTAGCGGCTGTCGACGATGGAGGGCTTTTCACACCCGCGGCTTCCCCCTCGAAAGAAGACGCGACGCTTAGTTTTTTTTCTAGATTGTAGCGGCGTGGGGATTGGCTTGTATGGAGGCCTGGGGAAATGGACTGGCGTCTTGGGGATCATCCTCTGTTTGGATACGGCGATTGTCTGCGGTAGATTTGGCTTCTTATGGCTTGGTGGTTACCCATTTGAGGTTCTTGGGTGCTTGGTGCATGTCCTTCGGGTCTCTGCGTCCATTGTCGGCGTTCTCTACAATAGCGCTTAACATGGCCTGGGCGGCCGCAATTAAAACATATTGGGATGTTGTCATGCGCCCTCCATTCATCCGTTCTTCGTTGTGGTGGCCTCTGGTTATATATGAGTGTTTGGGTAGGGTACTGACGTCGTGGAGCCTGGTTGAATGTACGTGTTTGGTTGGGGTACGACTGTCGTGGCGGAGGCCTTAGAATAGGCTTCGAAATTGCAGCTACATTTTTTTCAATCTCTTCTCGGATAATTTCTTTCAGAGAAGATGGTTCAGGGGTAGTTAACTCCGGGTTTAGTGCGCAATGAACTTCTTCACGCACGATGCGTCGGATTAAGTCTTCCATTGATTTAGAGTCTGCTGAATTGATGGCGGCAACATTCGGTAGTCTGTCGAATATTACACGTTTATTTACACGTTGTTTATGCGAATCCTAGATTTTTCGGCACCATTTGATGAACTAATCGATAGTTGCAATGTCTAAAATAATGATTGACTGATATATCTCCTCCGATATTCCTTTCGTTAAGTGTGCAACTATTTTATTTTCCGTCATAGCCGGATTCACTTCTCTGCACAAATGGAGAACATCTTGAATGTACGAATCATTGGTCTCATCCTTCCCCTGAGCTCGAGTTTTGAGTTTCTCTGCGAGCTGATCTTTTTGGGCGACATGATGTCCGAAATTCTGAGAAAACATTTTCACAAAAATATCTCATGAATTAATTTTCTCTTCGACATTTTCGTACCATCTGTGCGCTGTTCCTTGGAGGAAAAAATAAACATTTGCGAGGCACATTGAATCATCCCAGCAGTTGTAACGAGCGACGCGGTGGTATTCTTTCAACCATTTTTCTGGATTCTGGTTGTGTTCTCCCTTAAAAATAGAAGGGTTTCTAAAAGGTTGAAAGTGGTACTCACCCATTTTTGTCTGTGTCTCTTGCTTTACCATAGCGATGTTTTCTTGAGGTTCTAGTCCTTGGAGTCTTCGGCTTCTTCTAACGGCTTGGGCGGCGAGGGGATAATCCAGCTTC
Source organism: Cordylochernes scorpioides (assembly GCA_030710605.1). Lineage (NCBI taxonomy): Eukaryota > Metazoa > Arthropoda > Arachnida > Pseudoscorpiones > Chernetidae > Cordylochernes > Cordylochernes scorpioides. Next base: position 89,618,523 of record CP092864.1, on the reverse strand, counting down.
TCCACCAGTTGTCACGGTAGTGATAACGAGTATAACAAAAGTTTAAGTAAAAATAATTTATTGATTAGAATGCAAACTATTTCAAAATTTTTATTTACAAGTAAAAAAATATATATATATATATACAAGCATGGTAAGGGGTGATGACTATGCAAATATTTATGATGATATACAACAGAATATTTAAAATAATTATTCAGTGACAATATATATTTTAATAAATTTACTATATAAACATATTTATTCATTTGACAAAAAAAACCTTTCTAATAATTTGCTACCAAACCCCCAACAATAAAAATGGAACAAATATATAAATTAATAAGAAATGCTTTTTATTTGATCTTATTTAAAATAAAAGCGTTTGGAATAAAGTCAAATTAAAATGTTCCCTAAATTTAAAACTTCGGTTAATTAGTTCCAATATATATTTTCTTCTTTCCTTTCTATTCTCCGTTAATTAATGAAATATAATCCTCTGGTGTAAAATTTGTCGTCACCTAAATTTAAAAAAATAACTTGAAAACATGAAATCAAATTGAGGTTATTCGACAAAACTTTCTATAGAAAATTTTAAAATCTATTTTACCAGTTGGTAAAAAGTTCGCTTTGATGATGATGGCGGGAAAGTAGCAGAAAGATTTGATGATCTTTTGGTATTTTTTATTTCTTGACTTTTGATGACAAGAGCAGCAGATAATTTCGCGCCCTAAGTGACGAAACATTCATTAGTTTAAAAGACCGTAATTACTTATAATAAAAAAGATATTCTTCACTTAAATTCTTATCTTAAAAATTAATATGATAGTCTCCCTTTTATTTATAGTCATAGACTCGATAAAAGTAAATTTTATAAATTGTTCCTTTTGAAAAATTGCTTTCTTCATTAACAAATGATGAATGGGGCTATTGGAAATTTTATAAAAATGCCAGTGTTTGCTAGTCATTATATCTAGATATGTTTAAAATAATATTTATCTAAAATATTTCCTTTATGAAATTGATAAATATATAGCCTCGATTTTATAGAAATAAAATTTATAAAGTCACGTTTATATACATTTGTATTATATATATACATATTCAAATTATTATGTTGAAGTGTAAATTTTATACTTTAATGACAACACTATACACTTTAAGGACAACATTTTACAATTTAAGGACAACATTTTACAATTTAAGGTAAACATTTTACAATGTGTCAAACATTTCTACATTTTAATAACGACATTTTAAACTTCAATAGGAACATTGTAAAATTCAAAAATCTCACCCATTTGATATATTTTAGTGTTTCAATAGATATTATTTATTTCAATTAAAATTGACCTATTTTAAGCATGTTTATATCAGTTTTAATTAATCAATAAAAATATTGCATTTAAGATTTCTCACGAATAAAGTTAATTGCTATTTGATATATATATAGAGTTGATTTCCCCATATATTCCCACTACATGATGCTACTTAGTTTGGCCTTCAGCCATTTTCAAAACAGATTTTTAAATATATTTTTATAGGCTCAATATATGAAATGATAATTTTGCCTTTTCCTCGCGTAGTTGCTGAATACTTCGATATTCATCCAGAATTCAATTCATACAGGAACTAATATTACCTTTCAAACATTAAAAAATATGGGAAAAAAAAGCTTCTCCTTATCGTGCAACTGAAAGTTGCTGATGGATTGCGCCATCAATCGGAATAAATATCAACTATTCGTTCATTTTTAATTATTCCAGAATTGTCCAAATATATATATATTTTTAATTAATGCATCTTATCCCAGTACAATATCAGATTTGTAATATTTGTTGACATTAATAAATATATATTCCAATTTATATATAAATGGTATTTTATTAACTAGGACATAAATTAACTCGTCATACATGCGATGTGAAATTGTAGGATATCTAAACCAAAATGCTAACACTTGAATGATGGTTTCCTACAACATAGAAAAAAGCTATTGTATTCAAAACTATGGAAACAGCCGAGGTTTAAGCTGGCAAACATATTGTAGCGGGAATATATACTCAAATCTGAATTGCACGATTTCTATTGTTTGTGATTGAAACTGCAACAAATGTGTAAAATAGACCAATTAAAAAAAAAGGGTTTTCTAGGTATAATGTAAATGTGAAAATTAAAAATCGGAAGAAGTAATTGAATTGAAAATGTTATCAAAATAGAAAATACATGTATTTTATGAAAGTGTAAAATAGATAACATGAAGACTGTTATGATATTAAAGTGTAAAAGGTTAAACGCAAAAGGTTGTCACTAAAGTGTGAAATGCCGTAACAAGTATGAAACTCATTGAAGAACAACAAAATGCACTGTTTCAATGTATTTAATTGATGCATTGTTTTAAATCGTTTATAAGAAAGTGAGTTGCACCCAAGGTTTGCACATAAACACCATTCTCCTACACCTATGTAACGTACCGAGGTTTGTTTATTAATGTATTTAAAATGATCATTTATTATTTTCTATAGTACACACACACACACACTCGGCCGTGCGGCACGCATTTGTCGAGCTCCGCCTTTTTCCCACCCTGGCGGGTGTATGGCTACCGGCGGTACGCCGAGTTTAGCACGGGCTGAAAGCCCATTAAAAGCTGATCAGATGCCTGGAAGGCACGGCTTGAAAGCACACCTCTGTGCCGAGAAATCTGCAATTTTCGATTCGCAGAACAATTACTCTAATAATCAAGAAGCATTTGATAAATATGCAAATTTGCCCGCCGGCGGTAAAGATGTAAATCTGGCCGCGCCGTTCAACTTGGCGGCTAATCCATCTTCCAATGCCGTAGCCCAAGCTCAAAGAAACTGGGCAGACATGACAGAGGATATAAATCCTGAAATTGAGGACAACTTTACTCTTGTCCAGAGAAGGAAGAGACGCCGCGGCTTGGCGGATTCGCCTACAGCGAATGCACCATCCTCCAATGTAGGAGGTTCTAGGACCGATCGCCGACCGCGATCATCCACGGGATGGGCGCCGCGGGCGGAGGAGATTAGGACCACCAGGGCGCATATCGCGGAGGCCAGGGCGCAGCAGGCGTCCTCCTCTGAGGAGTACTGCGTGTATATCGAACGCAGCCCCGACCTAGAGCCCTTCCACTACCTAAGGGCACTGGACAGAATGGTCGGAGGAACCGGCGGAGTCGTCCAGGTTTCCAAGGTCAACGGACTCTACCTGCTGGGACTAACCAACAGAGGCCTGGTCGAGCGCCTCATAAGCGAGGGCCTCGAGGTTGAGGGCACACTCCTGAAAGCATTCCCTTTCCGCAAAAGAGCGGAGAGGATAACAGTTGGAAACCTGCCCTTCTTCGTGGCGGACTCTGTCATCATCAACGCCCTCTCGACATTTGGGCGTGTTACATCCATCGCGCCCAAACTGATGAAGGCTGGCCCTTACATCTACAATGATGGCCGCCGAGAGGCGTTCATTGCCCTCCACGAAGGAGTGACTATCGAAAGGCTTCCTACCCGCCTCGAGATCAAAATAAAAGGCGAGACCTGGCCCGCATACCTGACCTCTGGAATCAGGTGTTCCAGGTGCCACGGTCAAGGACACCGTAGGGCCATCTGCCCCCTGCTTGCAGGGCTGGCCAACAACACCAGAATGGCCCCACCAACCACTCCTGCCGGCGTCCCACCACCGACCACCCCTGCACCGCCTCAGCGATCAGCAGCCCAGCCTCCTGCACCGGCATCCTCCGACCCAGCCTCGGAGACTCCCGGCGCTCCTCCTGAGGCCCGAGCTGTAACTACATCTACAGCACCTCGGCCATCTCCACCAGTGGCCCCGGCCGTATCTATGGAGAAGGCGCCTTCTGCCCCTCCACCTGTGACCCCTGCTCCGTCCCTGCAGGCGCCTGAGGGTCCCGTGGGCCCTCGCCCGGCCAATTCACAACATCCAGAGCCGCCTCCCGCTCGGCCGGACTTCGTTGCCCCGCGTGGCCCTCTGCCCGCCCAGAAGACCCTCGGGCCTGCGGTCCCAACACCGGACGTGGAAATGTCCACCACTGAGGAGCCCTCTGCTCCCTCACCAGCCGCAGTTTCAGCACCCCCACTGCCTGCGCCTCAGCCTGCTGGGCCGACACCATCTGCTCCCCACAAAGAGGATCCGACACCGGCTATGACACCTCCGTCCCTACCACCTACCCCGATGGAGGAAGACCTGCCGCCGAACCTGGGTGATTGCATCGATGAAATTTTGAGAGAGATCATCATGTCCAAAATCAACCCTGGACCCTTGGTCGATGATGAAACCTCCTGGACCGACGCCATTGATGCCATCCTACATCCCCATTCTAGGGCGCCTTTCCTTGCGAGACTCTCGCCTATTTTGAAGAAAAACTACGCTGTCTTTTTCGAGGCGGCCATCGAGCGCGCTCGGGATTCCCATCCCAGGATCCTCAGCGGGCTGTCCGAGCTCAGGAATGTCTTGGCTCCTAAGACTAGACGTCACCGCGGCAAGCGCTAACCTAATGTATATACCCCTCTCTTCTCTCTTTCTCTTTGAGATGTAACATTGTCTAGAAGACAATAAACTATTTTCAATTGTCAAAAAAAAAAAAAATTGTCACACACACACACACTCGAGCGAGCGGCCACGCTTTCGCGAGCTCCGCCGTTTTCGCCTTTTGAGTGCGTGTAAAAGGCGCATAATCTGGCAAGTGTAGTATTGGCGGAAAGCCCAGGATGTGCTGAAAAAGTGCCTGAAAGGCCCAGCATCCTGCTACAAACAGGCGAAGAATTATCGCCAAAAGAAGGAAATATGAAGAAAACAATTGATATTTCTTCAGAAAATCAAAAGTATGCAAATTCGCCGGCAGGCGACTTGCATGTAAATCCGGCCGCCGCGCGTGGTGACGTCACGGCTCCGAAGACTGCTGCTACGACCAGCGCAACTTCAGCCAGCCCGGCCTCGCTCAACTGGGCCGACAGCGAGATGGCGGAGGTGAACGACAACGAGGGCTTCATCGTCGTGAAGGCCAAGAAGAGGCGCCTCGGCTCAACTTCACCTGAGCACGCTGCCAGGCAGCCCAACAAGCCTGGAGAGCAGCGCAGCTCCCAGCAGCGGAAGCGGCCAACAGGGCCGAGAGCAGTGCCGCCCCAGGAGATCAAGGCGACACGCAAGAACATCGCCGAGGCCAAGGCGAGGCAGAACTCATCTACCCACGAAAACTACATCTTCGTGGAGCGATGCCCAGAGTTCCCGGACTACACCTACCTAAAGGCAATATCCAAGCTGGTCGGGGGGCCAAATGACATCACATATTTCGGCAAAATGAACGGCCATTTCCTCGTGGGCTTGGCGACCAAAGATCTTGCGCTCCGTCTGGCTGAGGGCGACCTTGAGATCGAGGGAACGACCCTTAGGGTCTTCCCCTATCGTAAGAGGGCCGAACGAATCCTCGTCGCCAACCTGCCAGGCTTCGTGGACGACTTCACCGTTGTGAACGCCCTGAGCCCATACGGGAGGGTCACCTCCATCGCCCCCATCCTGATCAAAATGGGGGAGTTCACATTCACCGACGGCCGCCGGGAAGCCTTCATCCTGCTCAAGGACGGCATCAAGCTAGACAGGCTGCCCACCCGCCTGGACATTCAATCCAAGGGAGATTCCCTGCCCGCCTTCCTCTCCTTTGGCATAAAATGCTCTAAATGCGGAAAGCAGGGCCACCGCAGAGCAAACTGCCCATCGCTCGCCAGGCAGAACAGCAGCCCCAGGCAAGCAGCGTCTCCCACCGACGCAAGCCCCCCCCCCCCCCCCCCCCCATCTCCTCCTCCTCCTCAGCAGCCAAGGAGGCCGACACCTGCGCCCGCAACATCGGCGTCCCCTGTCCAACCGGCGAAGTCTTCAACTGAGGCTCCAGTGACCCCCTCGGCACACCATCCTGCCGAACCGAGGGATCTTGCCCAGCCCGCCCCTGTCGCCCTCCCTGCTCCTCTGGCTGCCCCGCGGCCCCCCGAGCCCGAGACCTTTCCGCTCGACATTGAGATGTCGGAGGAGGAGCTGACCTCAACTCCCTCCACGTCTCCCCGGGGCAAACCCGCATTCGTCCAGCTGCAGGAGCACCTCAAGCAGTTCCCCAACCTCTCCATCGACTGGGACGGGCTGCCCGGTATAGACCGCGAGGACGCACAGCGGCTACTCACCTCTAAAGGAAAAATGGAGAAGCGAGCGCCCTCGCTGTCAAAGGCACAGGTCGCCGCCCTCGACCAGGTGGCCGAAACCATCAAGGCCTCGATCCCAGACTCCAACCACACCATCCACAAGACCCTCCAGAAGACCAAGGGGGCGCTGCATAAGGGACGGCAACAATGAGCTACCGTCTCGCCAGCATCAACGCGCGAGGGCTCGCCACTCGGGGGAGGAGCCTTGCCCTTTGTCATCTCCTCAGACAACATCACGTGGACATCGCGTTTGTCCAGGAGACAAACGCTTTTCATCTCGGCAGCGGCCAAGACCTCTGCCTCGGCTACAGCGCTGTTATATTGGCCCATCCCGTAGCCATCTCGGGATCCGGACTCGCCTGCGTCTTCGGACCAGGCGTCGCCGTGCTAAGACAGCGTATCCTGTGGCCGGGCCACATCGCCTTGGCAACAATAGATGTCCGCGGCGAGGAGATGACGGCCATCGCCGTTCATCTGGCGCATGAACCCCGGGAAAGAAACCGGCAACTGGAGCTCCTGGCGGCGACAGCGGCACAGGAGGAGGAGGGAGCCTGCTGGATCATCGGCGATTTTAACATCAGGGATCGGGGCCCCTCATCATCATCATCATCGGATGCCCTCGCCGCTCTTCTGGACCTGGCCGCGCTGGTCGACGTGGCCACCCAGTTCGACGCCGCCCACCTGCCCACCAGAGTCGCCATGCACGGCGACCAAGTCGAATCCAACCGCTTGGACCGGATCCTCGTCCCTGCTGGAGTCCTGGATCGCGTGTCCATCTACGCGACCAGCCACTACCACCTCTCGGACCACCGCCTCGTGCTGCTCCAGGTGGGCCCGCCCACCTCCGCCGTCTCCTCCCCCACCCAGCCTCGCTTGGCCGCGATGCTCCGCTCCGGCCTCGTTCTCGAACATCTGGCTGGTTACATCCGGGAGCTCGAGGAAGACACGGCGCACGATGACGACGACGGGATCCTTTGGGACAGGTGGACCACCATCAAGGCGGGACTGCTGGCGGAGGCCAGATCCCTGCACGATCCCCGCCACGCTGCCAGCGACAGCTACGTCTACAGGGCGAGACGTTACATCGCGGCGCAGCTCGAGGCCTCCTCCATCCGGGCCGACTACCCTTCGCTGCCGGACCTAGCACGCGCCATCCGCCTCCGACGCCCGGTCAGCGTCATCAGGGACGAGCAAGATAACATCATCGAGGGCCCCGAGCTTCGGCGGAGGGCGTTCGCGACCTTCCAGCCTCGCTTCGCCCGTCCCACCAGCGATCCAGCTGCGGGAGCTGCCTTCATCGCCAGCAGCGCGCCCACCACCACCCGCGAGCTGAGTGAGGAGGACCCGCTCCACCGGCCGGACATCAGCCCCAGCGAGATCGCCAACGCTATCGAGCACCTCCCTCGCGGAAAGGCCCCCGGCTGGGATGGCTTGCCGTGCGAGCTCCTCGTCGCCTTCAGCGAAGACTTCTTCGCGGAAGCTCTGGCCCGGGTGTTCGCGGCATCACGGCTCCGCGGTGCCCTGCCTCCGTCGACGCGGCGCAGCTCCATCTGCCTCGTGCCCAAGGCCCGCGGAGGTCGCGGCCTTAATGGCTACAGACCCGTCGCGCTGCCCTCGGCCGACTACAGGGTCCTGGCCGCCATCCTTCACCGGCGCCTCAAGCCCCACCTGCGGACCCTTGTGCCGGAATGCCAGACCTACGCCGTCCCCGGGAGGTCCCCGTCATGGAACATCGCCATGGTGACGGACGCCGTCGAGGAGGCCACCGCCTTGGGCTCGCCGCTGGCTGTCATGGGCGTAGACCTGGAGTCCGCCTTTGACTCATTGGACCGCGGCTTCCTGGAGTCCCTGTTGATATCCCTCCGCCTCCCGCCGGCCTTCTTGGCATGGATCAACATCTTATACGCCGGGGCGGACGCTACGATCCGGGCCGGAGGATTCTATACCACCGCCTTCCCCCTCCTCAACGGCCTAAGACAGGGTTGCGCCGTGAGCGCCGCACTCTTCAGTATCGCCACGGGGCCGCTGCTACGTCGCCTGGAGTTGACCCTCGGCGTGGGCAACGTCACCGCCTACGCCGACGACATCATCCTCCTGTTCCATCGCGACGAGGACTTCGAGCGGGTGGCGACCGTCTTCGAAGACTATAAGCAGGCCTCCGGAGTTGGCGTGAACCTCCGGAAGAGCGCTGGCCTCTGGTGCGGCGCCTGGCGCAACCGCGGCGACTCCCCTCTCGGCGCCTCCTGGTCGACCACCTCCATCAGGGTCCTCGGGCTCGACATCGCCCCCAGGAGCACCGTCATCCACCGGGAGCAGCATCTCCTGGCCCTCCTGGAGACTGCATGCCGCAAATGGACGCCCTTCACCCGCGGCCTCTCCCTCGTCGGACGAGCAAGAGCGGCGAACACGCTGGTCGGGTCCACGATCCAGCACCACCTGCATGGATACCTCCCATCACCCCCGACCATCGCCAAGCTGCAGGCCCGACTGGCGAGGTTCGTCTGGGGGCCAGACCACACGGCGTGGCTTCCCGCCAACGTCATGGCGAGGCCGGTCACCATCGGAGGCCTCGGCCTCCACGACCTCGCGACCCAGCTCCAGCTCGCCTGCCTCAAGGGGGTGCAGGTCGCGCTCCGCGGAGGCAGAAATGCTTTCAGCTGGCTGGTAGAAAGCGGTGAGGCCTGGATCCACCCTCCACCGGACGGCACCCGTCTCCAGCCCCGCCGTCTACGGCTGCTGAAGCTCTGGGAGGAGGCCTCCAACATCCTGAGCCTCAACCACCGGGCGCTCCCCACGGCTCAGCTGCTGGACCTCCCCATCATCGGCGGCTGCCGGTTCCTCCGCCCTCCCGACCTCCTGGCCCCCGCCCGCTGGAGCGGATCCCGAGTCCGGGACCTGATCGAGGAGGAAAACCTCATCGCCCGCCCTACGCGCTCGGTCCTGGCTGACGCCACGGCCCTGGGCGCCTTCTGTCGGAGGCTGACCTCCGAGAACGCCGTGGGCTTCGGGGCGGAGTCCACGCCTTCATCCAGTTCCCTTGCTGCGGCCGTGGTGCTGCGTGGGACGGCTACGCCGTTCCTCAACGGCCTCACGACCCGCTCGGCCCGACGGGCCCTGGATCGTCCGCGCCTCGCCGCCACGCCCATCTCCAGATTCCTGGCGAGATGGACACCCACCATCAATCCACCATCCAGGATCGACTGGGCCTCGCTGCGGCGCTGCGCCTATTCGGGTCACGAGGCCGACGCAGCTCTCAAGCTAGCCCTCCACGCCCTGCCCCATCCGGCCCATCCTGCCTCGGTCGGCCCCTCCTGTCCTGCCTGCGGGTCCATCGACCGCTCCCTCGGCCACCGTTACTGGTGCTGCCGCTCCATCAGGCCGCTCATCAGAGAGGCCTTCAACATCATAGGGCGGCCCCCTGACCTGCAGGCTTGGATCTTCGGCGGGTCCGGCCTTGAGGACGACGCCCTTTCCATCCTGGCATCGGCAAAGTTGCGAATCTATCGCTACTTTGTCCAGGTTGGGCTCGGAGAAGCGGTGGAGGACCCGCTCATCGCCTGGTCCAGGACCCTCCAACGTCGAGGTTTCCTTCCATCATCTCCCATCATCATCTTGTAGTTTCATATATGTATATATTTTCTCTCTCTACTTTATTGTTTGAAAATATGTAATATTGTCTAGATGACAATAAATATTTTTTAATTGTCAATTGTCACACACACACACACTCGGCCGTGCGGCACGCATTTGTCGAGCTCCGCCTTTTTCCCACCCTGGCGGGTGTATGGCTACCGGCGGTACGCCGAATTTAGCACGGGCTGAAAGCCCATTAAAAGCTGATCAGATGCCTGGAAGGCACGGCTTGAAAGCACACCTCTGTGCAGAGAAATCTGCAATTTTCGATTCGCAGAGCAATTACTCTAATAATCAAGAAGCATTTGATAAATATGCAAATTTGCCCGCCGGCGGTAAAGATGTAAATCTGGCCGCGCCGTTCAACTTGGCGGCTAATCCATCTTCCAATGCCGTAGCCCAAGCTCAAAGAAACTGGGCAGACATGACAGAGGATATAAATCCTGAAATTGAGGACAACTTTACTCTTGTCCAGAGAAGGAAGAGACGCCGCGGCTCGGGGAATTCGCCTACATCGAATGCACCATCCTCCAATGTCGGAGGTTCTAGGACCGATCGCCGACCGCGATCATCCACGGGATGGGCGCCGCGGGCGGAGGAGATTAGGACCACCAGGGCGCATATCGCGGAGGCCAGGGCGCAGCAGGCGTCCTCCTCTGAGGAGTACTGCGTGTATATCGAACGCAGCCCCGACCTAGAGCCCTTCCACTACCTAAGGGCACTGGACAGAATGGTCGGAGGAACCAGCGGAGTCGTCCAGGTTTCCAAGGTCAACGGACTCTACCTGCTGGGACTAACCAACAGAGGCCTGGTCGAGCGCCTCATAAGCGAGGGCCTCGAGGTTGAGGGCACACTCCTGAAAGCATTCCCTTTCCGCAAAAGAGCGGAGAGGATAACAGTTGGAAACCTGCCCTTCTTCGTGGCGGACTCTGTCATCATCAACGCCCTCTCGACATTTGGGCGTGTTACATCCATCGCGCCCAAACTGATGAAGGCTGGCCCTTACATCTACAATGATGGCCGCCGAGAGGCGTTTATTGCCCTCCACGAAGGAGTGACTATCGAAAGGCTTCCTACCCGCCTCGAGATCAAAATAAAAGGCGAGACCTGGCCCGCATACCTGACCTCTGGAATCAGGTGTTCCAGGTGCCACGGTCAAGGACACCGTAGGGCCATCTGCCCCCTGCTTGCAGGGCTGGCCAACAACACCAGAATGGCCCCACCAACCACTCCTGCCGGCGTCCCACCACCGACCACCCCTGCACCGCCTCAGCGATCAGCAGCCCAGCCTCCTGCACCGGCATCCTCCGACCCAGCCTCGGAGACTCCCGGCGCTCCTCCTGAGGCCCGAGCTGTAACTACATCTACAGCACCTCGGCCATCTCCACCAGTGGCCCCGGCCGTATCTATGGAGAAGGCGCCTTCTGCCCCTCCACCTGTGACCCCTGCTCCGTCCCTGCAGGCGCCTGAGGGTCCCGTGGGCCCTCGCCCGGCCAATTCACAACATCCAGAGCCGCCTCCCGCTCGGCCGGACTTCGTTGCCCCGCGTGGCCCTCTGCCCGCCAAGAAGACCCTCGGGCCTGCGGCCCCAACACCGGACGTGGAAATGTCCACCACTGAGGAGCCCTCTGCTCCCTCACCAGCCGCAGTTTCAGCACCCCCACTGCCTGCGCCTCAGCCTGCTGGGCCGACACCATCTGCTCCCCACAAAGAGGATCCGACACCGGCTATGACACCTCCGTCCCTACCACCTACCCCGATGGAGGAAGACCTGCCGCCGAACCTGGGTGATTGCATCGATGAAATTTTGAGAGAGATCATCATGTCCAAAATCAACCCTGGACCCTTGGTCGATGATGAAACCTCCTGGACCGACGCCATTGATGCCATCCTACATCCCCATTCTAGGGCGCCTTTCCTTGCGAGACTCTCGCCTATTTTGAAGAAAAACTACGCTGTCTTTTTCGAGGCGGCCATCGAGCGCGCTCGGGATTCCCATCCCAGGATCCTCAGCGGGCTGTCCGAGCTCAGGAATGTCTTGGCTCCTAAGACTAGACGTCACCGCGGCAAGCGCTAACCTAATGTATATACCCCTCTCTTCTCTCTTTCTCTTTGAGATGTAACATTGTCTAGAAGACAATAAACTATTTTCAATTGTCATTGTCTCACACACACACACACTCCCTCTTGTAAATTTGTTTCATTTATGTATATATTTAATTTTCTACTTTCTTCTCTTCCTCTCTCTCTCATGTGAGATGTAATATTGTCTAAGATGACAATAAATATTGTTTAATTGTCAAATTGTCACACACACACACACATGGAGTTTTTTATTTATTTATTACAAGACATACGCTATATCCTATGTAGATATTTGCGTGTTCAAACTATTTTTTAAAATATAAATACAAATCATTTCTCGTATTAGAGAGGGTGTGAAAAAAATTTAAATTTACATTATACACTAATATTTATACAAAAAAGAGAGTAAAATGATTATTTAAATATACTACCAACTTAATGATGGAAATATATATTATTTATAGAGAGCTAGAATTCATTAGTCTACGGTAGTTGATATAGAATCTATAGAACTTGTTATATTTTAAATTTCTTCTTTAATGGAGACCTTTAATGGCTTAAACTGAAGCTGTTCATTTGACATTATTCTCCCAGGTCTGCAACAAGTGGGCACCGGATTAACATATGATCCGTGTTGTGATCCTCTTTGTTGTATAAGCATAGTGAAGAATCTCTTCTACCAATTCTATATGAGTTAAAGTCACCACATTCCCCGTAAAACATTGTATATTATAAAACCTTGGCTGTGTACAAAAGAATTTGGTAATCTTATATCTTAAAAAGAATTCTCTAAAATTATTATTAGAATATTTTCTTTTATTGAAATCTTTATAGTATTTTGGTAATTTTACATTTATAAAGTTAAATATTATCAATAATATTTTTGGATTTCTCATTTCTATTATAAGTATGTTTGACAAAATAAAATCCGTAAGTTTAGGTATTATTGTATGGACATGTGTGCAGTTTGATGTTGTATTGTAAGTATGTGTATAAAGTGAGTATTTTATACTGTAATGAGTCCGATTTGTTTATATATATGGTTTATATATGGGTACAAGGTTGTTGAACAATAAGTTATCGTGCTTCTAAATAATGTCTTATATAATATTGTTGTTGTTGTTGTTGCTTATCCCTCAAGTCGTTTAAACGAACTTCATTAGGTTCCATTGTCTCAGTTTCTCTATTATAGTCCTGGGGTTTTCCCAGATATCTAATTATTTATGTAGGTCTACGCTATCCAATCCCCACGATATTTTTGTTAATCCGAGGAGATGTCCACTAGCTCTAGTTGTTTTTGCAATAATAATGTCGATTTACAAAAACAAAATCACATAACGCCGCAATTCTTTTATATTGAAAATAAAAATTATCTTAATTATTGGATATAAAGATTTGCCGTGTTATATGTCTTTTTTTTGTAATTAGACAAAATCCGTAATTCTGTAATAATGAATATTGTCAATGTGAGTGATAAAATATAATTTGTTCTTGTTTCGATAAATCCCCTGTAAGTCAATCCAAGTAATTGAAAGTTTTCAACTGATTTAATAAGGTTTTTATACAAATTAATTATATCGTTTTTACAGTCGAATAAATATATAAAACGGACTGATAATTTCTGCCAATATTCGGTGACTGAATCCACATCATTAAATTCCATTAGACCACTAAAATGGTCCCAATTAAAATTTTTCACTGAATTAATGAATTCTTTATCTAACACAAATTAATTTTTTATAAAACTATTTAGAAATTAATCAATATATAAAAAATTATATTTGAAAAAAAAATGTCACGGTATAAAGAAAATTAAGAATGACAAACTTCAGGTTGACGAAACAATTTATTCGAATTTGAACAAATATAAACCATATACAGTAGAGCATCGATTATCCGAATCAACTGGGGAATGGGGGTGTTCGGATAATTGATATTTCGGGTAACCGATCATTCCTTACTTCAAAATATAATACTAAGGTCATAGTAGTAATATGAAAAAAGGAAACAGTTACATTAAACATAAATTTGTTTAATACTTGTATTTTGTTTTATTTATTATTGCTATTTATATTCTCTTACCTATGGCTTTGATAAGGTGCGGTTTCCCATTGTTGAAGCCGTTTACTATAAAATAAAATCTATATACAACTATATATTATGTGTATTACAAATCTTACAAATAATTGTACTGTATTACAGGGAACTGACTGAATTAATACGTGCAAAATAGCCTTTAAAATATACAGTACTTACAGTTCATGAAAAATTTCCAGACTTTTCTTTTGCTTCAGAGTTGATGTTCGTTTTTTTGGCCGCTAAATCTCGCAAACGCTTTAAAGAAAGCAATTGAACAGAATTGCATTCTTGTTTTTGTTCTAGCCACTTCATAGCCGTCTCAAGGCAATGAAAAGCTTCCTCATTGGATGGTCCTTTTTCAACCTGGTCGTCATCCCGAACTCTTCCTCGTTGTCGTTAGAACCTTGTTCGTCGACGACACTTTCGATGATTTCATCGTCCGCCAATAATTGATAGCCAGGGTCATCAACGTCACACTCCAGCCAATCTTGAATGTCTTTTTGGTCACATTCTTCAAATACAGAAGGTTTTATAATGAGGTCAGCCAGCCCTGATACAAATTGGCTGTTTGGTAGCTCTTCAGCTGCAGTGATAGATTCAGTATTAGCTGACAGTTTTTCACCCTGAATATCCAATTGCCTAATTCCATGTCTAGATTTGAAACGCATAAACCAGCCGGTAGTTGCTTTGAAATCAGAATTGCCGTTTATTTTCTCGTTCATTTCTAGAGCCTTTTCACAAATCAAAGAGCCACTTAATGGTTGTCCTTGGCTACGTAACTACATAAACCATGTATAAACCGCAGCGTTTAAATCCTTGTTTTCTGCCATTTTCACCGCTTTTCCGAACAAACTTCCATCTTCATAATCAGGTGCACTAGCATAGTTTGTAATGGCATCACTATCAATGTCCGATATTGTTGCATTTCCAACTCCATATTTCCGAGCTAAGCTTGATCCACTAGCGCCATTCTTCAACTGATCTACTATTTTAAGTTTATCAGTAAAACCGAAAACAACACGTTTATGTTTATAAAAACATTGTTGGCAGGATGCCTGCCGCCAGGTGCCAGCCGGGAAGCCCGCTATGTTAGCTTTCGGTTTCTACGGTTTTGGTTTCGGATTAGCTTTCGGATAACCGATGTTTCGGATAATCGATGCTCTACTGTATATATAAATAAATAGAAAAAAATGGATGGACAATGATAGAAATATCCAAATGAAGAAAATTAACATTTATTGGATGAAAATACTTACTTAGTTACAATATCAATAAATGCTAATTTGCTTTAGTAATTTTCATTTAACATGACAGAGTGGTTTTTCGTTATTAATTCTTTCCTTAGAGATAAATATAAATTAAGAATACATTACGTATAAAATTCGCTGATGTTTTATCTCTATATGAAGAGAAATGTGGGCTCAATTGTTTTATATACGCTTTAATATATTTGACGTATCAAGATATGTAGCGATGTAAACTTTGATATATGGCTACCATAGTGTCTATTCCAGAATATGATCATTTTAACGACAATATATTAAGAATTATTATGATCAATACTATTACACACTATACACTAATAATTCTATTGGAACTACTACTAATTGTGATTGATATATAATAGCAGAGATATATATTTATGAATGAATTTAGTCAGTTTTATTATACAATAGAAATAATAATTGGATAAATAAAAAGATATAAAGTTAGAGCAACCGGCATCGTAGCGGTAAACACATCCCATGAGGCTCTGCGCGAATAGCTGAATTCTTAGATCACGTGATCGTCGGCGGTTAGTCTTGGCTAATACTAGTAATCAAGTCATTGTTAAAACAAAATATTGGTCAGGAAAATATTATCTCGGGCAAAGCGGGAGTCATTCGTTTAATACATTCTGAAACGCAGAGAAATAGAAAACTAATTGTTAAAAGCACAGGGGAATCTATCAAGGAACAGATCACATATAACAATATTCTGTGTTTTTATATAAAGAAAGAACAAGTAATATATGTTTCCCCTAATTTCAAATCCACCTGGCCATTATCCCTTCATAAATGTTTAACCAAGTTGGTGAATGGAGAGGTTGTGTCGAATGCACTTGCTCTTTGATCTAATATGTATGAGATGAGAGAGAAGAATAAAACTGAATTCTTTGCCAGTCTACCTGCCCAACAGGGATATCATATTGATTGTGCAAGTTATGCCATCTTAAAATCATCTTTTATTGGGACAAAACTATAAACCAAGTTTTAGAGAAGTTTTTATCGTGTCCTGCTATCTCCGCTCACCAGACTATATTTTATATAAAAATCAATGTTTGGAATTTCATCGGAGCTACAAGTTTTGGATTGAATTTATGAAATTTATTTATCGAGATATTTTATATAAATATATCGGTTTTTCAAATATATTTTTTTTAGGAATAAAGAAAACTTCCTATAAGAGAGAGCGATCGCATATAATATTTTCTTACTTTTGGACTCGCGTAAAGGTGGTCTTTCATTAAGGTTACAAATGGTCGCCCGGGGAGGTGGTCGTTCAGCAGATAGGGTCGTTTATGAGAGGTTTGACACAGTGAATAGTACTAAATAAAGTTTGCTAACGTTGGTCCCCTGCTCTGCCTTCACAGAAATTACCAAGTTCATAATGAAGGGTCTTTATTATAAAACGCTCAAAAGTTTCGCACCACGTAGATTAAATGTAATTATTGCAAATCAACAGAGGAAATTGAAATGACCACCAGTTAATTCTAAAATAAGTTGTGATACCCTAGTATCAAAAAGAAAGGAGTACTCAAAGCTTAAATACAGCGAGTTTAATATAAGGAAATATGTATATTTATTTAAATCTCTCCACCCACACACATTTATGTATACCAGGAAGGAAATTCTAGAATTATATGAAAAATGTTTTTGAAAGCGTACATATTCATATCAAGTTTTCGGGTATCACAAACCCTTCTCGCATATTTCCACACGGTTCACCTCTGGTTCAGTTTGGGTTTCTTCCTAATCTACCTGGAGTGTAGCGTCTCTAGGTTCTTCGGTGAACAACGGAGTTAAGTCTCTATAGTGATAGTTTAAATTCCTACAAAAATTGATTGGTAGAATTTTAATATGTGCAAAATACGCTTAAACTTGATATAGAAAATGAGTAATATGTAAATAAAATCTGCGCTATAAAAAGATCGCATATTTAACCTAAGATGTTAAAATATTTTTTATTTGAATAAAAAAAAACCCTAAATATACATTTATAAGAGTGAAAAACTTTAGATATAAACTAGGCTTAGAGAGACAATTCTGGGAATCTCAATATTTAAAGGATTTTGTTTGTTAAAGTCTCTTACTCAAAGTTTTTTCGGAGTGAAAAGAACGTTGCCATTTTTTTCTCCGAGATTTTCCTTCCTTCTTGTTTACCTTTAATAGAAGCTGTCTGTGTGAAATTATCTTCTCTTCTCGGTATCTCTCAATGAATGACTCCAAATCGATGTACACAACATTCTATTTTTTTCTAAATAATGTGTTGTTTCCTTTTTTCTAGATTTATTTATCTTCTTTTTTAAAATAACTCAATAAAATATACACATATAAATACACACTGTTATTTTGGATATTTTAATGGTAGCTTTATTGTATTTATTTTTAATGTAAATAGTTTAAAGTTTATCTTTTCTCACATTATTATCCACTGTAAACACATATCCCAGCAATATATATATATATACTTCGAAATATTTCGAGACATTTTTTTTTCTTTTACAAAATTCCTGGTACGTTCTTTCTTATATAAACAGGTTCAATGAATCTCCTTTAGACTCTCAAACTATTCTGACTCAAATATATAAATCGACTACTAGTAGTAAATGAAGAATGTCAATGAAAAATAAAATACTATTATATTACATGTATATGCGAAATTTACATTTTTGAAAATAAAAAACACTATCAATATGATCAATAATATAATATAATGGTGATAATTATTTTATGTCATCAGTTGGTTCAACAAAATGACACATTTTATAATTTGGATAAATAAAAGAGTCGAAGAACAAAAAACGGCGTTTCCTTTATTAATTTAGTGTCATGTATGTGTAATATTACACATCTTTGTGAATTTAAATTTTAAGAAATTCGGACCTAAAACAAAATCCAGTTTTAAATTGTATAAAGTTTTACCATAGCAAAGATAAATCATAATGAATCTTGAAAAATTACTTTACCGCCTCCTATAATGTTTCTATAGCATTAGCCTACAGTCGTGGACAGGACATTTCAAGTGAAAAAATATAAAACATTTTAAAATTATTTGTATTACATCATATATATATTTAAGTTTAGATACGAGGTACGCTTACAATAACAAGGAGTTTCACAACCCTCTACCAACCACAGTAATCATGGACTGTATGTAACGTGTCCTATTTTGAAGAAGTTGAAGTATTTCATTTCCTGATTTTTTTCTTTAGAAGGATGGCGCACCCTCTTTGGCACTAAGATACTTGACTTCTTTTTTTGGTGCAGCCTCTTGAGGCTCGCTCTTCCCCAGGGATTCTATCTTCTCTGCAGGACTGTTTACTCCCTCTTTAGGAACTACCACACGTTCCGAATAATTGGGATGTAAAAAATTAAAACTCTGTTTGAAATTTCTATCGTTAATCTCTTTGTGCCGAATTTATGGAGCATTGCAGAAAAACAATCAAAACATCTTTGTAAGGTAAATATCGAAAACCTCTATCTCTTAATGTCTTGCAATAAAGATAATACATATGCAACGTATTTATTTGTTATTAAAAATGAACTTCTACGTCTGTGTCTTAAACGGCTGTGTTTCTTAGTGTCAATGAATATCAAGATTTTCCTATGAAACTATAAAATCTTAAAATGTTAATATTTCATATAAAGGTAGCACATATAACTTATCTAGAAGTACTTTTGGTTTGCATATTTCCAACTTCTTTTCAAGAAAATGACTTGTCTTTCGATTTCAGGCCCGGGAATGTGGACCCATTTTGATTAATCATGACAAGTTCGGAGGTTCAAGTTCAAACCCCACTGCCCCACATTAGACTTTTACGAATGCAATATAAATATCAAATAGCCTTCAAGTTGGCATAGGCTGAAGTGTGGATGAAGCGACTGGACAAATACTCATATAATAAATCTTGCAACATTATTTATTTAAAAACTGGGTAAATAGATTAGGTTTTCACATTTTTAATGGGTTTTATTTACAAGTGTAGCACAAAATTCTTTACATTTCATTAGTCTGATTTTGGTTGATATAATACAGGATCTGATCTCATATTTTCTATATAAAATTTGAGTTTTGGTGAAACCTATTGTAAATTATAATATTAATAGTTGCCTCATAAAATCATTGAAGTAGTAAGTCGCAAAATGTGATGAGGTTTACGCATTAAATTAAATTGTCAAAAATTTAGATATGAGCAGGGGGGGACAAGCTAATTTAGATTTTATCTACCTCAAAATTTTAAATATAAAAAAAGGATCAAAGATGATTAGTCCTTTTAAATATCTAGGTTACATCGCCGCCGATAAAAATTACTGCTACGATTAGATAAGATGCCAAAATTTGGAGAATAAATTATTCTTCAAATCACCTTCACTCTAATCATTTCTCTCGAAGTGAAATATTAAAACGTGAGAGATGAATGTTTCAAGATTAAGTTCCTATAATATTCATTTTGTGTGAGGACGCCAGTGTAACCTTCATTTTATTAGCGGAAAATGATATGGAATTGAGAGATAATGCTTGAACTTTCTAGAGCAATGTACTCATCAGATGGGTGTAGTTATATCTATATTAGTCATGATTGTAGGGCGTACCTTCCAGCCAGCCGTATTACAGATCTCCCCGTGATTTTGATTTTATTTAATAAATATTGTAATATATATATATATATAGTGATTTGTGAAGCAGTCGTGGTAGTTGTGTGGTAAGGTGTAAGAAGGCACACATGACACAGGATCTAGAAGCAGAAACCCGTGAAGATTAGTTTGAAGAGGAAAGAGAAGGTCCGAGAACCACCCTTGGAACAACTGGTGCCAAAACCACCTCGGTGCGAACTGTCTCGATCATCAAATCCAAGTTCTTTTAAATCCTTCTCAGTAGGCTAAATTATTCCCCAGGGGGAAGGGATGAACAGCTCCTGGGAATGTTTGTTTTCAGAAGGCTGTACAGATGATAACTCACAGGGTTGTTCTGACTAGAGGATTTCCCTTTGCTCATACTCCAACACAGGCCATCTTTATTTTAATATTCTAAAATATTATTACATATATATTTATGATGCATTAGCGCGCCATCTGTTATGGAAATTCGAAACTATTATAGACGCGTATGATGCTTTTACAAGAGAATCATACGCATCTATAATAGTTTCGAATTTACATATATATTTACTTTTTATTTCTACTATATATATCACAAAGGGGCAAAAGGTAAAGACTTAATTGATATCACTCCCTTAAATATTCTAAGCTTCCCAGTTGGGTAATTTTGAGGAGAAATGTCAACAGCCCGACAGGAGAGGACGTGACTCAGCAGAGACTATCTACAAAGGAATACAAATACACTTGATGTACAGATACATCCCCGCCCGGTTCATGGAAATAGTTCTTGCAGTCGTGAAATCCTTGAAAGGAGATTTAATGATTGAGTGGCGATTTCTTGGATTTTCACTCTCATAATATATGCACTATAGGTTGGTCAAGGGTCGAATTATAATATTTTTGTGAAACTCGTTACTTTTACCTTTGGTATCTTTTAGCAATGATATCCGGCGATTCTTCCTTTTGTAAATTGGTTAGTACTTGTATATATGCTTGTATATTTATATCTGGATGGAACTTTACGAAGATGTATAATCGGGTCTAGAAGGACTCACTATCTTTATTTCCAACCCAGAATATAGAAATTGTGTTGTGACTAATTCCATAAAATCATTCAATAGAATATTAACGCAATTCTATCAGCATAACTATTACTAATAAGAGTCTTCAAAATATGTATTAAATTAATAATAAACATCATTTGAGAAGTAAATAAAAGGCTCAATGGATGTTCGGCTTTGCCAAAACTGTTGGTTTAAAATTTACAAACAATTTACGTTGTATTCACAAATCGCAGCCTATGGAAATAAAAACAATAACGACCTAATTATCATATTTCGATTCGGAAAATGTGCTTGACGATAATTTATTAATAAATAAACTTTTGAATTTTTCATTATAAATTAAAATGTTGTAATTAATGTGTGAAATACCACTCAAAACACTTATAAATAATTTAATATATTTTATGAACGAGCTAACCTCGACGTATGCCCGGTGGAATCTGTGACTACTAGACATGCGTCAGACTTGGAGACAGTTATGTTCTGTGCTGCCTGGAGTATAAGAGCTCCATCTATACTTCCTTCCTGCGGTAAATCTGTAAAGGACCGGTGGTCTTAATAAAGCTGTATGTGTAATATATACTTTATAACAAAAAAATCGACGCACCAAGAAGCAGTTATCCGATTTATATGAAAATACGTATACAAAGAGGTTTCGACCAAACATGCAAATGATTGAAATTTGGTGGCCGATTTATGCAAAGCAAGAGCTCCAGCGCATATGAACTGCACATCCAGCACGAGCATTCTAGACTCAATATTCGGCGCGGCACGAGCTGATTTTCAGAATTTCCGTTTAATATTTCAGCAGTACGCCTATTTCTACTGTATCAATGCCTCGCCGAAAGATTCGTGCTCATTACGAACATATGTCAGAGTTTGAAACTGGTCGTGCCATTGGATTGAAAGGGGCTGGTTGGTCTAATCGACTAATCGCGCGACATCTGTGTCGAAGTGATGCGGCTATTAGGCGATGTTGGCAAAAGTGGGTCAACAACGGAAGTATGCAACGTCAGGGCGGCAGCGGTCGACCAAGGGCAACAACAGAACGGGAGGACAGAACAATTGTCAGAATGGCTGTCGCAGCACCGGAATCTACGTTATCTACCATCCAACGTGTGACCGGCACACAAGTGTCCAAAATAACCATCAACAGGCAACTGAGAGAGCGGAATCTGAGAGCTCGCCGACCGTTACGATGCCTACCCCTCACATCCGTGCACCGACAAGTCCGACTACAGTGGTGTCGGGAGCGATCAACTTGGAACTGCGCTGACTGGGGACGTATAGTCTTTAGTGACGAGTCCCGTTTCTTACAGTGTCCTGACGACCGTCGCAAACGTGTCTGGAGACGTCTCGGGCAGCGTGTGGATCCTGGCCTTACTATCGAACACCACACAGGTCCACAACAGGGCGTTATGGTCTGGGGTGCCATTTCATTTGATAGCAGGACCCCATTGGTAGTCATTCCTGGCACCTTGACAGCACAACGGTACGTAGATGACATTCTACGGCCTGTTTTGTTGCCGTTCCTCTCACATCACCCCGGGCTTACTTTTCAACAAGATGATGCCCGGCCACACACGGCACGTGTTACTATGGATTGTCTTCAATCTTGCCGAACTCTTCCGTGGCCAGCAAGGTCGCCTGATCTCTCGCCCATAGAGCACATCTGGGATGTGATGGGAAGGCGATTTCAACCATCCCGGAATGTTGACTATTTAGCCCGACAGTTGGAGACAATTTGGCAAGAAATCCCGCAGCACACCATCCGGAATCTTTATCAGTCCATGGCACGCCGGGTGGTAGCCTGCATCCAGGCCAGTGGCGGTCCAACGACATATTGACATTCTCAATTTGTGACGATCAAACTCTGAAATAAAACAATTAATCGTTCCGAAATTTTAATCGTGTTATCTCCTATACATGCTCTTTACATACACCAATTTTTGTGCTAATCTGACAACTCCTTCTTGGTGCGTCGATTTTTTTTGTTATACAGTGTATAATATAAAAAATTAAATAACTACAATATATTTAATTATTGATATTTAATAACACAATATAAAGAACCTTATTTATAATTTTAATATATGTTTATTCAATTAAAATGATCTTTTTTCACTTTCAAAAATATATTTGACATTTTACACTGGAAAACGTTTATAAATAATTAAATAATCAAAGACATATATAAAAATATCTGTGAGCACCAATTAATTTATAAAAATTCTCTAATAAAAAGGAATTGGCGTTCCCGGGATTTTATGCCCTTCATTATATTACTGAGCGTCATCTAATTGTTTTATTACATAATAAAATACATGTGTGAGTTAGTAGAAATCTAATTAAAGGTACAAAATAATTAATTTTCATTTAACTATTTTGAAATACATTGAATAACGTCACTCTATTCGAGACTATAATAAAATTAATTGAAATAACAAAGTTTAATTAACATTACCAAAAAATTTCAATTTATGTGAATATGTAAATTGAATAAAATATGTAAATAGATTTCAAGCGCGTGACTTCGAATTAAAATGTTATTTAAAAGCTTTGATTTGCTCCCCTGTTCCTTCCTTTAAAAATTCCAGCCGAGTTGAACAAAGCAAATTGTATTATTAGAAAAGAATGTGGCAAATTAAATTTCCATTTGTGCCTTAAATATTTCCCATATTTTGTGGCATCAACGGTATGTTACAATCGCCTAAACGTAAGGCTTAAAATAGTTAAATAATCATTTCATTTTGATATTTAAGAATTGAAATAATCCCCTGGAAAATTATTCAAATTTGTAAATATTTAAATTGAATGGAAATTCAACTCTTATTTTTCTCTCCTGGGTAATCTGAGATATTTATAAATATATTTTTAATATTCTCATATCATTGTATAATATGTTTTTAAATGTTATATCTATATATAATTTAGCTTTTTAAAATAAATTATGCATAAATTTAAAAATATATATATAATCATAATATTCTCAAAAACTCTCAAATTACTTTCACCAAATAAATATAGTATTGTATATAATAATTATAAAATGATTAAAAACATTTTGCAATAAGTTTGTATATTTTTTAAAATTAGCAAACGCATTACAAAAAGGTGTTTTATCATTTTATAACAGTAAATCGCAAAACCTTTCTTATATTAAATATATCAAATTTTTTAAATATCATATAGCCTCTATTTTTATGTAAAAATTAAAATTTTGTTATATATTAGGATTCACATATACACATCTTTCTCAGGTAAATAAAAACGATGTTATCGTTAAAAGACAACAATATGAGTTAGAAGAAATGAAAAGTTATGGTTTAGAACCGAACTGGAGGGATTTAATGTCACCAAAACCAGGTTACGACAAAACACGGGAGGATATAATAACAAGATATTACATTGATTCAAAGTCACCGATTCTTGCCCATGTCCGACTCAAACACTGAGTGCAAGTATCCAAACGTATTATATATTAATACATTTGGCATCGTGAGAGTGCAAGGTCGATCTAAATGTGTAGACATGTACTAGAATATAAAAATGATATAAGTTGTATGATTAAATGAAAATTAATTTGTATTTTATATTGTTGATCTTGGAAGTAATTTTTAAATATATAGGATGAATTCTAGAAGTAGTGAATTGAAGATCGTGTATGATTTATTTAGTTTAGAGTGTCAAAAATGATTTGAAGTAGGCTTCGTCTCAAACTGACTCCAATATACAAGCCGATGAACACGCTACAGCGTGTGACCATCTTTGAAGAGCCACTCTCGCGTAGCAAACCATTTTTATTTATATTAAAGAGGACGTGCCTGGATCTTTTAAAGAAATAAAAAAACAATTTTCTCTTAAATATATTTTGAGCAATTTCTCCCTCTTTATCAATTTATTTTACAATGATTTTTACACAAATTTACGCAACCATTTTTACTTTCATCGGTATACTATATGATAGAAAAAACTCACCTTTTCAAAATTAATATTCATTTTTGATTGAATCATCAAATATCTCTACAAACCTTACCGCATGAGTAACTACATTTGTAGAGATAGCTTGGTTCATCAGTGGTTAACCCTCTCAGCGGTTTCGCCAAATTAGTCTCCAAACTACTCTAATATTGAATTAGATTATTTCTCATATATATACTGTGCATATTTGATAGATATCGTTTGGAACATAATATAATAATGTTGCTATTGGAGAATAGAAAGTTCTTGGAAATTTATATAGTTTAAAGAATTCGAAACTATTATAGACGTGTATAATTCTTTTTAAAAATTAAACATTTTTCTACTGCCCTTACTGCAATGAAAAATTAATGAGAGGGCCCGGCTCATCAGTGGTGAACCCTCCCAGCGGTTACGCCAGTTTAATCTACCATGGTAATAGTTTCGAATTCTCATACCAGATGGCGCGCTAATGTATTATATGTGTAGAATAGTGTGAAATATATAAGTGATGTGAATATAAGAAAATGGAAAAAAGAACAATAGACTGACGGTGTTTTGTAAACATATAATTAATCTTTACTAAAGTTAAATGTGTGTGATAAATAAATAATTAAATAATAAATATATAAGTTGTAGTTTATAAAAGATAAACAACACAGCAATATGGTTTTAACTTTTTTACAAATTGAAATAAGTAATTTCTGAGTTTATGATATAAGGTACGAAAATAACCTTAAGTTTCCGTCAGTAGATATGTAAAATAGGCTATACTTGCTACAAGATAGTTTAATAAATTGGAGTTATGACACAGGGGACTAATGGTAGCTGTCCGTTATCCACTTTATTCTTGCATTAATTATGTCGTTGCTAATCTATCAGCGATGTCAATTAGAGTCATCTAGAGAACGATAATTAACGTGAGCTATTTTTAATTATTAATTAGACATTAAGATGGATATTAAGGAAAATGCTTATTTACCTAGAGGTATCGTCTACCAGATGTAATTAGTACTTATGGTAATTACATCTATTTCTTACTAGGTTCACCTTAATTTTGGTTCTCATAATATTTACCTGTGGGGGTATATGTAGTAATAGCTAATTATAAACTTTATCTATATAAATATATTGGAAATGCTTGATTTTAAAAAGGAATAGGACAAAGGTAAGAATATATAGTAGACCAGGGAAGTAAAACCAATTATTAAGGCACACACCTTCTTCTGACCGTTCACCTGGAGACCAGGCCGACGAGGGCCAACAACTCAAGGTGTGAACGTGGTTGGCTCTTTGGTTTATATACTGGATAATTGGTACATAGTGTCCTAATTTAGAAAACCACGACCTGAAATTGAATCCCGCTTAGAACGCTTATATCCCCTTCCATGGCCCCCGATTCATGCACAAACCCAACCCCAGCAGTAAGTGCTATTAATCCAACGTTCAAAGTCGAACCTCTTTATACATGTGCAGAATGTCGGCATTTATCGTGGCCTGCACCAGAGAAGTACAGGCAAGAGGTAAATTAAATAGAATATATTTCGACAAAATCCTTCAGTCAAAATATATATTGACGGTTAATATCACTAGATGGCGCAAGACATCAACTTTCAATACAGCTATGATTTTTTTTCAATTAATATTGAAAAATGCTAATTATTCACGTCACAATTTATATATATATACAATTTAAAACTTTAGCAATTTTTTTATTCATCTAATATCAATATTGTTACAGAAAGAATTAAGACCAAATAAAGAAATATATATAATAAAGAAATAAATGAAGGGTAGATAAAATGTAGGGAAATATATACAGTTGTAATATGTACAAATTTCCTCAGCAAGGGAGATTTCCCCACCTTGAGAGATTCCTCTTCCAGACAAGGTCTTCTTGAACACTCCTCAGTTCCACACCGAGGAAGTACTTATAGATGCGTGTCTTGGCAGACGCTAGAATAAGTCTATATATAATTAACCACTCGATAATATATATATATATTTTATGGGTGTATCATATTTAATTTTGATATAAGCTCCAACGAAGCTGTTTCGCGTAAAATGGAGAGTTTAAAGTACCTTTGGTATATATATATGTTATATAAAAATATTATATTTTAAATTATATTTCATAGATTCAAATATTCTGTTTATATCTACAACCAGATGTCGGGACTTTCCCTATATAAAACCGATTGTTGTTGTTTCTCGATGGCCGGCTCAAACCGTTTGTAAATTATGCAAATACGTTTTTTTTCTTACGCCTTAAGTCAGACAGTACTTTTCTCAAATTATGTTAATATATTTTTTTAAAATCAGATAAATAAAGCAATAATGATCTGAACTATTTTTTAGTAGTATTGCCACGACTGCAGTGTCACATGCTCATAGAATCCGGGATCAAGTAAATGATCAATAAATCTATATAAAATCCTCTAAAATCAAGCAGAATTTTTTACAATATATATATGAAAAAAAATAAAAATATATATATCCTCTGATTTTTCCGTCTATTTTGTAATGAACAAAAGCTTTGATATGTTCAACTATCAGAGAAAGAGAGAGACGCAGTCAAGACAGAGAGATTGTCTCAACAACTTAGTTTCCTAAGCAGAATGGCGATAATAATTACTATTGAGACAGTAACAATGTTGAGAGAGAAGGTTCTTTCTAACAAAAGGTAACAAAGCCAAATAAATAAGTTATGAGTGATCTTTTAGAACAGCATTTTTACCATCTTCAGACACTAATAAAATTGTTCAATATCATAGGTTCCTTCTAATGTTTACATTTTCTCTATCACCCAGTGAAATTTTATCCCAATTGTGACGAAATATTCGAATATTGTTTTTCATGTGTTAAGCGTATATACGCAAATTTGGCCTTAAATACCCACTTCTTGGTTTCTCATTAAGCCTCTGGGACCAAAATTCTTTTTGGTCGCAGTGGTACAGCCTGCCTCACGCTGACGAGCGCCAACACCGCGAAACGCGTTCGTGGATGGCTTTTCTTGATTTATAAAGAAATTGAGTTGGCCAAATATCAGGGAACAGGTTAAATCAATGTTTAGTTGATTTCTGTTTCACTAGATGGCGCTCTGCCATTTAAAAACCACATGTGCTCCTGGTCAGGATATGCTTTCATTATTTTGAATATTGGAATATATATTTGTATTTTTAATTTTTCATTATAAGTGTGTTCGGATCACAATACATCTTACACCCTCTTAACCTCTAGAATATAAATAATAGATCAATTTATATTGTTGTTGCTCCAGGAGTCCTAGTTATGTACAGCTAGCCCCCTACTGACGTCTTCAATAAATTATTTTTACAATTTAAAGGACATCTGTCAGATCGTTATTTACTACGCTAAGATATCAAATAATAGTAGGAGTAGATAAAATAGCATTTATATATTCAATGTGAATAATAACAATATTCTAGTAGGATATATTTTATCATAATCAAAATATATACACGCTCTACCTTTGTAAAAAATAATGTTATTATATAAGAATGGATCGTCTCTCCGTTTTAAACATACGTAAAATTGCAATTTTTAAATCATATATATGCTTTTTGCATTATGTAGTTATGAAATTGGTATACATACTCGGCATAAATGTGTTACAATAATAAGAAAATGATATAAATAGGAATTCGTTTGAAGAAATTCGCAAAACATAAATACATTTTGATATCGTTAATATATATATTCAGCTATATTCCTAAATATTTAGCTTTAACTGGTAACCTCATTGAAAATTTAGAGATATATTTCTTTATTTATCTTTAAATATATCTTTCTTTTTAGTGATCTCAGTATAAAGGCATAACTATAGAAATGCCCCAAAATAACTGGGGGTTAACTAAGTGAATGATTTCTATTATACCTCTAAGACATGGTTTAAAAGGTAATTACTTCTACATTGTCTTTTGGGCAGTTTTCTGTTTTTATTGACCCTTTCAAATAAAAATAAAGTTATACGCTATAATTAAAGATGAATAAAAATTCTCTTTCATAAATATTTTTGTTGACATTTTTATTCGAGCATTTTAAAAATAAATAGGAATAAATAAAAGGATCTAACAGAAAATTAACTTCAATGATTCCAAGCGCCTAAAAAGGTGAAATAAACAGCTTGATAAACTGAAATTAATTAATTTATAAGTTTATCGTGAGATGTCAGACTTTTCTTATAATGGGAATAAAGGCAAAATATTTAACCACACAGACACATGCTTAATTTTACGGTGCAATTAAAATTTTAAAAGAAGATATTTATAAAAATAAAATAGATTATTTGAAACTCAGATCAATTATATTTTTTCACGCTCTAAACTATTTTTTTTATATAATAAAAAGTAAATATGCTGTAATCGGATATTTAAAGAATTTCAACCTAGTGCATGCTGCTCAATAATTGAGACTTTCAGAGAAAAAAATCAAACGGTTAATTGAAAAGGAAGAAAAAATAAATTCAATAATCATTATGGTTGTACATGTCATTAAATTGAATTAAGTCCTAATTCAATACAAGAAATGCTAATCTGAGAAACAAAGAAAGTCATTAGGTTTCACCATTAGCTGGCTACACACAAGTAATGTTGACCACTTCAATCACATAATCCATCAGATTTAATACTTCATGGATTTACTCAGATTTGCATCTCAATTAAGTTTCAAAAATATAATATAATGTGATGGACGGCTTATCTATTTGTCGACTTTATAAGACAAACTAATCGTTAAAATTGAATTAACTATACCAAGGATAACAATTTTATTAGTAATTGTGACACACCAATTCATTAAAGGATCATGAATCAAATGAATCAAATGATCAAATGAATGTTTAAAATAATTTTTCCAAATTTTTTATAAAAATTATTTTTCAGTTTCTCAGCTCTTGAGCAGTTCCTGGTCTTCAGTAGGGTCATACATCTTTATCTCGAGCTTATTATTTCTCCCTAGTGTTTCATTCTTCCTTTACAGTTTTTAATTTTCTTCCTAGTGTCTCATTCCTAATTAATTAGCTACAGAATATTGTCTTCATAAATTTACCCTTTTGCACGCGAATAAAATAAAATTATTTTTCACTTTCAGGTGCTCTGAATATTACTCATCCATTTTAGCGTAGCATGAGAAAAGCAAAATATTTGTTATAATTAGAGCACACTATCAGCAGTTGCACGAGCAGGAGATGCTTTGTTTTCGTAATTTCGGAAAGTTTTGATTATATATTTATAATTTTACATAGACGGAGCTCTCTTCTGAAGGCGATTAACTTTATCAATCTACAAGCTAAATTTTGGGTTTAATATATCTTATATGATTATTTATTTTATTATATAATTATTATTTTTGAAAGTTGAATAGATTGTTTACTCTAAATCTAACGAGTCTCTGTGTTGTAAAGTCATTAGCTTCAAATGAGCGGGATTAAATTGGCGAAACCGCTGGGAGGGTTCACCACTGATGAGCCAAGCCCTCCCAATATATTTTTTCATCGCAGTAAGGACAGTAGAAGTTCGGTTTATGTATAAAAGAAACATTCGCGCTTTTAAGTCCTTTTATTTTATATAGTATTGCAATAATTATATTGAGAATACAAACGAACCCTTCAATCTGGCGAAATGGTGTTTGAGGTATTGAAGTGGTAGGGCCGATCTCACACCAGAGCACACTGTAAACGTCTATATGTATTGAAAATATATTGTGGCAAAATATATTTTATTTAAATAACATATTATACATTTTGGAAGATATATCTTGCTACACTGTAAACTTCTCTCATTGCTTCTCTAGTTTCGATTTGTTTTGCATTAAAAACTTACCTCATCATCTTCTAGTGGTCTTCCTTCATTTTTCTACGTGACATTTTTGGGGCGTAGATTAGGAAGCCAAATTGAAAATCCGCGAGAGGATTCGGCCATGGATGCTGTGGACTACATCTGACCTCAGGATTCCACCGCCGTGTTAAAGTCAAGACTTTCCTCCAAGATGATGATGCTCCTATAGACGATAAGACGAAAACGCCACTCTTTACGCCGCAAGAAAATGATGTATAGCTACTGAGAGAGCATTTTCAAGACGCTGAAGGGACCTTAACCAAAATCAAAAAGGACAAAGACCTTCTAGGAACAAATTGCCAAGACCTCCTGGGAACCCTTGACAGAACAGGTCAGATCCATGTAAAAAGAAACAAGATTTGCCTTCTGTGGTTTACAGCTCCCATAGGTAAGGAGCTATGTTGAAAAATATTTAGCAGTTTGTGAACAGATTACTGATTTTGACCTCAAATTTTGCCACACTGTAAATTTTCTCAATTGCCTTTATAGTATTTTAGTTTTTAATTTGTTTTTTGCATTTTAAAAATTGCCTTGTTATCCTCATGTTTGTCTTTCCTCATTTTTATACGGGACAATATATTAATTTTGCAAAGACGTGGGAGGAAGGTATTAGTGCGTCAACAGGTTAATTTCTGCTGAATATAGCAATAGTTTAATTCCAAATCGAAAATTTTCTATAAACCAAGGCCAATGAAGCCACCAGGACTGTGAAAGATGATACATAATAGAAGTCGGTAGCCGGCGGTATAAATTGTCGGTTTCCGACAGCCATGAACCGGGATCGAATCCCGTATTGGACCTTTTTTTTAATAGGTGAAGAACCTGTACATATTATTCGTTGTAAATAACATAAGCTAGGTTGCTCTTTTTGAGCGGTACTTGGTAAAGTTATTTTGGAACATCATGTGTAAGATAATACGGGATCCCAACACACCCAATCAGAATTCTTCATTCCCGTATCCATCACCCACCAACGTTCAGAAGACTCAGTTCACAACTTGAACCTTCACCCCTATACATTCTAATAGTGGACTGTAGAATTCCTAAAACAATTCCAAATAATACCAATTCACATATGACTTTCTTAAATTAAGAAAACCTTTATTTACCTAATTGTATCTCACTAATTGCATAATGAATATTTAAATGATTTATTTATTCTCCCATCCTCCCTATCTAATTATAAACTAATTTAGTATAAATCAAATTTAATGATTTGATAATTATTATTATTTAATGTAAGTCTAATTTTATTATATACCTTTTTATAGATTTCGCTTAATGAAACAAACTTTCTAATATAATTTGGTATTTTTCATTTATATTTTTAATATCTATTCTCACATTACACACACCTATTATGAAATGAGTCATCACAAATATATAGGTTACAATAAAATAGTCAATAAATACATTTAATACTTAGCACCCTTGAATTTCTATAAGCCTTACGCACACGCAAGTAACGTAATTAAAATAATAATAATATATGTTGTTATCTATTTAAGATATAAAAGTTTGTATTCGTATAAAATTATGCACCGTATATCGGTATTCTGTAGAAAACATGGATAACTCTGAGGTATATTTTATGGGTAGAAAGGTATATATATTCTAATGGAGAGAGTATTATCCATCGAGCAGCAATGTCCCCACAGTTCAAATGGCGCTTCAATTCGACTGAGGCAGGACGTCGGTCGAAGAGCACCAGCATGTCACCTGTACAGTTAATAGAAGTGGATGTTAGAGGTCATCGTCTCATTTCACTGAAAGCCATAGCACAGATCCTCGTCATGTATCTAAAGGTCTCGTAGCAAAATTCATAAAGCGAGACCAGCAAATACTGAAGATATCCAGGCCTTCTGTGTTTTCAATAGAGGAGCTGATACAAGACCATACTCAACTATACGGCCGCAGTTAAGATACAACTTATTGTTTGTTTTGGATGTTAACTTATACCATATCCACTTTATAGTTACTATGGACACCACTTGTTCAGGCCGTTGAAGAGAAGCATGCGAAATCGAAGAGATCAAGGAAGCTTAAGAAGATTGGCTACATTTTTATTTGAAGCCAGAATTCAAACTCTGCCTGGGAGACACGTGCTATTGGTTATGCCAATTGTATAGAATATAGAATATCCTTTCTTTCATTCCGGTGATGCTAATACTTTGAACCAAATATCTCTCTGAGCTTTAGCTATACTGTAAGGAATTTTAACTAAGGCATCTTGCACAAGACAACTAATATTATATAAACATGAGACCTCTTACATTTTTGAATAATAAAGATTATATATTAACTGTACCAAGTATAAAAAAAACTTATGTAAATAAACTTTTCTCCTTGTTTGGCGCAAGTATCCCTTGCGGGATATAGCGCTTTGGAAATAAAATAATTGGTAATTGGTAAAAGTATACACACGAGCAGCGACCAGTGGATTCATTTTCAATAAATAAACCTCACAACATTTTTAGTGGTTGAGTTTATTCAACTTATGAATTTAGAAACATTTCATTTATCTTTTTGTGAAATTCAGAATCATCAAATATATAGCCAGAAATATTTAAATCAGCGTTTAGTTGATTTTTGTTTTACTAGATGGCGCTATGCCATCTAAAATGTTTATGTGAATGGTTAGGATATACTTTATTTATTTGGTTTCAATATCAACAAATGACATTTTTTCTTATTTTTCCCGTCAAAATAAACGTCAAAACTAGACGCCATCTATTGACTGTCGCCCCAAACTAGCGGCCTCAGGAGAGGCGATCTTTGCTTTTATATTTATTTATATATATTATTTAGGAGATTCAAATTCACACTATTTTTTCAATAATATAAACGAATTATTTATTAAATATATTTATTCATATGTGTCTGATGAAACTAGGTTGATGCATTTGAGAAACGCTTACAAAATAAAATCCCTTCTAAGATGGTGTTATCGATGGAGTAGTCCGAGATTGACTGTAGGGGGAGAGAGAGATAAGATTGACCTTTAGAGTGGACAGAAATATGTTGAGTGAAGGTCTCCATCATCCTGGATGTTTCCTCGCTGTGCGACATTATTGCTACAATACATCAGAATATACATCCTCCACATACATTTATATTACGTATTTCTTATTTGTAGTATGATATACCTAACAAATGTGTGGTAATTTAGAATGAATAGAGTTTATTGTGGATCTCAATAGAATTTATATTGAATGTTTCGTTGAGGTTGGTCGATCTTTTTCTTCTGGGAATCAACTCTTGCATATCACGTGAATAGAAGGTTTGTAAAACTTGAATTCCTGAAGAATATGGGCAATCGTCGGAATTTTCAAATTTAAAATACACATTAATTATCCAAAAAAAAAAAAGGGCTATTTAATTATTAATTAAGTAGTTTGGGAAAGTTTAAACAGGACATTGTAATATATAACTAATAGTAAGATTTACTTTTGATATTTCACCTTAAGTTTATCATTTTTAAAAGGGTTAGAAATGTTGCTTTATGTGAGTACTTGTGTGAATGCGTATGTCATAATTTGTATATAATTAAATGCAACCCCGACCCACTATGTATGTACCATGTATGATTTTCAAAGATTTAATAAAAGAATAAGGTAACTGGGGGAAAGAAAGTAACAAAAGACATAGGAAGTAAATCTAGAGGAGAACATATTTATTAATAACGTCGCAGTTAACCTTCTGACCCCGGGTCCCTGCGAGCTAAGTTTAAACCAACACTTCCTGGAAAAACAGGACGTATCTAGTGACCGCAGAAGTTATATTCGTCAAGATGCACACAATACTTCCTGACAAAGCAGGACGTATTTTGATAACGCGGAAGTAAATAAAGTGGAAATGGCACTCGACACTTCCTATCAGGCAGGCCATATCTTTCATCAAGGAGAGCCGCCGGCCAATCAGAAGACAGCACCTTAAGTAGGTCAACCAATAGGAAAAGATCCTGTGACATCTCTCGACCAATCAGAGAGAAACTGAGTCTTGGTGTTAAATCGAAAAACAAGAAAAGTCAGTGGCTCCTTCGCTTCCAACAAGGTAACATCTACTCTAGAGATCTCTCTCTCTCCGCTCATTTCATCTAAATCCCATCATCGCCATGTGATCAACTAATTAATAAGTCAAATCGCTCAACTCTTCTCAAGCTTTCTTCCCTCCAACCCAGTTGCCTTTTATTTTCAAACCCAATCACGTGTCCTGATTATTCCTAACTGTATGCTGCAACTTCCACTCAAACGGCTGCGCTTCAACCAAATCTCACCATTCGCATCCAACAACAAGAAACCCCGCAACGATATTGCCACAGAACGGTTAAGTCGACAGGATTCTACAACAGTGTAATACATCAAATATTATAGTGTAATAACAATTGCATCATATTACACAGAGTCGACAGGATAAAGATTATTGAGCTTAATCAGGATAAAGATTATGGAAATTAACCCAGGCGCCAGCAAAACAAAAGGCAATAACAAACCGAGAGAGAAGAGACTGACAACGAACGAAGCGACAAGACACACCCTGGCGACGGTAATTTTAGAACTGACCGCCGCGCTACAAGGGGCAAGATCCACGCAACTGGAAGCGGTCTTCCGGAGCGCCACCCTCGGGGCAACCGACGCCCGCACCGCCGGTACGTGTCCGAACAACCTGACGCCCACCGAGGAGTCGCCACCCGCCATGCCGTACCCGTGCACCCGGAAGCAATCCACGCGACACGGGCCCAGTGTACCGACAACGCGATCCACTCGAATGGAAGCAGTACAAATGACTAGATTTCCCTTTCAATTGCGCGGACAGTGCAAACGGCCCCGATCCGGTCCAACAGATATTCCAAGCCAGCCATCCCAAGCCGAAGACGCCACAGTGGAGCCCTTTCGAGATTAAGGTAGGCAATCCACCCAATGACACCATCAAATTGACTTTGGACTTGTATCTGACCCAGGACCTACCATGTACCTTTCTAATTGAACCAGACGCAGGTTCGAACATATTGCCGTATCATTTATACAATAGATTAAAAGCACAACTTCCCAACTTAAGTATTAAAAAACCTTCCCTTGATCTATCCACCCTAAATAGTTTTACGAAAATAATAGGACATTTAACTTTCCCTCTGACAATAGGACAAATAACCCGTAGAGAGAACTTCCACGTGGTAAATGCATCCTTGCCATTTGGAGTTCTTACCTTAAAAACCCTTTATCAATATAAATTAAAACTAAATTATAATCGCGGCACTATTTTCCAACTTGGCGTCCCATTGTCTAATACCATCTACCACTTTAAACATGTGTCAAATGAATGCAAGCACGGGCTAGGCCAAAACCTGTCCCAAAGGACTCGCACAGCACCCAAAGCTTTCACACATGGAAACCCTTGCCTGCATTCATTGCCCAAACCCCAAATATTTACATGCCACCATTCTAATCTCACACCACACAACTTTTCACTCAACCCAATTGCCAATACTTTATGCCCACCACATATAAAGCCACCACGACTTCAATCTACAATTCCAATAATGCCCAAACAAGTGTTCGTACACCGACACAGCTCACCCACTTACCACACAAAATTCACACATGACCACACTTCGCCACACCATAATTACGCAAATGTACCTCACAACATACACGCACCCATACGTCACCACGCGACAAACACACACAACCCGCACAACAAACGCAACACGCACGCCAAAAGACAACAACAACGACAAACAAGCGCATGCACAACCGTTAAGAATAATACAATCATCCCGTCTACACAAAACATAGAAAAAATTCACGCCACCAAACAACCACATAATCGAAAAACATTGCGATCTTTCCTAAAAGCTGTGAACGCCTATAAAGAGTTCATTCCGGACCACGCCCGCTTGCGGACGCCACTTGTCAACCTTCTAAAAAAGGATGTCATGTGGGTCTGGGATGACGAATGCCAGAAAGCGTTCACTAACCTGAAAGAAAACTTTACCACACACCCCACATTACACCTTTACCAGGAAGGTCTGCCATGCCAGGTGTACTGTAACACCTCAACATTCAGCATTACAGGCGTTCTTAAACAAGTCTACCCTGATGGGAAGACATACACCGTTCAACATTTCAGCCGATCTCTGCGTAGTCACGAGCGAAATTATTCAGACTTGGAACTACAATGCCTAGCCATTGTGGAAAGTGTGGATAATTTCCGCACCTGTCTAAATGGCAGAAAGTTTACAATATTTTCTGACCATCCCGCATTGCAGTGGTTGAAAGAGATCAAAGCTCCGTCAGGCAGATTGTTTCGATGGAGGTTAAGATTGTCAAGATACGAATATGAGGTCCGTAGCATAAATGGAGTACAACAATTTGAAACGGGCGTTGGAACTCGTATCCCATTTTGTGGCTTTCTAGATGCGCCACTCATACAGAGCCAACAGTCTTCTCCACCGAGAAAATCTCGCGTGACTATAGATCACAATAAACTGCGCACCGTCTCCCGAAAAGGAGTACTGAAAACTATAGTCCCAAGTTCACTTACAACCAGACTTCTTAAGTCCGTACACACTCAACACCACCATCCAAACATCTCCAAGATGACGAGGCTCATCTCATCACAATATTATTGGCAGAACATGACACAAGACATCGCAAAACAGGTAAAAACCTGCCCCACCTGCCGATTCGCTAGAAGAATCGATGAATACAACCAACCTTCACGTAAAAATACCGACACAGGCACCAAAGCAAAACAAAATTCGTACATAAAGCACAGCGTACACACAACACAAACAATGTCAAAATTACCACACCCACATCAGAGAAACGATCACACATCTCAACCTAAACCAATTACCGCCGACATATCTCTAATAAAACCATTGACGATCAAACAGGAGAACTGTAAACCTGACAACCAGCTCAATCATATCACACCACTCCCTAAAGATATCAAACAGGAGAAATGCGAACCTACCAATCATTCAAATTCTACAATTCATAAGGTTCAAGCAAATATTTCAGAGTCCCCAGTTACAAAAATGTGGACGAACATGGGGCAATACCCTATTTTTCATCTGATTTTCATCCTTTGTTTATTAATTCTACCATACAAATGTATACCAATTTTATTCCTTAACTATTTATTTATCTATACTATGTCCGCTCGTAAAATTTTCAAACTACAAGAGGCAGTTTTTAATTTTGGAGAGGCAGTTTTTAATTTTGGACAAGCAGTTCTTCATTGTGGACAAACATTTATAAAGCTTCTCATAATTTTAGGAACCATCTTCGCAGAAAATCTAAATAAACTCCGAAAAGATAGCAGTAACTGAAAAATGACCAACCAATGTCGGAGAAGTCACACTCCAAAAACAAGAGGCAAATAGCAATTAGGCGGACAGGAAACGTAGTTCCCCCACTCCATGACTCCAATTACGTGCAAATAGTGGGTGGATAAGTTTAGACCGGACCTCGCGTCCCCGACACGTCCCGCTTCCGGCATCTCATTACAAGGCCCCGCTCATCCAAATTAGGTCACCGCTCTCCCCAGCCACAGATTCCTCTATGCCACCAATTGTGGATCCCAATTCGAACTACGTATCGATTTTTACAATGTAGTCAAATCAACTGTCACTCGGAAATAAAAAAAAAAAAAAAGGTACAAGACATCGCACACATTTAAATGAGTTCATACTCCCATCATAATTGATCAAATACTTTACAAACTTTCAAAAAAAAAACGCTACACCTTCCATCTACACATAAATACCACAGACCTTAGGATCTCGACAACACATAGAATTCACACACACATTTCTTACACCAAAAACTACTAACATTTTTCACAATACACACAAAGACAAGAAATTTATAGGGCATGTAGATACAAAAGGGTCAAACCAATACACCTTATTGTTCATATTAATCATTTTCATCATTTTCCCTCAATTAAAATTTAAATATTTAATCAATTTATCAATTTATTCAACTTATTACCACTTTTAATCATTAATTATCATTTTTTTTTCCAATTAGTTTATATTATCATTTTTATTTATCAATTATCATTCTATTTACCACTTAGCTTAAACTGCCACAACTCAATTATCAACGAAAACTCATTGGTTTTCGATTAAACTAAAAACATTAAATCACCCTTTGTTGTTGAAACCTTTTTATTTTTCATTTTTCTTTTTTTTTCCAAACACTCAACTTTGATTTCGCTCAACCACTTTTATTTTTATTTGATTTCAAAATACCTTATGAAATTTCATTTTTATTTTTATTTTGATTTCTCACAAGCCCTAATAAAATTCCCTCGGTTTCCATTCCCAATCTCGAGCTAGAATAATGGTTAGGCATTTTTCCTTTTTTTTTCTCACCATTCAACCAAGCACTCAACTTTGATTTCGCTCAAAAACCTTTTATTTTATTTTATTTTGATTTCAAAAGACCTTATGAAATTCCCTCGAATTCCTTTCCGAAATTCGAGCAAAAAAGTAACTAGGCATTTTCCCTTATTACCATGCAACAAAACAATTTTTCTTTTTCAACCAAACACATTCAATTTTGATTTCATTCAACTATTTTATATTATTTTATTTTGATTTCAAAAGCCTTAATAGAACTCCCTCGAATTCATTTCTTAACTCGAGTAGAATTCGTTTAGGCGCATGTACCATAACATTCATTGATTTCTTACAATTAAAAAATTTTTGATTTCTATTAATTATACTCAACCTATATCATCAACACCATTCTATTTTACTTATTATATCGCCACCAATGCT
Organism: Cordylochernes scorpioides; assembly: GCA_030710605.1. Lineage (NCBI taxonomy): Eukaryota > Metazoa > Arthropoda > Arachnida > Pseudoscorpiones > Chernetidae > Cordylochernes > Cordylochernes scorpioides. Next base: position 89,578,989 of record CP092864.1, on the reverse strand, counting down.
TGTATATAGACTCAATACCCACAACTAATTTTCCCACAAAATTATTTTTCACTTTACAGAATTCTCTCAGGCTAACCCCCTCTTGAATTCTTCACATGTAGGGGGCGCATCTGTCATAATTTGTATATAATTAAATGCAACCCCGACCCACTATGTATGTACCATGTATGATTTTCAAAGATTTAATAAAAGAATAAGGTAACTGGAGGAAAGAAAGTAACAAAAGACATAGGAAGTAAATCTAGAGGAGAACATATTTATTAATAACGTCGCAGTTAACATTCTGACCCCGGGTCCCTGCGAGCTAAGTTTAAACCAACACTTCCTGGAAAAACAGGACGTATCTAGTGACCGCAGAAGTTATATTCGTCAAGATGCACACAATACTTCCTGACAAAGCAGGACGTATTTTGATAACGCGGAAGTAAATAAAGTGGAAATGGCACTCGACACTTCCTATCAGGCAGGCCATATCTTTCATCAAGGAGAGCCGCGGGCCAATCAGAAGACAGCACCTTAAGTAGGTCAACCAATAGGAAAAGATCCTGTGACATCTCTCGACCAATCAGAGAGAAACTGAGTCTTGGTGTTAAATCGAAAAACAAGAATAGTCAGTGGCTCCTTCGCTTCCAACAAGGTAACATCTACTCTAGAGATCTCTCTCTCTCCGCTCATTTCATCTAAATCCCATCATCGCCATGTGATCAACTAATTAATAAGTCAAATCGCTCAACTCTTCTCAAGCTTTCTTCCCTCCAACCCAGTTGCCTTTTATTTTCAAACCCAATCACGTGTCCTGATTATTCCTAACTGTATGCTGCAACTTCCACTCAAACGGCTGCGCTTCAACCAAATCTCACCATTCGCATCCAACAACAAGAAACCCCGCAACGATATTGCCACAGAACGGTTAAGTCGACAGGATTCTACAACAGTGTAATACATCAAATATTATAGTGTAATAACAATTGCATCATATTACACGTATATATTGTCGAATAGCTCCATCCAGATGGGACAACTGTCAATCATCCTTGGACCCCGGGGGGGGGGGGACCACAGGTGTGGGGGCTTCTGGGAAGCTGATCTGTAAATAAGGAAAACGGGACGGTGGCTAACCCCGTTCATTAGGATTAACTTTTAACTTGGAGTAAGTTCTCTCCCTATAAATACCTCTTATAATAAATTATTTATTCCCAAGTTTGCCCTTGCTTTATTTATCTCCGCGACATATTTTGGTGGAGATGCTGGGTAAGTTAGGGAAGACAAACTGAAGATCGCCGAGAAGACCTTGAAGCCATGGGTGCTGTGATCTACATTTTTGAAGACTGACTCCAGGATTCCACCGCCGTGCTAAAGCCAAGACTTCCCTCGAAGATGACGATGTCCCTATAGACGATACGACGACAAAGCCCTCTTCACGCCGCAAGAAAATGGACGCAAAGGTACTAGGGACAAAGTTCCAAGACTTCGATGGAATCCTTGGCAGAAGCACGTCAAATCCACGTCAGTATCTACAATAATTGCTAGCTGTGGATCACAGCTCCCATAGGGAAGAAGCTATGTAACATAGTATGTATTAATTTAATTTATGTAACATAGTATGTATTAATTTAATTTATGTAACATAGTATTTCTTAATTTTATTATTTTTTATTTAACAGAGTGGTCATTTTTATTTTTATATCTTGCGACTCTGTAAATTTCTCTCGTGGCTTATCTTTTGTTTACCCATCTTAGTTTGTCCTTCCCTGAAATAAATTTTGTTTCTTCCTGAAGTTTTTGTCTTCCCTAATTTTCCACGTGGCAATATTGATGATGGAATTTCATTTAAAATCATAATAATTTCCTTTATTCAATTTTCTTATTGAGACTCCTTGGTTCGAATCCGCTTTGTCACTTAAAATGGCCGTTAAAAGAATCCATGGATCTTAAATGGGCCTTGGAAATTTACAAGAGCTGGCATAAAGCAAATTTTCCAACTTGAATCGATTAATTTTCAGAGAAATTCTTCAGAAATTTAGGTTTATTTGTTTCTTGAAATTATTCTTTAAAACTTTAGGATATTAATCTTATAAAACGAAAATTGAAATTATACCGCGAATGTTTCTTTTATAAAAATCGAAATTTATTTTCAAAGAGAAATAGCGACATTTCTAACTTTGAGGATGAGGTATGGAAAGGTGAAACATGAAGAGTAATGGCGAACGGAAAAATAAAAAGTGTCCAGGGGCGGGAATCGAACCCACACCCTTCTGCTTACCGGGCAGGTGCCTTGTCCACTCGGCTACCCTGGACGTATTTTTCCGTTCGTAACTAATACTTAAAGTAACAATTAAAATACAATATAACGCGGCTGATGATTGTAAAACGAAAATTGAAATTATACCGCGAATGTTTCTTTTATAAAAATCGAAATTTATTTTCATAGAGAAATAGCGACATTTCTAACTTTTAGGATGAGGTATGGAAAGGTGAAACATGAAGAGTAATGGCGAACGGAAAAATAAAAAGTGTCCAGGGGCGGGAATCGAACCCACACCCTTCTGCTTACCGGGCAGGTGCCTTGTCCACTCGGCTACCCTGGACGTATTTTTCCGTTCGTAACTAATACTTAAAGTAACAATTAAAATACAATATAACGCGGCTGATGATTGTAAAACGAAAATTAAATTATACCGCGAATAATTTTAAGATTATAAAATTATAAAATAATCCTCCATTTCAATGCAGAATCGATGGAAATAATTAGAGTATCTTCCATAAGTCTCCATGATGGGGAGCTGCTGGCCTTGTTTGGCTATCCACCACAGTCAGACTTTGACACCCATTGGTGTATCTTAAATAACGCTCACCTTTGTCTATATGAAAAATAAATTAAAATATTTTGAGGGATTGCTTCCTCTTTCTAGGTTTGCGCTTTTAATAAAAATACTTACAAACTAAATTCCCTATAGAAATAGTTAAATATTATTTTTCCCTCATTGTTGCAATTGTTTCCACGAGCCATATAGTTTGTCATCACATTAAGAAACTGATATAGACGAAGCAATCTCTCGAAATAATTTATTTTTGTTATTTTTTCACGAAGATTCCACGCGTTCTCTCTCTCTACCATTTATTTACTATTTCTATAGTTAATGGATCGCCAGTACCTCAAACTACACTGCTGACCACACAAATTGCAACAACAAGAAAGACAAGAAATATCACAACAAAATTTATTTTGTGTATAACATGTTGACCAAGAATCAAATGATTAAATTTATAGACTTCTGCTAAGTGTGGTTCCTGCCAGAATCAGTAGCCAGAGTAGCCGCCATTGTTGGAGATCACCGCTGCCACACGCCTCGGCATTGCTTCAAAGAGACTTTGGATGTGTTCTTGGAGTACAGCAGACTAAGCAGCTTCCACACGCTGCCAAAGTTGATCTGGTGTGGCAGCTGGGGGTGTAATCTGAGTCAATCGTTGAGCAACCATGGATCACATGTTTTATATCGGTGAAATATCTGGAGAGCAAGCCGACCAGGGAAGCCGATCTGGCGAAGAACCTTTGGAAAATGCGTGCCACGTGTGGTCGCGCATTATCCTGTTGAAATATGGCTGTGGACAAGCCCTGAAGGTAAGGAAGGACAACTGGCTCCAACACCTCGGAGATGTAACGTTGGCTGTTTAAAGTACCGGCAAAGCGTACTAGAAAAGTACGAGAGTGATACCCAATACCGCCCCATACCATAATACCCGGTGCAGGACCAGTGTGGCGATGCATAACGTAGCTGTTCAGCATCCTCTCTCCACGGTGTTTCCAGACTCGAATCCGAACATCGTGGTGTTGCAGATAGAAGTGTGACTTGTCAGTAAAGACAATTTCATTCCATTCTGCCGTCCACGTCCTTCTTTCATCGCACCATTGGCGGTGGAGACGTCTGTGGTTCTGCGTCAAGAGTGACGAAACAATGAACGTCTTGCGGACAGACCACTCTGCTGTAAACGGCGTCGAATGGTACGCGCAGACACTGGATGATGCGTTACAGACTGAATGTGCTGTGCTACGGTTCGTGATGTGACTGAAAGATCTGTCACTGCCATGCGCACAATTTGCCTGTTAGCACGTGAAGTGGTGCACTAAAGTGGATGCGATCGAACACATCGGTCCGTCGTATCTTCCTGCATCCAACGATCCCATATCCGCATTACAGTTATTTGGTTTAGTCCAACATGACTACCGATTTCCCTGAAAGATAATCCACAATCTCGGTAAGCTACCATCCTTCCTCTATCAGCCTGACAGCAATCTTACAGTGTCATAGTCCTCCACTTCCATCTTGGACTGAAGTTTCCCATATTTTGAACATGGCTTACCTACAATATTTCATATTGAAGTGAATTTAGTAAAGGAGAATTGTTGAATGCAATTGTGCAAGCTTTTAAACTGAGCATACAAGTGTCTCCCACCTTTTTAAAATAAAATTTGAAATGATCTGAAAATGTCTTCACTAAGGCTAAAGCTTTGGCGGTAAAACCAATCTCCCTACATTGCTGATTGTTGGCAGTTGTACTATCCTTCCTCTGACGAACTCGAATACTTGATCAAAAGATGATCGCTGTTTTCTACGAAGCATAATTGATCGTTAAAAAAAAAAACAAGAAAAACACAATTGCCGAACTATAAAGGGTCGAAATCTCCAAGCCTTAAATAGTGCTTTGAAGTGATGTGCGTCTGCGCTAAAATTCTAATTATTTACATATCTTACCTCCGCTAATGCATGTTGTAAATTTCATGTTATTTGCATGCTTCTTTCAGGATGATGCATTTACGGTGGCCAGCAGTTTATATTCAACTCTGAACTTGGTTTGTTCATATACACACAAATATGATATTATTTCAAGTTTTTTTTCTCGCGTAGCCTAACTTGGATTTAAAAAAGATTGTTGAAAACAAGAGATCACGTTCAACAAATAAAGAAACTTTACCGCACGTGAGCTGAGTTTTAAGAATTGGGCACACAACAATTAATAGCAAAGATTCTAGTTAGGACTTTTGTTTATTGCCGATATTCCTATGAGACTTTATGTGAACCTTTTGACGTAGACATAGAACGACCTTGAAAAGATAGATACGTTGCTCATTCAGAGAAATATCGGTATATCTCAATTAAGCAATTTTTAAATAGAAATTATCCCTGTTTAGAACGTGTATATATTATTATTGACTATAAGTTTTACCAGATTCAACTCTATAGACAATTCAATTTTCAGCCAGATTAGTTACCTATTGAGGACGTGTATAGCCGACAAACATATATAGTTAAATGAACATATTTACCACACACCCACTACTCTATATATAGACTGTGTCTTTTAAAATAGTGAAAATAGTATTAAAGCTAGCATTTGTAAAATATTGCATCATCATTTTACATATTGAAATACTTACCAAATACATAGGGAGTAGAGTATTCTAAATAGATGGGTAGGAGTTGACGACTGCGCCAAGACAATTACATATGTCCATGCAAATTGACACAATTCGACATTTTGATTTAAGGAGTCATAACATGTTTTAATTACTTCATTCACTGAGGTTGTTCCACTTGTGCGAGAATCGAAGGCCACTTATCAGTTTTTTTAAACTTTCCAATGAGGGTTTTAAAACTGGGTTTTGATTATATCATGGACTATCATGGACAGTTCATACCATGGGGTCATTAACTGCTTATGAAAGAATCTCCATAGGAAACATATGAGCTCCTAAACGCATTAAAACAATGCATTGTTTTTATTATAATTTGGCAGATTGTGCATTTTAAATAATAAGTAAAAGTACCAGATTTATATAGTATTTTAAAAGCTGATCTGTATGTGTGTGTGTGTGTGTGTGCCATGTCATGGTGTAAGACTACAGATAGGTTCTTTCCAGATCTTCCAACTCTGCACTTGTGGCTCAATCCCTGATCTGAATCGGCGCCTTCTCTACATAGGGATGATTAATAAAACGTTTTTATTCCCACAGAAAGTTTGCGCCATATTTCAATAAAATATCAATATATACATTCGTTTTTAATATTGAAAGGATAATAGATTTTGTCTAGTAATATTAATAAATTACTTAGAGAACATATATATATACGGTTTGTGTTATTGAGTGTATTGAACCGAATTTACCACATCTTTAAAACCTTCTCTCAACGATCTACAGACAACCCCACCAGGTACAGCATGGTATTGTGGAGGGAGGGCAATCCGGTTTGACGTTTTCTTTAATGACACCACTCACTTCACTTCCGACCCTCGTAAAGTTTTAATGACCCTAATGTGTTTCCTTCTTTGTGCTAGGAATTCCTTCTCTATTCTTGCTATTCTCTGCTTTTGGTTCGAGAAACTTCCGCTATCTTCTTTAGAAGTTTATTTTTAATTATCTCAAGTACAGAGGAGATTTTACCGGTTATAATAATCATAGTGAGGTAGTTAGCGACTGCCTTTCAGACATGTTTAATCATCCCACACAGGACAGACAATGGCAATAATGATGGGTAGTTAGTGAATGACTTTTATACTTTACGTACATCACACGTTTACCTATTTGGAAACTCGTTCGCTCTTGCACCTAAAAGGCGACTGAAATACGATTTTGAGTAAATTATTTGGCAGGGTAGGATTTATGAAATGATCGGAATATATTGAATAAATATTTGAAAAAATGAAGCTAAATATGCGTGTTTCAGTCTACTACAGTTTATGCCATCAACATCTTCAAGTAGTGTTAGAATATCGCCTATTCCACCCCAAGTGGTGAACCATGAAAGCCATCTACTCGTATATGTGACCTCTTATTCTGAAGTACCCTAGGCGAAAGTACTCATGAAGTGTTAGATTGAAGATGGATTGAAGTGTTTAGCTACTCAATAGAAAATTCTAAAAATGGACTTTTAACTAATCCTAAGTGCACGTAGTACAAGTTAATGATAATCCTAGTAGGTAGTTAGCAACTGCCTTGCACTGTAAATATAAATGTCAACCCATGTTAATCCTCGCGATATAATACCTTCTATACTCTTAATATTATATAACACAAGAATGTAGTTGTTATAACGACGTGTGGCTTTTTAATTCCTGTACATACGTAATATGGTGAAACTTACTGTGAGAGAATCACCTGATTATCGACCTTTCCCTGAACTGTTCGATAATATAATTATTGGTTATAACCAATGACTAACTCAGTATCTTGCGGCGGTATTGGAAGATTATCATGGCCCCTGCGCAAGGATGACACGCAAAATTGTGAAGAGTTTCATTGACCGCATGCGATCTCTCGTGGCAGGTTCGACTGGACGATATAAGCCTATTTACTATTTGTACTATAGAATATTGCGCGCAAATTGGGCATTAGAATTCTTTGCAGAAACAATATTTATTATGTTTGACATATTTGTAAAAAAAAAAGAAGAAATCTTATCTCAATGCTGTTTTTCTTATAAGAAGGGTCTGGCTTATTAATGGTAAACTCTCTCAGGCGTTAACCAAGTTCAATATAACAGACCTTGGGGGTCGGTGGAAGGCTGGTTAACCGTTTGGTTTTCGACCACTAGGACCCGGGTTCGAACCCGCATTGGACACTTTTTTCTGTTTAAAAAAAAAAAAAAAAAAAAAAGCTCCAATGACCCCCGATTCTTGCAAAAGTCCAACCCCACCAGCGAGTGCAAGTAACCAAACGGGGCTCTGGCATTAGTAAGTGCAAAGTCGAACTGCTTTTCACATGTGTAGACATGTGGTGCACTTACAGTAAAAGCAGTCGCTAACTACCCACCATGATTATCATGGCCTGTACCACGTGTACTAGGGATAAGCAAAAAAAATATATATATATAACAGACCGACTTTACTATTACATATTTTTAATTAATATATAGCAAAAGATTTAAGGGGTATTCGTGGTAGTTTTCAGAGGAGATCTAGTTGCATTAGAATTTGAAATATATTTGACTGAACGTTTCAAGCAAACATCTTTTACAAATAAATCCTGAAAAAGTTTTAAGCAAGCGTTAGAATATCATATATATTCAGCACACTTTCTTGGTTTAAATTTTCATAGCATTTTTGAAAAATGGTTGCATCATTTGCATATACCTTTTATATGACAGTTGAACATATAGAGATGTGTGATTTTAGAAATGCCTCTTTATAAGAATCGAATAAAATATCTTAAAATAGACAATTCTATATCTGAATTTGTGTGATTATCGATTTTAATAATAATTTATGGAAACAGATGATATTGAATATATTGACATGACGATAGATTACTTCTCCTTAGCATATGCTAATACAGTGGTACCTCGACATACGAGTTTAATTCGTTCCGCAACCTTGCTCGTATCTTGAATTACTCGTATCTCGAAACAAATTTCTCCAAACAAAACAATTGAACTACCATTAATCCGTTCCAACCTCCAAAATGTCACCCCAGTTATTTTTGTTACGTGGTTTTAAATAATAAAAACGTATTTATAAATATCAAATATTTATTGCACAAAAACAAAAAAGAGAGTGTAAAGAAATAAATTAGATATCCTCACTGGTCTTTGCCTTTTTCGCTACATTTTTCTCTCTTTCACCTGTAGGCCGTTTAGAAAAAAAAAAACATGTCCAAGGAGGTTTATTTCTTCCTCCCTCTCAGAATGTTCCGGAAATGAGTTAGGCAAGTGTCATTAAAAAGGTCAGATGCACGACCTGTTGCAACTTTTTCTGGGTGTTTTTTTCCACGAACTGTGAAACTCTCTCCCACATTCCTAAGATCTCCTTTATCTCACTTGTAGAAATAACCTCCTCCTCTGACTCCTCAAAACCAATGTAACCATCGTAAGGCCCTTAGCCGGCGTTACACTCTTTATCGACTCCTTCCGTTTGAGCACAGAACATATCATGGACGTACTACGGCCATACTGCCTCGACAAGTCAACAACTCGAACACCTTGCTCATGTTTTTCTATAATTTCACGTTTCAATTTAATACTTATCATCTTTTTCTTAGCACTTGACTTTTTACAAACTTTCTTCCGATCCATGGTTATAAAAATAAATGAACTAAAACTGTAAATGTAAATGCAAGACAAAACGCGAACACAAAACACAACTTATCACAGCGGAAGCACGCTGCTAACTGATTGTGATGGCGCGACCGAACCGAACTCGTATCTCGAATTTAGCTCGTAACTAAAAGCAAAAAATCACTTGCTCGTCGGCTCGTATATCGAAAAACTCGTATGTTGGGGCGCTCGTATGTCGAGGTACCACTGTATGTTACTCGAACATTACTAAAACTGCCGGCCTGTTGCATATGTAAAGTATATTTTCAAACATATTTAAACTTTATACAGTCGACTCTCGAAAATATGAAACTGAAGGGACCAGAATAAAATTCAATTTATCAAGAGTTCAAAATACCGAGTTTGAACAACCAATAGGGAAAGAGGGAAAAAATCAAGTGAACAAGAGTTTGAAGTTTTGGCATTTTCGGGATATACATACTATGTTGATACAAGATTAAATAAGTGACCTACCGCAAGTTTTTAAAATAATAAATTTATTGGGAGATTTCGGGTCTTGCCCTTTCTCAAACAAGAGTTTGATCATAAAATTTTGATGATTTATTATTTTAAACATTAGTACAATTTATGAAAAAACGTATCATTAAATGGAAGATAGGTATCTTTTTATTTGTAAACGTTACAAGCTTTCGGGCAAACGCCCTTCTACAGGTTTGACAGAAATTAAGGCGAGAGACCGACCTATATACAAGGGATGATTTACATAATAAACAATTTTTATAACTTAGCAGTAAAAATTTTTAATTATCAATAAGTAACTATTGTATTGATATGGTAATAAGATGTTGTATACTAGATTTTTAACTATGTAAAAAAGGAATAGATTAACTTGAAACAAAGATATCATAAATTTCAGGAATTTCTATTTTTCTATTTATGCTTTTAAGTTTGGTGGATACTATGGATTCTAACATTAATCTTTGGTGTAGGTTGGGTATGTTACGGTAATGGATAGTGGGGTGGTTGGTATTAAAAGAGTGGCCAGTGGATGCAACATGCTGATAGATGAGGGAACGTGGGTCGCCGTTATTAATGTTGCGGGTGTGTTCTGACATTCTAATGGCGACGGTTCTACCTGTCTCACCCACATAAGTGGCGGAACAATGTTCGCATGAGACAGAGTAGACCGCCCCAGAAGAATCCAGAGGACTGAGTTGGGTACCAGTTTTTGTAATGGGGTGTCGGAGAAGTGAGTGGATACTGGGGGTATTAATGAAAAAGGTGCGAATGCCAAATGGCCTGATTTGCCCGAAAGCTCGTAACGTTTACAAATAAAAAGATACCTATCTTCCATTTAATGATACGTTTTTTCATAAGCTGTACACCGGAAGAGTTTTAAGTTTTTATTAGTACAATTATTCACAAATATTCATTTTAAAATGAAGTCCGATATTTTTTGTCGAATGAGCGACTTCAGTCTATCATTGTCTATTGAATTTTCGATAGTAGCCATAGCTGCGAAGAAATTGTCACTTGTGTTGACGTAGAAGAGTAGGGTAGTAAGAAATCTCCTTGTCTCGCTCAATGTGACTGGAATTGGCGGTTGCTCTTCTTCGTCTTCTACCTCGTCCTCATCCAGATGGGCCGTATTCAATATTTCGGCATCGGTTAGGGCACCGTGGACACTGATGTCATCGTCGACATGAGAATAATCCTCAAATGTTAATTCTCCATAGTTAGGTAGACGTCTCCATCCTGAGTCAGAATTTGTAATTTTTGGCGGCTCCGATGACTGTTCTACGCTTTCGGTGTGCTTAAACCCGCACTTTCTAAAGCAGCTATAAGTAGTGGTAGGGTTGACATTTTCCCAGGCCTTATCAATCATGATTATAGTGGTCAAATGGTAAAATGCCAAACTGTTTAGCGACATCTTTTTTTAAATTGTCCATCCTCTACAGTTTAAATCACACGCTTTTTTCACTTATGGAAAGACATTTGTTCTTTCTTGAATTCATTTTAATAACACAAATCACACAGTAAAAAGACTCACTTTAATCCTTTGAATGCGGAATGCAAAAATAGTAGATCGAAGATTTTGTCTGTAGGTGCGAGAAGCGACTATAGTCCACGTATTATAAAAATTGAATACTTTCAGTACGGCCGCCTACGTTAGTCGCCGAGTTGAAATGCGAAACTGCCGGCTCAGTGTGGGAAATTTAAGCTCCTACTTTGTTTTGTTAGTTCACGGGCTGGTCTGGCTTGAGAATGTCGCCGGCAGCATTTTTCCTCATATTTTAATTTTCAGATAGAAATTTATATTAATAAATTCAAGTAAAAAAGATTTTGATATAAAAATTCATGATTTATTATTTTTAAAATGTGTACAGGTATTCACAAATGTTTATTTGTGGCAAGATACAACTTCAAATTACCGAAGGGACCAATTAATATTGATTTTATTCAATCTATCGAGTATTTTTCAAATTATCGAGAGATTAAATTAACGAGTTTCAAATTATCGATAGCTGACTGTATATTGTAAGAAATAAAATCCTCTCTTGATCGTGCAACTGAAAGTCACTGATGATTTTCGCCATTTTCGCCGGAATAATCGAGAAAGTTAAATATCGATAATGTATCGGTGTAATGAAATCATCATATTCTTATATACACCCTTTATGATATGGATTTATTAAAAGCCGTCATAACCCTATAATACAAAGATTTAAAAACGCACGTAATATTAATATGATTCATAAATAGATATTTTAAAAGGTCTCCTCCGCGTGTAACATTGAATCTAAGTGTAACACTGAAATATGTTTCTAAAAATAACAATAAAAATGACATAAATGAAAAATAATTTTAGTGTTCCATTAAAAGATTCCAACCCATGATCTATTTAACACCTCTATTTGTGGAACCACCTAACTAAGGTAACATGCTCACTTTACTAACCTCAATGCTGATTGGCTGGTTTAAGGTCATGTGATATTAGAGAACCAATCAAAGCGAGTGTAAAACCGAATACCCCTAATTATATACTTACTCAAATCTATATAAATATTTAAGTGATTCTTCTAACATCCGTCAACACGGATCCTCTTTAGGGATCCTATTAGATTGTTGACAGTTGAACATTAATATTATTTCTTTAGAGTGTAGAAATAATTTTAAAATAGACACTAAAAGTTATAGTAGTCTTAAAGGCGCGCTAGAATAAACAGTTTTTTTCCTTCGTATAAACATTTTAAAAAGTAAAGTCAATATTTAATTCAGTCGTATCGTGTTTGTCATTTTTATTTGCCAACTCGATCCTTTAGCTATTTATGGTGAAAACTTGTAATATTGTAAGTTGAAAATAATGAAACTATATATATAAATATTTGAGAGATTGAGCAATCCATAATAATATATATAAATAAATATAAAGCATATATTGGATCTAAATTTATTAAACAGCCAATATTTCTAGGGCAACACGCCTCTCTTTTTCAAGGCTTTTGATTTAAAATAAATCACGTGGGTATGTGATCCACTCACGCTATACAAGATCAAAGTAAGAAACTATCTGATGAAAATTTCACTGTATATTAAATATATGTACAATTGTTATATTCAATAATAATTAAAAGAGTATATAATTAAATAACCATTTGCTTAAATAAATGAAAATATTGATAAATATTAGAAAATAAAAATGAGTAGGGATTATGATTCAATATGTTGTGTAGATAAATATAAATAAAAATATATTACAAGTATAAATATTTGCAAAAATAATTTTAAAAAATGATATAAATAAATAATTTAGGAAGATATAAATTCTCTATAAATTTCTGGTAGGTCGATTTTCCTATTTATGCTTTCTGTATCTTTTATAGAGGCCCAGCTTTCTAAAAATAACCTGCAGTGCTTTTCTTTAATATTCTGATATAAAATGGATGCTTTGTCAAATTCGGGTATATGATTATTGTTTAGCGCATGGTCTACTAGGATAGATAATGGTTTATGGATGCGTAGAGCTGCTTTGTGTTGGTTGATGCGTTCTTTCAATGCTTTGCTGGTTTCTCCAATGTAAGTGGCTGGACAGTTTTTGAATGGAATTTTGTAAATAATATTGCTTTTGTTTTCCTTTTTACTATTATCTTGGTGTCTGAGTGGCGTAGAATTTGTTTTAAATTTGGTGCAGATTGATATGTGGTAATTATATTATATTTCTTCAATATTCTGGCGATTCTTTCTGATCCGTAACTGTATGGGAGAGAGCAATATCTTTTATCGGATTGATCATTGCTATTGTTTGAAGATGGGATTCTGGGAGTGTAAAAATGCCTCTTGATGAATTTCTTCGGATAATTATTGCCTATCAACTCTTTAAAAATTATATTATTCTCTTCCTTTCTTTCAATATTCCTATTTGAGCAATATGTAGTTAATCTTTTGGAAAGTGTTTTTACAACCGCGATTTTATTATGAATCGGACCAAAAGAGCTAAAATTTAATCAGTTTCCTGTGTGCGTAGGTTTTCTGTATATGGTGGTTTATATATGAAGTTCTTTTCTCTCTAGTTGAATGTCTAAAAATGCTAAAGAATTATTGTTTTCTATTTCGTGTGTGAACTTTAAATAAGGTTTAAGATTATTCAGAAAATATAGGAAAGTATCAATTTCTGTTTCAGTTATGCAAAATACATCGTCAATATATCTCATCCATAACAAAACTTTTAAATTATTAGCTTCAGTAATTATTTTGTCTATTTCATTCATGAAAATGATTGCCAATGCTGCTGAAATAGGGTTGCCCATAGACAAGCCTCTTATTTGTCTAAAAATCTGTTTTTGAAGTTAAAATAGCTATATTCTAGACAAAGCTTCAATAAATCTATCAGGGCTACTTTGGGAATAGGGAGGACTATTTCAGGATGGAGTTCTAGAAAAGACTTGAGGGCTAGGAGAGCTTCGTCGTGTGGGATTGATGTGTAGAGGGATATTACATCAAATGAAACCATCTGATTATCACTGGGAATTTGTAGATTTTTGATAGTTTCAACTGCTACTATTGGATTGGTAACTGTATGAGGAAGTTGCTTCTGGAATGGAGATATTATTGACGACAAATATTTCGTGAGAGGATAGAGAGGAGAGCCAGCATAGTTAACTATGGGACGTAATGGTGTGTTAGGCTTATGGACCTTTGGTAAGCCGTAGAAGTTGGGAAGATTATTTTCTTCTGCTTTCAAATTTTCGAAAGCTTTCTTATTGAGTCTATATGTATATATGAAACCTGTCCAGCCACTTACAATGGAGAAACCAGCAAAGCATTGAAAGAACGCTTCAACCAACACAAAGCAGCTCTACGCATCCATAAACCATTATCTATCCTAGTAGACCATGCGCTAAACAATAATCATATACCCGAATTTGACAAAGCATCCATTTTATATCAGAATATTAAAGAAAAGCACTGCAGGTTATTTTTAGAAAGCTGGGTCTCTATAAAAGATGCAGAAAGCATAAATAGGAAAATCGACCTACCAGAAATTTATAGAGAATTTATATCTTCCTAAATTATTTATTTATATCATTTTTTTTTATTATTTTTGCATATATTTATACTTGTAATATATTTTTATTTATATTTATCAACACAACACATTGAATCATAATCCCTACTCATTTTTATTTTCTAATATTTATCAATCTTTTCATTTATTTAATCAAATGGTTATTTAATTATATACTCTTTTAATTATTATTAAATATAACAATTGTACATATATTTAATATACAGTGAAATTTTCATCAGATAGTTTCTTACTTTGATCTTGTATAGCGTGAGTGGATCACATACCCACGTGATTTATTTTAAATCAAAAGCCTTGAAAAAGATAGGCGTGTTGCCCTAGAAATATTGGCTGTTTAATAAATTTAGATCCAATATATGCTTTATATTTATATAGTATAGTTATGAAAAATTTTAAGATTAATAATTTTTTTTTTATTTAATTTAAATGTGTGAGGTTTTTTTTTTTTTTTTTTGTAATAAATAATTAGTTAGATTATATTTTTTTAAAAAAGAGAAAAAAAAAGGTGACACCAGCAAAGCATCGGCAGTTACGCGTCATAGACTGGGTGAAAAAAGGAATAAGCGAAGAGAAAGTTTTAAAGAGAAGAGCAAAGACAGAACCATGATAATAATTTTCCAAATATAAAATAAAGCTAATTAGAGAGAGAGAAAAGTATTTTTTTGCTTTATTTTCTCTCTTGATGAGAGAAGTTAGATTTTTGTAATTTTTTTTTTTTGGGGGAATTTTTTTTTTATATATAAGCTTATTTTAAAGACAATCTAGTGTAAAGGTGGAAGACACGATATAAGATAATATATTAAATTAGGAAGGATGAAAACCTTAAGGGTTAGACCAATTGAAAACCATAAAGGTTAGACCAGATGGAAAGAGGATGGTACTCAGGTGGGCCTCTTCAGATGAAGACCTGAGCAGCAGTTTCGGCCCTTACTCCATTACTGCCAAACCATACCTCTTCGACCAAATAGAAAGCAATTTTAGGTTGGAACGGAGATAGGGTAATAGCTGAACCTTAGATATACTACAAAAATCAACTAATGAACTAAGACATTGTCATCTTCTGCACTTTCAAACCTAACTCAAAACATGTTTTTTTCAGTTCAGAAGTTAAATTGATTCGGTTCCCTAGACTTAATCAGATTGATACATACTTATCCCTTAGTGTTAAACTTTAAATCAAATTGTGTTTATTCTTTTTGGGTATAAGGACTGTAAGAGACTGATAAGAAATTAGTAATACAGTTAAATGATTATTATAAATATAGGAAAAATTGATCATGTCCCAAGCCTTTAACAATGTGCGTCGACAAGGGAACAGGAAATCTAACATTAAAGAACATAGAAAAATAAACTTTGCCTGATGTTAGTAGGTTCAGATTATAGTCCAACTTGTGTTCATGCATTCTAAATAATAGGACTGCAGGAAAATAATAAGATATTAGTAATACGAGAGGATAAGGATTAATTGGAACTACAAGAAAGTATGATTAAATTCAAACAAGTTAAGAATGTGCGTCATACCATAAATGGAAAAATCAGCTTCATCAGACAAAGACGTAAGTCCCTTGTCTGAAGATGGTGAAAATGCTTTCCCATAATAACTCACATCATCAATTTATTTGAACTGGTCCTAACGGAACCGTATATTCTATATATAGTCCTATCTATACTTTTTTTTTTTTTTTAATATAATATATGAGGACCATTACCTGTAATTTCTGCTAAATAAGGAAGTTTAGGAATTTAAGTTTTAATGCTTCATATCAATTAGATTGAATGTTCATTCTCTATACCCCCCTTTATAAAGATTGAACACGCATAGATAATTGTTATGCATGCTATAAGGAGAGAAATAAAATATTCTAAAGTTATCGTATAGATTTAAAGGATCAAACAAAGTAAGAATTAGAGAAAACACAGAAATAAAGGTATGGTATTGGTAAGCAAAGGTAAGAAGAACAAATCCAAACAAATAAGCAATGTGCGACGTTTCGGCATCAGCGTCGCTACAATCTTCAGACAAGTCTGAAGAGGGCCACAATGTCGCTACCGAAATGCTACATACCACTCATTCACTCGGACCCGGTCCCGTTACCTTGTGTTTATAATCTATAATCCTAATTGTGTTTTATCAGTATGGTATTGGTGTTTCAGAATATTGAATTTAATAGTTTCTATTAGTGTAGATGGAATTTTTTTTTAAATTAATTTAAAATCTTAATTATTATTTGTTCTAAGTCCAATTAAAAGGGGTGAAGAAAAAAGAAACAAGGAAAACAAAAAAAATAGAAAAATAGAAAAAAAAAGGAAAAAATAAATAAATAAAATAGGAAAGAAGAGAAAGATGAGGTGGAATAATGAAAGAAATTTTCTTTGAAAGTATTTATAATAGCTTATCAGTACACTTAATTAATGTGATAGCATTCGTTATGAATGTTATGATTTCAAGAGTATTTACCTATAATTAAATTATTTATTATCTAGATTAGCGGAATGTAGTTAGTGTTAGTAAATCAAGAGAGATAGATGATGTGACTCTTGTTAGTTGCCTCATTGTCTACCAGTGAAAGTAGCATTTAGATTGAGCGTTCCAGTTGAAGTCAGTATTGCTGTTAACATTATTATAGATAATTCAGTTACATGTATTGAATTACAGTTCATGTTATCAACTTAAAATTCAATATATGCATGTTACAATTAACATCACAAGCAAATTCTACTCTATACTATATATATATATATTAAAAGCTAGATGATGTACCTTTGAAGGTATTTTCGTAAAATTATCAGGAAAGGAGTATTTGGTCCTCTCTTATTGTTTTATTTATTTTAATAGAAATAAAAAGTAAAAATGACGTAGTAAAAATGAGGAGGGTAAAATAATTTCAATAGAAAAATAATAGTTAGTCAGGCAGTTAGAAAATAAGAAAAAATGTGAAACGGCTGAATAAATAGAAGATCCGGGAATTATTTTATTTATTAGTTTTATCAACTCAAAGGTTTTTCAACCTTTCTACTACAGAAGTAACATAATAACTGTGTTAAAAGTTACTGTGTTACTCCCGTCGGAGAGATTATAGGTCGGGAGCTTGAGTTGAAGTAATAATAACTGAAAAAGAAACGTATATCCCCGGATGGATCATTGATTCCATTGATTGAGTACAGGTAATTGATTTCGATAAAGTAAAACTGCAATACAAGTGCAATACACGTGTATTGTGAACTCCAGTGGCTGAAAATAGGTCAGATAATATAAAAAGTGCTGTAATTTTATTGTATTTATAAGATACAAGAGAGTAAATAAAAAAACAATAGAAAAAAAAAAAAGACAAGTGGGTCAGGTGTTGATATTAAAAATAAAGAAGGCATCTCCTGACCACGAGCACATGTGCTTTTTAGATGGCAGAGCGCCATCTAGTGGAGCACAAAAATAAACTAAAAATTTATTTAGTTTGCTCCGTGATTAAAGAGAGTAAATATATTTGAATGGGGTTTTCCATTCGGACGATACTCCTCAACCACAAACTTCAAAAAAAAAAAAAAAAAAACCTAGGGAAGCTTTTATTTTATTGGACTTCCTGCAGCACGAGCTCTCGAAATTCTCTATCCTTCATAAGGTGTCCGAAATCTGCAATGCATGGATATCAATAAAATAAAGATATTTTTAAGTTTTCTTGTTTTAATGATTTATATCTATATATTTTTGTAACCATTGTGGTAGCTTGCTTACAAATAAATGCAGCTACTTCGATCGTTCTTTAGTTTCGGAGACCCGAAGAATGTGCCAGAGAATCACAAAAAGTTGGGAAATAAAAATTGATGTGTCTACATTCTATGTAAGCAAGTCTATAGCTTTGAAATTAGATAAAGTAGAGAGGAGTTCAGTGTGGTGATAGAGATTGCACAAAACTGTATATAAAGGAAGATATGTTTATCGGTGTATGTGTTGGTTGTGCATATGTTTCCACAATATACCGGTTAATATAGAGTCCTATAGACACGGTCGTACAGGTCATATTCTCGACCCCCAAATATTATGATAACAATACATTAATAAGCTCCCCTATCATCACTCTGTTAATATTATATTTCTAAGAATTATTAATAGAACTCCTAATAATAATAATGAGCCTTTGTTAAAACCCTCTAGATAATGGTTTATTGCAGCATACAACAATTGCTAAATAATAGTTGACGCTACAGCCATTTTTTATTAAAGCAAAATACAAGAAACTTTATCACAGCTCAATTTCAAAATGTGTGAAACACAAGGGTCGGGTAACTCGGGCCTAACTCGAATCATTCGTTTATTAACGTATATTTGACTAGAGATATTCAGCGCCAAATCTCTCTGAAAATTGAAATTAAATCATTAATGGCAGGCTAACTATTTTTGTTCTATCTTTAAGAGACAAATTTTATGCAAACACTGAGCTTAAAAATAAAAAAATGAATAGTGGGAGAGGTTGGTATATTATCGTTGAGCCCTCCCAACGATGAAATTGGCCACTGGTGTCCCAAGCCCACAAATATTTATTTTTTATCCTTCCACTTATAATGTTTGTAGAAAGTTTTCTTTCAAAATATAAGACAGCGGTGATACTAAAGTGTATGTTCTAACCAATAAACACCAAATAATAAAAATAGAACACGATTAATATGTAACGAAACCAAAAATACTGCTTTTGAAAAACATAAATGTAATTATCAACAAATAACCATTTGGATAATTGGAAGTTTGTATATTTGAATTTTACTGCTCTCTTTATTTTTGTTCAAGTTAGGTGTAGGGGAAACTAAAACCTTCACTATTTCAGTTTTCTTAGCGCTTCGCTTGCCCATTTCAAATATATATTTTATCGGAATATATAAATCACAGTCTGCTGGAGATCTTTAAACGACATCTGACATCGAGGCAAGTGTCAGAAGGCTGTCGGAGATAACGAGTTTCATTTAATCTCGACGTGCGTCCGGTTGTTACAGTTTAAACATTTATTTTATATTCGAATTTTGAAATAGTTTGCTTTATACATTTCTTTTTTAATATCAAAATTTCTATTTGTCATATTATAGTTAGAGAATAAAATATGAGGTATCATGTATAATACAAATAATTTCAACCTTTAAACTATTTTTTTCTCAATGAATCACTGAAAATGAAAAAATATTGATTCATTTACAAATTTGAACGTTGTGCCAGACCTCTACAACTTCAACCATTTTATTATTTCTTATAGTGGAATTTATTTCGGATATTTGTAGCAAGGAAACGCTTATTTTTATTTTCAGTATCTATAGATAAAACACGAAAAAATACAGTGTCCAAATATTGTAACGGTTTCATCTTTATCTTTCATTATTTATTTTCATTTTAGCAATGTCAGCTACCACAATTGAGAAATTATATTTATATAGCTAAAATTAAGGCAGGGGAGCATATAATGAATAGCGGTAGACAATTTATTTAACCATAAAAACTTGATATCCTGTTGCTTCACGTTAAAACCGAATTTAATTAAAATTCGAAATTCAGTACGAGATCTCCCGCCACGGCTTTTATTTTTAGTCATAAATTGCTAATTGATGGCAGTTTTGAAATAACTGTTTCATCTTTACTATTGCTTTCTTTTATTAAAACGTTTTTTCACTTGAAAACCTTTTAATATATACTTGTCGTAGCTGCCGTGGTCGAATGGAAGGGCGTGACCGTTGTGCATGTACGCTTCGAAATTTACATTTTAACATTCTAATTATGGTGGAAAAAAATTATATCTATTGGGTATTATACAAATTATGACATATATATATTTAATAATATATAATATCTATACGCAAAGAATGATATATGATATATTAAATTGATAATGGATTTTTAACAAATAAATAAGGTCATTGAATATATTTTCGCTCACACAATTCCGCTAGATATTATAAAAAAACTTTCGAATATAGATGCCCTGTGACCCCATGAAGAGAACATTACATATGTAATTCTACTGCCCTAGAGGATAATGTCCATATTTGTTTAAATACCATTTATGAGATTCCATCCTTCAGTGTTGTATATAAAAGCAGAATGATTCAATACTGTTTTAGAGTTCTAAAGAAGCGGTCTGGTAGATTAAAAATTGGCGTAACCGCTGGGAGGGTTCACCACCGATGAGCCAAGCCTTCCCCATATATATTTCTTAATCGCAGTAAGGACATGTGAAAGAAACATTAGCGTCTAAATGTTTTCATTTGCTATATATAGATGGCGCGTTATTGCCTTATATTAATACAATGAAGTAGTTGGAGCGGTTTGGTAGATTGCACTGACTGAAATACCCCACGGAGAAGGTACGAATTGATTCAATCATTATGTTCATCCACATTTCCCGTATCGCGACCAATTGAAAGACAGACGGATTCCTTCGATCTGTCGAATTATAGACGGCTTGTGAACCTGGACATCAGGGAAAACAGTCATTCTTGAAAGAAGTCAGCTGATCATACATTAGAGGCAGTACTAACCAATCAAAGAAAGAATAAGTATTCTAGATACATCACGATAGACGTTGTCTCGGTCGAGAAGTCCACTCAAACAGAGAAGGTCTGGAGCAGTCGAGGAAGAGCACGACCAAGAACTGAATGGTCAAATTTTCAATGAAACAACAGAAGAATTCTCACTCCTATACCTAGAAGTATTAAAGCTGGCTCGACAATTTCAAAGATCATATTGCGACAGGATATTTAAATATTAATCAACATATTATTAATTTACATTTTTGTTACTCAGAATCCTTCGCATATTGCCTCTCTGCTCTTTCATATAAATAGGTTGATGATTGTTTTGATCAAAATAAATTGCCTTCCTCACGTTCTCTACACATAACAATACATAATTATATAGAAAATATATCAATATATATATAAGAAATAGATAAATATTATGATATATGTATATATAATATACTTAGGTGATATAAAATGCTCATATGCGGTCAGGATATGGCTTTTCAGTTTTAATTACTATGTATTATCTATATACACGAGGACTCTGCCAGAATTCCCTGAATGTCACCAGAGGATGGCCTAAATAAGATGTACCTAGGTATAGAGGAAGAAAGTTCATGAGGTCGCTGGAAGTCGTCCATGACTTGATGCTCAAGTAGCGATTGAGTGGATTCTTTTTCAAATTAAGATTCCTGCAGAGAAAACGTTCTCAACTTTATAAAAAAATATATATAAAAGAGAGCGTTATAGAAGAAAACCAAATACGCGGATTGGGATCTAAGTGAAATTTTTCCGGATGTCACGTCGCTGACACAAATGGAGGAACGTATTGTAAGAGAGTGAAAACTATTTTCATAGAATTATTCAGCAGGTCTCTCTGAGCTTGCATTTTTTATATCACAATATCCTCTACAGCTTCTCACACTCAACATGCATTACGGAAGTGGTTCCCAACCTTTTTTTACCGCTTACAAGTTAAATAAAGTTTGGGCGCAACACAGTAATTTTAACCAAATTCAACATAAATATTAGTATATGAGGTGCCGAGTTTTAAAAAAAGTATTTGGAATGAATGCTCATTTTGAAAACCCAATTTGTTTTTTTTTTATTTGATAAATCATTATAAATATATAATTTCGTATTATCTTGGCATCTCGTACTATAGATGAATATTTGAAATGTAGTGATATCTCATTTGTAAACCTTGTTTTAATAGCATACCGAATCACATACCTTTATCTAAAGATACTTGTGAAAATACGAATATAAGAAAAATTACAAAACATTTCTTTATTGAATATTCGAGAAGAACTAACTCAGGCATATTGTGAATCAGAAAAACACGAGATTGTCTAAAATATATTTAAATGTTATATTCTGATTCACTATCTCCGGGGAAGATTTAAAACGTGCGAATATTCAATAAAGAAGAACGATACACTACTTCATTTTATACACGCACACACTTTAATCATATATATTTTTGATAAAGAAATCAGTAACTAGGTTCACAAACTCTGGCCATGCAAGATGTGACCGTGAGGAAGGAGCCTTTGAAATAGCTTCCTTCTAACCTTCTCCCTCAACTATTACACGAAATTTGGCGGTATTTGGCCAATTCTGGGATAATTAAAAATCAACGATCAGTTGATATTTATTCCTATAGATGGCGCAAGCCATCAGCAGATTTTAGTTGCACGATCAGGAGATGCCTTCCTTCTTAATATATAGGTTCGTTACCGATAGGTTTGACTTTCCAACTGAAGCGTTAACTGTTGCACAGAAAACAGAGTGAAATACAGAAACATCTTAACCTAAATACTAACCTTTGTATACCGGATATTTATATTTAAAATAAATGAGGAATTTGAAGTGAAAGAGGTAAGAGAAACAGGGAGGAACCAATCATCGGGTTTATAAAACTGACGCCATAAACACACATAGCCCGGTTAAGACGTACATTATGATGAGTGATAATAAAATATTGTTGGGAATGTGTATGTGCTATTACATATTTACGATGATGTATCTGTATGCAACAATGTTTTACTATATTTGTTTCATACAATATAACATGTTTATAGAGAGAATTGTGATGAGAGGCATTGCAGGGGCGGGGGGATTATTGATTTTTACATAAGAATTGCATGCTGTCTATTATACGCTAATTGTTGTTAATTATTAATAATTAATTTAAAACGAGTTCGATACAAACAATTTAAGTAAAGTAGAATCTTCAAGGAAAGACGCCTTAAACCACGGCAAAATCCTGTCTCTCCTGGAGATAGTCTCTCATCAGACACTCTTTATGGTTTAAAATACTCCTCATGACTGACATGTCTGAGATCACATGTAGGATCGGGTTTAGTTATGTTTTTAGACGGCCTCTCATGGGAAGTTTTACTGTATATTCAAGTTTAGACGGTTAATCAGAACATTTTACGCCTAATACATCAATAAATAATTTGTAATATAAAGAAAAAAGAAAGCATCTCCTTATCGTGCAACTGAAAGTTGCTAATGGCTTGCGCCATCTATCGGAATAAATATCAACTATTCGTTGATTTTTAATTATTCCAGAATTGTCCAAATACTCATTCTTGATTAATCAAGAAAAGCTAACCACGTAAGCACTTCATAAGATGACTACAACTGAATTAAATTCTAAAGATTCCGTTAATACCTCTTTTATAATACAAGTAGTACTTGTAGATTGTATAATAGTTATAATTTAATAGTTTGTGTCGCTAACTATATAGCTAATACATTCCCAAGCAACCATTATACATATAACAATGCCCCGCATTGTAGTGATGAATAGCATTATATAACTTAAACCACTTCTAAGTGTGTGTGTATATTAATTATAATATAAATAAACGGGAGAGAGAGAGGTTTAGTGAATTGTGCTGTAACGGAAGGGAATTATTATAACATATATATCCTTAAATCTAAGATATTATCAACACCTTTGCTCTTCATATTGAATTCACGATGAGAAAATATTTTTATACTGTGTTTCTAATAAGTAAAATTACATTGTGGGCAAAGCATCTCTATATCAGGATTCAGATAATAACTCTGAAAGATATTTGATACACAGTGACCTTTATTGAAGACACGAGATAACCAAGTGTGATCGAAATTGACACTCTTCCATAAGAAAAAAAAAAAAAAAACAGACGACCGGCGACATTCCACCTTTAAGTTTTATCTAGGAGTGTATATTACAAGTCACTATGACCTTTATTGGTATGGAATCTTTAATTATTTTATTGAGCATTGCATACTTTGTGCAAAAAAAAAAAAAAACACCAACGTAATATTTACGGAGTGATTTGAATAAACACTTTCTCGAGCTTGATAATTATCTTTTGATAATGCAAAATATATCGCGCAAATATAAAGTTATTTTATTGAATACCACTTTATATTAAATATAGAAATGAAATAAGAACAAAGATTTTATTCCAGATCAGGAAGGTGATTTTGAAAAATAAAAAATAAACACTTTCTTATCGTATAACTGAACCGTGCTGATAGTTTGCGCCATCTTTTGGAAGAATATCGATTAAAATTTAAAAATTGTTGGATCGTTTTTGAAGACAACTCTCAGATTTATAAAATTAGTTTATTAAAGTTTAAACATTTTTTAGATATAGAGAGAGAAACGAGTTAATTACCTCGTATTTAAGGCAAAAAAATGTATCTTATTTACAACATCGTTTTAACCAGATTAAATTTATGCAAAAAAAAAAAGACATAAGAAAATAAACAAAACAATGGTAGAGGGGGTAAGTTCCTATTTTTTAAAAGATTTCACACACAAAAAAATCATTTTCTTGCTTCATAAACAGCTTCTTATCATATAACTGAACCGTGCTGATAGTTTGCGCCATCTTTGGGAAGAATATCGACTAAAATTTGAAAATTTCCTGAATATTTGGCCCCGAAACAATATCTTGATAAACAATAGCAAAGAGAGGCTGTGAATATATCTAACTTCCCGCTGACGGACTTACAGCCTGAAACACTTAGTTAATTGGCTTTTATAAATGCATCACGAAATTATATTCCAATATTGTGGAATGAAATTAAATATATAAGCATTTATTCGATATTTATTCCAATAGATGGCGCAAGCCATCAGAAGTGTTCGTTTGGGCGATCAGGAGGCACTTCCATCCATGTCATTGTCTAAGATAGCAATTTCTATAAAGCAATAAGTGAAAACTCACTGTGTTGGTAAATGCAGATGTGAAAATTATTTGGCCAATTCTGGAATAATTAAAAATCAACGAATAGTTTATATTTATTCCGATAGATGGCACAAGCCATCAGCAACTTTCAGTTGCACGATAAGAAGATGCCTTTTTTCAAATTCATATGTGTCTAAAGCATGACATTATAACTTCCTACATCAACTATACAACGACTTAGATTATCTATTTGCATTGAGAATTAGGTTCAGGCGGAACAATTGCAAATTGATTCCATGAAAGTTGGAAACAAGATTCTGACTAGTTCAAACATTGATTGCGTACCTGAACCAACCCAGAAATACATTCTTGAAAACATTGCTTTAATACCTATACAGTGAACTAGTATTCTAACCTATTAAATATTTGTAGCGTGTGTGCTTCATTTAATATAAACAATTTCAACTGCTTTTACTGCAATGAGGAAAATATTGGGAGAAATTGGCTCATCATGGTGAACCCTGGCAGCGTTTTTCGCTAATTTAATTGATCAAACCGCTATATTATATCCTGTAGAAGGGCCACGCTGTGCCCGAAAGCTTGATGTCCTAATAAATTAATGAAGAAACTTATCTCCTGAGTATTTTATCCTTACCACGCATGTAATTGGGAAGATTTTACCGTTTAGAAATTATAGTATTTTACTATTTTACTCATATAGCCGGCACTGAAAATTCTTGGTTAAGATATTTAATAAATGTAAGTTATTTTCGACGCGAGTAGGATTCTTTTCGATTTGAAACAATTTTCCACTGCCCATACTGCAATGATAAAATAATGGGAGGACCTGGTTCATTAGTGGTGAACCCTCTCAGCAGTCTCGCCAATTTTAATCTACCATACCGCTGTAATATTGCATTTTACTGTTATACTAATACTAAAGCTAAACTCTTGGAATGGGTATTTTGAATGAACTATTCACATAAGCTTTGTGTTGTGGGACAGTAGAAATACATACAATTATAAAAAACAGATGGCGCGCTACACTGCATCATATCAAGCGAATTAAGGAAAATATGGACTTGAGATTTGAAGATAGCAGAATTATATTAAAATATTTAAAATAATTGCTTCGAGCATTGTTCTTCTGTTATTAATTCACAAATAAAAAGCCTTTTTAGCTTCACTTAATTTCTTGAATGAAATCCCTTTCTACATATTAATAAATCTCAATATTTGGTTATTTTATACGAGCAATGCAAATATATGATATTTAGGCAAAAATTTCAGATTATTATTTAATCTAACGGAAAATATTGAAGAAATATTGAGGCAGAGTGCGGTTATTATCTCGCAGTTAATTAAATGCGTCGAAGCTTAAAGCTTCTCAAAGTGTTCAAGGTTTATTAAGGAAGGTTGACAGTTTTTTCTCTACTTTGTCCAAACTTTTAAACATTCTCTAATGTAAACTACAGATTTTTTTAGATTTAAAAATGGTGTAAAACAACATTAAAGTTAAAATTTCTATCAGTCGGGTATGTTTATACGTAAATATATGATAATATATTTATATAGAAAAATAGACACTTCGGCCAGTGAGAGTTTTTTATATTTATATTTATTCATATAAATATGAATGCAGGGCAGGCAACCTCTAACTTCAGGATATAGGTATATTATTTTTTTTCAAACATGGAAACTTTCTCCTTGAATTATAAATACTATAGAATAAAGCGTTAGGAGAAAATAATTTTTAATCTAACGCTTTATTCTATAGTATTTATAGGTATATTATCCTATAATAAACTTGTTTTTCTATTTATATGCAAAATTTAAAATATCTATCTTTTGAAGTTGCTCTTTAAACGATTTTCTAATATGTTTTGAATGGAAACGCTTTAAAGAAATTAATGGTTGCCTTGGTTCTATTTGTTGGGGGACAATTATTTTCGATATCTATCCTCCCAGAATAACCCTTCTTTTTTAGAATTTATATTTTCATGGAAGATCTCAATAACATACTCAATAGCCAGTCAGTGTTCTGTAGATGTATTTTGAGGGCCATATAATTTTGCTGATCGCCTGTTCAATCCAGGTTCATTTCTTATATCTATCTCACATCCAGTATCCTCCATAAATATTTTGTCGCATTTCGTACACCTTATTCCGTTTATTGTTTACTAGCGGACGTACCCGGCTTCGCCCGGGTTTTACCCGAGTAAAGGTTTGTCTAACGAATCTCTCGATAAAGTTAACATTTTTTCCCGGTCCCTTGAAAAATACTCGAAAAGTTGAATGAATTCAATATTAATTGGTTCCCTCGGTAATTGGAAGTTAAAGGAATAGTATCTTGCCTTGGAATTGTATCATTATTCTTGTATGGATGTACCCGGCTTCGCCCGGGTTTTACCCGAGTAAAGATTTATCTAACGAATCTCTCGATAAAGTGAACATTTTTTCCCGGTCCCTTGAAAAATACTCGATAAGTTGAATAAAATCAATATTAACTGGTTCCCTCGGTAATTGGAAGTTAAAGGAATAGTATCTTGCCTTGGAATTGTATCATTATTCTTGTCTCAAATAAATTGCCATGTCATCCTGAATTTTGTCTTTCCTAATTTTCTACATTACAAAATCATCGTATCATCATGATAATGCTTAGAGCAGATTGTTGAATTATAACATATAAATTAGAATATTTATCTTGATTATTCTAAAGCGAAAAGTTATTTCAAAAATTTTATTTGCTAGAAACCTTCCCAGTACTATACTAAATAACTTCCCAAAGTTTCATGGCATTCCAATGAGTGGTTTGGTCAGGCATAAAGGACAAACAGACCACACACACACACACACATACATTCATTTTTATATATAGATATTTTATAATAAATTCTTGTTTAATAGTCGTTTTTAATTGCTGTATTATGCAAATATAAATTTTATATATAAATATTATTTAATTTATTTTAGGAATTATATTTCTTTTTTTCTCTTTGTTTTATTTAAAGATTGCTTATCTTTTTTATAAACCTGGGTCCCACGAAGCCATCAAATTTCTCCTACTTTACCTCTTTTCTATACTTGCTCTACTTCTCTAGCCCGCTGTACTGCTGATGTCTCTGCCCGTGTGAACGACAGGATCTACAGAGTGGAAATTAAGGTGAAAGCCACAGTCAGATAATACACTGGACTGAATTGAACCATCGCTTTCCGGGTTAGCTGTACGCCCAGGAATGCAGGAAGGATCGGTATCGAAATAAATTAGGAAATAGGGCAATAAATTATTCCGAGGAGATTTCAGCACAGTACGTTTTGCTTTACTAGAGTTATCAACTTAGTTAGATTTTGGTATTCATCTAAATATATATCAAAGTCAAAATATCAGGTTTCCTGAGAAAACTTAATCTCTAGAGATTTGTGAATTGAAGATTTTGAAAATAAAATTTTCTCTGGAAGCCCTAAATCTCCACCTTTTGGTACAAAATATTATTTTATTGAATATCTAAATGTATTTGATAATAAATTTGTTTTTATTGGTATATAATTGTTGAATTTTTAAAATATTTTTACTCGTGTTCTGTTTCATGGATCTGTATCTCCCGATAGACCGCAGCTTTAGTTCTCTCAATATTAAAAATAAGCATAAATTTCTCAGCTCATTCTATTTACCTGAAAAAAGAAGCCTTCGTGCAAGCATTTCTTCAACTAACAGAAACTTATAAACAAGGTAATGTGGAGAGCGATTATGTAGCATTTTAAATATATAAACCTATATAAATATTTCTGTTAAAATAGACACTTCGGGCAGTTAGAGATTTTTTTTTTTAATTTTCTCAACGTTTCAACAAAAATATTTTGTTTTCGTCTTGCAAATGCCTTGAAACCTCAGAACAATTTTTAACGCATTGTCAAATGCTTTATTTTTATTCATTTCTCCTGACGAAGACAAAGGATTTTTGTTGAAACGTTGAGAAAATAAAAAAACTCTAACTGGCCGAAGTGTCCATTTTTCATAGAAATATGAATGCCGGCCAGGCAACCTCTATCTTCAGGATATATAAAAGGTTGATGAACTCAGGGAATAGAGAAATTGACTCACTATTGTTTTATATATATATATATATATATTTTTTTATTAAATATGTGAAAAACACAAACATCCTCGATAAAGAGAGGCGAGTTGCCTCTCGAAATATTGGAACAATAAAATAATTAGAAATCCAATATATGCATCTTTTTAAAATATAATTTTAATTATGGATTGCCAAATCTTCAAAAAAATATATATATAGATGGAAAATTTGCCGGGAGAACATTAATCCATAGAAGCAAGGGGCACTTCTCCCGTCAAAATAAACGTCAGAATCTGACGCCACAAACACCAACTTTGGCAAACTGATAAGCGTCCACCTAGAGACCATGGCGTCAGATTCTGATGTTTATTTTGACGGGAGAAGCGCCCATTGCTTCTATGGATTAATTTACTCCCGGGAAATTTTCCATCTATGTTTTGCCAATAGATTTGGCCCAGCTACATTGCCAGCAAAACACCTCTTTGGTAGATTGTGAGGATTCCATTAGATCCCGTGTGGATCTCATGGAATAAAGTCCGCCCTAGACTGACGAGGGCCATTAGCCCGAAACCATGGTCTCTAGGTGGACGCTTATCAGTTTGCCAAAGTTGGTGTTGTGGCACCGACCCGATGCCACTAGTTGCGGCGACGGTCAATAGATGGCGTCAGATTCTGACGTTTATTTTGACGGGAGATGCGCCCATTGCTTCTATATATATATATAATTAAACTAGGAGGGAAAGATTATACAACTACCATCACAATACGTTCCCCTCCTATCTTAATTTTTTATATATGAATATAAATATTCATATATGAAACAATAGTTAGTCTATTTAACTATTCCCCAAGTTCAACAATTTTTATAGTCAATTCTTGACTTTTTTTGTGAATTCTTAAATTATTATGTTCTAAATTTACATAGATTTATCTTTAAAATGTTATATAAACTCTTTCCAACACCTTGTTTATACGTTTAAGTTAGCTGAAGAAAGGAATGGCCGAAAGCTTATTTAATTAAGTAAATAAAAAGAGTTCGAAGTCTTATGCCTATTTTGTAATTTGTAGAAATCCGAAAAGCTGTGATAATGAATCTTACATTATCTCATTCCTGTTAGTGTTTGTTTGATTTTCAATCCTGACATGAAGGTCAAGGATTTACATAGAAACGTTTTGAAGAAACTGAAGATTGTCTAGAAGAGAGTTGCTAATTTATATTGATCACTATACAAGTTAACATGTATATATAAATATATTTCTGATGATAATTTAGTTGTTTATAAGACAGAATTCTGAATATATTTGTTTTTGTTTGTTTTTGTCTTTTGGATTGAATATATATGTATAAATATAACATAAAGAGGTGAGTATAATAATATACATATTAGGTAAAATATATATATATATTTTTTAATTTTGCATTATCTACATGTAAATATATAAGAGTTGTAACTACACTAAAACAAACCCATATAGCAGGGTTATCGAGAGAGTTTTTGGTTATAAATAAAATACTAAAACTATAACAATAATGTAGAAAAATCAAATAATACGAATATATAACAACAACAACAACAAAAAAACTTTATTAGGGCATCTTGCCCTGTACGGATTCGTCGTATAGTTATAGACAAAATTAAACATAAGAGAAAAGGGGAAGATAGAGTATTTACAATTAAGGTATGGCAAACAGGTTGACTTTTTATTGTGCCCCTGTTCTTCTCTCTTCCACAAGTGCAATTTTTTTTTCAACCGCTTTTTGATAGTTGAACAGTTCAATTGCCCAACTTTTCTTATCTGAAACAGTTTTTAGTAGCTTTATTGAGTTCAAATGCGGTCTAGGAAGACTTTTCAGGATCTTTTTTCTCTCTCCTTCCAGATCCCCGCATTCAGCAATAAAATGGTATATTTCGTCAGTTATCTGACTTCCACATAACCCACAGTACAAATCTTCTTTCTTAATTGCGTAAATATGATTTTCTTTGATCATTGTTGTCATTAATCTGATCTGTGCAATAAAACTCACTAAGGCTGAAGACAAATTGCATGAAAGATAATGTTCTGGAATGAATGAATCATAAAGTAACCTATAGTTTGAGTATGTTTTCGTAAGAGATAATTTTGCCAGATCTTGCTGCAATAGCTGTTCAATTTTTATTTTTAGTATATTCGGAAGTTCGATCTGTATGTCATCATAATTTAACCTATAGTTTAGCCATGTGAGTCCACAATGATTGATGATATCCATAATATTCTTACAAAATCCTATAGGTTTTTTTGTCATTAAGGAAATTTCCTTCAATCTATTCCAGCATAGCTTAGGTAGTCTATTGTCCTCCATTTTTTGTAATCTAATGAAATATTTCATAATTAATTTGATCGTTGTAAAAGTCAGAGATATTCTGCCTGTTTCCAGCCTTACAATATACCCTGGTATATATCTTGGTAGATTCAGAAAATTTTTGATAAACGTATTCTGTAATTGGTCTATAATATCCGTATTGTCCCAAGCCCACACAGGGGCCGCATAGAGTAGTATTGATTTAATTACTGAGTCAAATAGATTGAGTGCAACTTTTAATGAGTTAATTTTTTCTTTTTTTATCAGTCTAATTACGAATATATAAATGAAATTATTTTGAAACTTTTAAAAATATTTCAACCATTTTGTTATGCAATATTAACATACTGGGGAAAGGTAAGTTTTTAATGTTTAAAAGTTTTGATCGCCCTCAATAATTGAATGGTATTTTTCATAACTGCGTTCGTTTCTCGCATTAATAATCTATTTTTACCCCCCTTTTCCAAATAAAAGGCGAAATTTATGGATTTATAAAACAACAGAATTAAAATTATAAGTTTCCAAATAAAATATAAAAAAACCAAAAGACAGAAAAATAAGTCAGAAGGCTA
Organism: Cordylochernes scorpioides; assembly: GCA_030710605.1. Lineage (NCBI taxonomy): Eukaryota > Metazoa > Arthropoda > Arachnida > Pseudoscorpiones > Chernetidae > Cordylochernes > Cordylochernes scorpioides. The sequence goes on along the minus strand of CP092864.1, from coordinate 89,546,669 downwards.
AAACGATCATTTGCTCAACGACAAACGTCCTGGGAGAGGTCGAAGTGAGAAATAAATCTTCTTAATGGAGAGTCTGTAGCAGGCCTGCTGGTTGTTTACTGGATTCTTGTTGTTACATTGGTGTACAGACATGGATGGTATTGTCGTTTTTACATTGGTCTGCAGACATATATATTGTCATTGTTACATTGGCGTGAAAATATGGGTGTGCAAATATAGATCTTGGCATTGTTGGTTACATTGGTGTGAAAACATGGATCTTATTGTTGTTGTTACATTGGTGTGTAGATATGAATCGTATTATCATTGTTATATTGGTGTGTAGACAAGGTTCTTTTTGCCGTTGTTACATTGGTGTGTAGACATGGATCTTATTGTCGTTGGTATATTGTTTGTAGACAAGGAAATTATTGCCGTTGTTACATTGGTGTGTAGACATGGATCTTATTGTTGTTGGTATATTGGTGTGTAGACAAGGTTCTTATTGCCGTTGTTACATTGGTGTGTAGACATGGATCTTATTGTTGTTGGTATATTGGTGTGTAGACAAGGTTCTTATTGCCGTTGTTACATTGGTGTGTAGACATGGATCTTATTGTTGTTGGTATATTGGTGTGTAGACAAGGTTCTTATTGTTGTTGTTACATTGGTGTGTAGACATGGATCTTATTGTCGTTGTTACATTCGTGTGTAGACATGGATCATATTTTCGTTGTTACATTGGTGTGTAGACATGGATCTTATTGTCGTTGTTGCATTGGTGTGTAGACATGGATCTTATTGTCGTTGTTACATTCGTGTGTAGACATGGATCTTATTGTCCTTGTTACATTCGTGTGTAGACATGGATCTTATTGTCGTTGTTACATTGGTGTGTAGACATGGATCTTATTGTCGTTGTTACATTCGTGTCTAGACATGGATCTTATTGTCGTTGTTACATTGGTGTGTAGACATGGATCTTATTGTCGTTGTTACATTCGTGTCTAGACATGGATCTTATTGTCGTTGTTACATTGGTGTGTAGACATGGATCTTATTGTCGTTGTTACATTGGTGTGTAGACAAGGTTCTTATTGTCGTTGTTATATTGGTGTGTAGACATGGATCTTATTGTCGTTGTTACATTCGTGTCTAGACATGGATCTTATTGTCGTTGTTATATTGGCGTGTAGACATGGATCTTATTGTCGTTGTTATGTTGGTGTGTAGACATGGATCTTATTGTCGTTGTTATATTGGTGTGTAGACATGGATCTTATTGTCGTTGTTATATTGGTATTTAGACAAGGATCTTATTGTCGTTGTTATGTTGGTGTGTAGACAAGGATATTTTTGTCGTTGTTACGTTGGTGTGTAGATATGGATCGTATTGTCGTTGTTATATTGGTGTGTAGACAAGGTTCTTATTTTTGTTGTTTGTTGAATTGGTGTGCAAACATAGACCTTGTCATTGTTGGTTACATTGGTGTGCCAACATTTTCTTATTGTTTGTTAATTTGGTGTAAAACATGGACATTATTGTCGTTGTGTGTTACATTGGCGTGAAAACATGGATATTTTTGCCTGATCAACCCATTCATTTCATCGACATGAAAATTCGGGAAGTTGCTTAGTATACTACAGGGAAGGTTTCTGGTGGTTTGAATTTGAATTTACATATATATACGTTACAAACCATTTGCAAATATGCCAATTACACTTGCAAGCAGCATCTAACGTGGCATCTGTTGGAATTACATTTGTAAATTATAAAAATGCTAAATGAGTTATAATAATAAATTCAGTATTAAATAGTAATTGGTTTTTAGAATTTAGTAATACGAATTCCAAATGTCGTTGTGAAAATTGATATTTTATTATTATATTTTAAGACAAAAGATCTTATAGTTTATTTAAAATTTGACAAATGTTTTTCAATGTGTTCCAAAAATATATTCAAATTTATATTTGTATGTACTAATTAATAAGTATATATATGTGATAAAGTGAGGTCTGGTAAACCTTGTAGAATCCTGTCGACTTAGATGTGATGAAGTGTTGCTGTCGACTTATCTGTGATGAGATCCTGTCGACTTAGATGTGATAAAGAGTTGCTGTCGACTTATCTGTGATGAGATCCTGTCGACTCTCGCTATAAGCTGTGGTAACCGAGGGTCAAACCTGTAATAACCGAGAGGGACAGTCAGGGCGTGGAGAGTTTTCCAGTACCTCTCTGCACTTTGGAAGACCTTTAACAGTTTTCACAGAGTACAGGCAGTCGTGGTCGAGGCAGAGTGGAAAGTTTGGGAATGTCCACACACACAAAACGAAGAGACACAGCTGAAGTAGGAAAGTTCCATGAACAGATAGGAGTTGAGCTAAGCAAGATGGAGTTAAACGAGATCTTACTGTTTTACATGGCGATGAGGTGGCCCTGGCTATAAGCGACAAGGGCTCGCGCTGACGGTGAAAGGGGTGACTGCTGACTAACTAAGGACTAACTCTGGACTAACTGCGCTCGGCTAAAAAGCGAGGTGTTTATATACCATTCCCGAGGAGGGGGGGGGGGGGGGGGGGGGGAGTTGGACTTTAAACGTCTGCGGCATTCCGCACCCTTTGGACCAGATGGCAACGGGCTGCCGAATTCCTTTTCAGGGTTGTTGGATTGTAGACGTTTTTGAACTTTTCAATCTTGCTTTAACTCAGCTCTTAATCTATTACATAGTTTTATTTATTTGTCTTTAGTTTGTACAAAGTACATTACATATGGTGATGCAATGACACAGATTAATCATGCGCATAATTATTTATAGATGTGTTTCTATATACATGACAATCTTGTTATAAGTAATTATACAATATTGGGTTGTTGGTTTAAATTACCATATATATATATGTCATAAAAAAAAAGACGTATTCTAGGTACGTTACCAATTTATTCATGCAGTCGTGGGTGGAAATGAATGATAACCTTTTTTTCCAAAATTGTATTTATTTTTTTATTATATTTCTAAAACCAACACTTTGCATACATTCAATTTAATAACGTTATTATCTATCTATCTATAAACAAAGAAAACTATTTGGTTGTACTCCTTTTGTTAAGGATTTTAAAAATTAACTCTGTGTTTAATTCTTTGATTATTTAAATTATAATTTTAGTTATATTATGAAAACAATATTAATAAATATTATGGTTCTGATTATAAAATTTAAATTATATTAATGAATAATAAAAATCATATTTTTATTATGTCATTTCTTCCCTCCAAGGATAAAAATTAGGGAGTAATTTTCAAAGTAAAAAAAAGTATCATTATTATTTACATAGATTATCAATTAAGATGGAGGATACCAATTGAAACTATATCAATGATGCTCTTTATTTCTTCTACATATTCTTATTTTTACCTTTGTTTGACAGTAGCTGAAAACTATCCAATCTTATTTGAATTTATAGGTGTCTCCTTCCTATAATTCATAAGGGGATTTACCTCATGAATTGAGTAGGCCTTCTCAGGGCTCTCAAGATTCAAAAGGTACTTTGCCACATGCCAAAAATATATATTTTTGAAAATCACAAATTTATCTCTCATAATGACAAATTGGTATCCAACATCTTGTTTCACATTTATTTGATTTGATCAGAATAAAAACATAAAATAATGGGTTATTTACTTCCACATAATAAAAAATATTTACACATGAAGTTTTATTATTTATATTTAAAAAAAAGAATGTTCGAATATGAAATGTTACATATAAAATTTGTGAGGGAAAAATATATAGAATCAGATGAGTGAATTTCTCAACAAATAAAATCAAAATGTAAAATATTTACAACAATTGAAAAGAAAAGTGTCAAGTTATATCTAATATATAATTTATCACTGAAAAAATATATAGTCTTCCATAGTCCTTGAGTGTTTTTTAAAAGATCAGTTTTATATTGAAATAGTATATCTTATGTGTGCACAAAAATTATATTCTCAAGGCTTAATTTTTAGGCGTAGTTATTTTTGGTATTGTCTTATTTATATTAAGATTTCCCTACCATTATTTAGTAAGAAGAGGGATTCTACTTTTCACTACCTTAGGTGCCACTTGTTGGTTTGGCTTTTTCTCTAAAGTGGGTATTTTACTTTTTGTCAGTTTTAATTCAAATCCTTCTTTTGGGTAGTATGGCCTCAATTTGGATGAATAAATTACCATGGTAGTTTTTCCTAAATTAGATTGGGGTTTATCAATTTCATAATTGACTGGGGGTATCTGTTTTAAGATTGTAAATGGCCCAGACATTGGAGGCATTAATTTTCAGTTATCTGGATGGTAAAAGGTTTGCAACCAAACTTTATCGCCTACTTTAAAGGTGGAAGGTTGATAATGTTGATCATATCTAATTTTATTTATCTGATGAAAATTTAATGTATTATTATAGGCATTTGTTCTGGCAGTGTCTATAGGGGGGTAAAATTCTGATTCTTTTAAGGGGGGATCATAAGGGAGCTTACCATACAAAAGGTAAGTAGGAGTATAGCCTGTTATGGAATGGGGAGTATTATTATATTCATTTAGTACTGAATCTAACAATTTCGTCCATGGTATTGATTTTCCTTTCAAGTTATTGAATTTACATCTTAAACTGGTTATTATGGTTTGGTTAAGTTGTTCATTTAACCCATTACACTGAGGTCTTGATGATGAAGTCAATAATTGTTTAATGTTATTGTTAATCAAATATTTTCTAAATCTTGGTGAAGTAAATGATGGTGCCCTGTCACTTAAAAATTGTTTTGGTTTTTGTATTTGAAATATTTTGTTTAGGCAATTTATATATGAATCAGTAGTTTGACCTTTTGAGGGGAAAACCCAAATGTATCTAGTAGCATGATCTACGATGATGTGAAGGAATTTCTTTGTAGAATTATAGTAATTTAGTCCACCTACTGTGTCTATAGACACGAGATCAAAAGGATCCTTAGCTGGGGGGAGACTTTCCAACAGACCAAATTTCTTCTGGTGAGATATTTTATTGAGTTGACACACCTCACAGTGTTTTACATAATTAGAAATATCTTGAATTAGGTAGGGCCAATAATAGATAGGGGAAATTAGATTTAACATTTTAGATACTCCTATATGGCCGTAATCTTGATGAGCTCTTATTAATACTTTTTCTCTTAATGATGGTGGAACAACACTTTTGATTAATCCTTTTTTCTTTATTGTTAAAAGTCCATTAAATTTAGTATATTTCCTATCATTAATGTTATCATAAAATTGAGCTTGTTTTAGTTCTGGGTCAGAAACAAAATGAGCTATGGGGTATCTGCTGAGAAAATCAGCTTCTTTATTTTCAGTTCCTCTTATGTGTTTGATCTCAAAATCAAACATTGAGAGCTTTAAGCTCCATCTAAATAAACGTCCTTTTGGGTTCTTTATGTTCTTCAAGTACTTAAGACAAGCATGGTCTGTATGGATGGTGAAATGCACGCATTCTAAGTAGGGTAAAAAGAAATCCACAGCATCAATAATAGCAAGGCATTCTTGCTCAGTTACACAATAGTTTGATTCATAAGATGTCATTCTACGGCTTCTATACGCTATTGGCTTTAAAAACCCATCGGATTGTTCTTGTTTTAGGATAGATCCGATCTGTTCTTGGCTAGCATCCGTGTAAAGGTGTATAGGATATTTAGGATTATAGATAGCTAATATAGGTTTTAAGGTTATTATATTTTTTAATTTAGAAAATGCGGTTTCGCATTCTTCGTCCCATTTCCATTTTACATATTTTTTCAACAAATTATTCAAAGGGAGTCTGAGTTTAGCATAATTAGGGATAAATTTCGAGTAAATGTTAATAGATCCTAAAACTCGTTGTAAATCCTTTTTATTCCTTGGGGAATTCAATTTTCTAATCGTTTCTATATTATTAGTGCTGGGTGAAAATTGATGGTTTGATATTTTATACCCTAGAAAAGAAATCTGATAAGTAGCGAATTTACATTTACTTAGTTTTAGCTTAATATTTTCCTTTATGCAAATATCTAAAATTACTTTTAAATGGGTCAAATGTTCCTGAAAATTATTTGAAAATATAATGAAGTCATCGAAATAATTCATGTAAAAATCAACATCATATTTATTTAAAATTTGCCTTAAAACTCTTTGGAATTGACTTGGACTATTTTTTAATCCAAAAGATAATTTATTAAATTCGTAAAGTCCGTGAGTGGTAGTAAAAGCTGTGTATTCTTTATCATCTGGGTGTATATCTAAATGGTGATAACCTGATAAAAGATCTAGTGTAGTGAAGATATTAGCGTCTGAAAGCTTATCTAATATAAAATCTATTCTTGGTATGGGCTCAGAATCTCTTTTTATTATATCATTTAATTTTCTGTAGTCTATTACTAGTCGAATTTTACCTTCATTTCGCTTATTTACCAACAAAGCAGGTGATGCATAGGAGGAATAAGATGGTCTAATGACATTATATTTTAAAAGTTCTTCAATCTGTCTTCTAATTTCAATGTTGTCCGAGAAGGAAGGTCTAAAAGGCTTTAATGAAATAGGTGTTTGTGAGGTAAGTTTAAATCTAATTGGATCTGCTTTAATATGTCCTATATCCATTTTATGGGCAGCAAACGCTTCCTTATTTTCCTTAATTAATTTTATTAAATCAGATTTTTCATATGGTGAAAGTTTTTCATCAAATTCTACACTATTAAAATTTCTAAAATCATTTTCATTAGGAGGAATAATAGATTGAAATAAAGGAATTACATTATGATGTGTATAATTATTATTATTAGGGTTATGGTAATTAACATTAAGAATTCTACCAAATTGAGTAATTGTAAAATTTTGAAAATCAATTTCTAATTTAAATAATTTTATATGGTGTAAAGAAAGCAATACATATTGCAAATCAATATCAGAGGAATAAAATCAATATCTCTAGTAATAGATCCTATAGTTGTATTAATATTAATTTTTGAATTTATATTTAGTATACCGGATGTCTGATTAATAAGAGGTAAATTATCAAAAGCAACATAGTTTGGTTGAATCTTATCTAACATGTGTTGAGGAATTATCGAGAATGTACAGCCAGTATCTATGAGAGCTATAATACTGATATTATTCATATTTAGATTAATATACAGACCTTGGCGTCAGGAGTGTTGAGGCGGAGCTGGTCGGCATTCGCTCGAAGGGGCTGCTGTCTGCGTCAAGGTACCTATGGATCGAGACGGCACGGACATGAAGCTTGCAGCTGGGGAGGCTTGTACGGCCTTCTCCCGAAACCAGCACCTATTCTCAGGATGGAAGCGTCTGGCATGTCCCCGGTTCAGGCAGATTCGGCATGGACGTCTTTTAGAACTATAGTCCATAGGGCTTCTACCTGGATGTCCCCATTGCTTTTGTTGTACTTCCATTCTTGGGGCTGTTTCCCTTTTAAAAGATGACTCCTCCATTTCCTTATGTCAATCAATCATTTCTAATTTAGATACTAATGCTATCCATTCTTCTGGAGTGTCCACTTTTGATGTAATAACTAGTTTTCTAAAATCAGTTGTTAACCCATTTGTCAGGCCTTCTATTAAATTTTCTTTTGAAATCTTTGCTTTAGAAGCGAGGGACGTTTTTTCCTTAAAATAATTTTCAATCCCCTTTTCTGGATCATATTTCAATTCAATAAAAGCCGTGAATGGATTAACTTCTTGTTTATAGAAATGAGACAATAATTTATTTTCTAGTTCAGGCCAACTTGTAATATCCAAGCAAGTCTCCACATAAAAATCAAAAGCCTCTTCTACTAAAAAATCTCCAACATTTTTTAATTTCCAGGCATCATTTAATTCTTCTAAGAAAGCCTTCTGGTTGAAATATTTGAGCCACGATTTTAGGGCTAGACTTCCGTTAGGGTTAAATTTACATACGTTTAATTTATTGTTATCTGACATATTTTTTCTATTTGTAATGCGTTACTTTTACTTCTGTCTTTTAACTTTGGCATTTATACTTAATATATAAAGAAATATTTTAATTTTCAAGTTGTAATTTTGAATTTTATAGTTGAAAAATTTACATCTTCAAAGCAATTTCATTTTCGTCTTAACGTAAGACGTCTTTAAATAATAATCAATTATATATTTCTATTTCTATTTTCAAAAAAGCTTTTCTTTTTTATATACGGATTTGAAATCTATTGGAATATTTCTCGTACAGGGTTAAAATACATCCTGTCGACTATTAAATTTTAGTTGTCATAAAAAAAGACGTATTCTAGGTACGTTACCAATTCATTCATGCAGTCGTGGGTGGAAATGAATGATAACCTTTTTTCCAAAATTGTATTTATTTTGTGATTATATTTCTAAAACCAACAGTTTGCATACATTCAATTTAATAACGTTATTATCTATCTATCAATAAACAAAGAAAACTATTTGGTTGTACTCCTTTTGTTAAGGATTTTAAAAATTAACTCTGTGTTTAATTCTTTGATTATTTAAATTATAATTTTAGTTATATTATGAAAACAATATTAATAAATATTATGGTTCTGATTATAAAATTTTAATTATATTAATGAATAATAAAAATCATATTTTTATTATGTCATATATATATATATGTCATAATATATGCTCTTCCAGGATTAATAAAACAAACCAACAGCCAACGAGAGAGATCTGGGCAGCTAAAGCGAGACACTTTAGACAACTAACTTACGACCATTTTTGGCCACATTCCTGAGGGGGGGGGGCGTCACCACCTGGCGACTGTCCTGGTTAGCCCCCCGGTTGTGTACACAGGGAAAACAGTCGTTCAGCGGATAACATCTCGCTCGCTCTCTCTCGGCTGGCTGCCTGGATTATTGCTCTAACAACTCGTCGTGTAATTATTTCTCAACTCACCACATTATTACCACTATATTGCCACATCGAAAGTCGACAGGATAAGACCTGACCGGGAAACAAATCCCTCATATACCAGAGTATGAAGAAAACAAGAAGCAATACCACGATGATCGAACAAACCCACAACCAAGTTCCACAAGAACCAACGACCGACTCTACTGTAGCCGCTTCCCTTCGAACTCTCACCCTCTGTCTCGACCAACTTTTAAACCGTGAGTCTGAAGAAACAATCACCTACGACGGAGATGAACCTGCCGCACACTTTTTCTCACAACTTGAGCCTCAGCCGAACTTCCACAACTTAGAGCCAGCACGCCAAGCTCGAAAGGATCTATCATCACTCAGAGGCGAACCTCGCAAAATTGCACAAGACTTAGCGCTACTCAATAAGACTTATGAAGAGGTCAAGGGAGTCACTCTGCGCCGTCTATCCCCGACGCCCTAGCTTCACCCTTCAAGAGTTCTATGAACTTAAATGCCCTTCGATGGCCGAGATCGAATCCTACTACAAGAACAAGGTCCGAACCAGCGGACTTTTAGGACCTTTACACCTGCGGTCCACAGCGTCGAGCAACCCCAAAGATCGACTGGGCCTGCAGGTGTCTACGAGACCGCAGCAACGACGAGCTCGGGAGAAACCAAGTAATGCCAGCTTCGGCAGCAGAACTCCGAAGCTCAATGAACCTACCTGCACCCTAAACCAGCATACGCCTGTAAGTGCAATTATTTTAACCCCTATCATTCATTCTTTAAAGATGCCATTCCTAATTGACTCTGGAGCCAATGTTTCCATAATTAGTTTAAACCAATTTGAATATATTAAAAATGTTAATAGTTTCATTTGTTCCACCCCTATTAACAATGATGTTATTATCCGTACTATATCTAGTCATGCCAAACCAATCGGATTAGTTACCTTACTAATACAATTTAATAATTTTAATTTTAATGAAACATTTTATATTTTAAATTCACCCCTTGAACATGGTATCCTATCTATTCATGTTATGCAATTCTTAAGATTAACAATAGATTTTCATAATCAATTGATACTTCAAAATAGTGTTCCAGTACCTAAACATTTGTACCATTTTGTATGTGACCTTCCCACTTGTAAGCACGGCTCGCGAATAATAACTTCTAACCCTAAACGACCAATAATTAACTCGGTTAACTTAGGCGTTGACGATTTTCAACCTCCACGTGAGCCTTACTTACAAACAACCCTTAGTAATATTTATCAACCTCCCCCTGAATTCCCCTCTCACCCTTACAACCTTAATAGCATTCCTACCAGTCCATGCGCCTCTAGAGAATTAATGATTAAAGAATTTATCGAACAACGCCCAGAACTGACTATCCCTTATCAGCAATTATTTTATTATTTTAAAGATATTTTCCCTATCAATAAATTCAATGTATTACCACTCAACATAACCCCTGTAAAACTCAAAATTATTTCCGATAAGGTTATTTCCCTCCGACCATACCGAACTCCCTATGCCTACCAGAAGGAAATTCAGGACCAGATATCTCAACTTCTAAAACATGACATAATTACCCCCTCCTCTAGCCCATATTCCTCTCCTGTGACACTCGTTCGCAAACGCGATAACACCATGCGTCTCTGCATTGACTTCCGTCGCGTGAACGAACTACATAGTACCCTCGGATTTGCATCCTTTGCCATTGATAGAAACGGTACTGGATAACCTATCGAAAGCCAGAGTATTTAGCACCGTTGACATAAGCAATGCATACTATCAAATCCCCATCGCGGAGGCGAGTCAACCACTACTCTCTTTCGTGACTCAACAAGGGCAATATAATTTCAAACGCTTACCCTTTGGGTTCAAATCAGCACCCCAAATTTTCGAACGTGTGATTACCCAGTTGATCCACAAACACCACCTCTCTTTCATAGCCCATTATTATGACGACTTCGTTATTTTTTCTGACTCCTCAGAACAACACCTTACGCACCTTCGACTTTTCTTTAAATTCTGTTTAGAGGAAAATCTCCAACTTAACCTTAAAAAATGTAATTTTTATCAAAATGAAATAGATTTTCTCGGCTACCACATCACCGCAGGGACTTACACACCTAATATTAAAAATACCGAAATCATCAACGCTATTAGAACTCCTATCAACGTTAAAACCCTACAATCATTTTTAGGAGCCGTCAACGTATATCATAATTTCATCCCAGAATATGCTAGACTTCGCCACCCCTTAAATCAATTACTAAAAAAGAACGCCAAATGGCTTTGGAGCCCGAATTGTCAACAAGCCTTTGATAAATTGAAGCAACACCTCGCAACACAACCTGTGTTACATCTATTTCAAGAAGGGCTCCCATGCCAGGTCTATTGCGACGCTTCCACGCAGGGCATCGCAGGTGTACTCAAACAAGTACATCCTGACGGTAACATCTACCCTGTACAATATTACAGTCGCGCGTTGCGTTCCTATGAGCGTAATTACACTATATCTGAACTGGAGTGCTTAGCCATTGTAGAGTGCGTTGACAAATTCCGAGTGTACCTCCTAGGTACAAGGTTTGTCATCTACTCGGATCATCACGCCTTACAATGGCTAAAGACCATAAAAGACCCCACCGGACGCCTCTTTCGTTGGAGCCTTCGACTCTCAGCTTACGACTATGAGGTCAAATACCTCAAGGGCTCGCGTCAGTACGAGGCGGACCTACTCTCCCGTAACCCTTTCTGCGGATTCCTATCCACAGGTCAAATAAAAGATCATCAGGGCGAATTACGGAGGGACACAAGGTATATCCTCAATGATAAGGACCTTATGACCATCATACGACGGGGTGTCACTAAAATAATTGTTCCACCATCACTCCGTGGCACCCTACTACAACGAGCCCATCGCGATATCAATCACCCCGGCATTTCGCAGATGACCAGACTGATCGCAGCCCAATACTATTGGGACGGCATGACAAATGACATCAGGACACATGTAAGAACCTGTTCAGTATGCCAATTGGTCAAACCACCAAAAGGACCTATCTACGGAGAATTGGGACAACTCCCCTCAGCGGTCCTGCCGTACGAACTAGTGTCACTAGATACTATTTCTGGATTCGCGAAATATGGAAATTCTCAGACCTTCTTACATGTCGTAGTGGACCATGCCACACGGTACGCGTGGGCATTTCCATCGCGGTCCACCAGCATTCTCACCTATACCCAAGTGATTAAAAAGGTGATGCAGTTTGGTTCTCCTAAACGACTTTTGACGGATAGAGCTCCTGCCTTCACCTCTCCGAAATTTCGTAGATTTTTGATTAGACATAACATTGGCCAACTTCTCACGACAAGCAACAACCCTCAGGCCAACGGATTAAGTGAACGACTAAACAACACGATTACTGGCAAACTTAAACTGTTGCGCCTCCAACAACCTAAGACGGCCTGGACCAAACTACTACCTCAGGTCCTTCAGGCTTATAACCATAACCCACATTCTGTGACCGGGTTTCCACCGTCATACCTTTTGTTAGGTAGTTTCCCGCTACAACTATCCGAGCATGTACAAAACTACCCAAAAATCGACGACGCCAGAGAAATACTGGAGATAATTTCCCCTCAAATCGTACGGATCAACCGCTCCAACCGACCTCTAAGTCGTGAGACAGATACAATTCATGTCAACAAATTAAAACACTATACGGAAAACGAACAATTTATTTCACCGCCCGTAAATGATCGAGACCAACCCGAAAATACCTTCAATTTCCCATATATACACTTCAATCAAACTCTAATCCATACTAAAACGGCTATTAACTCACGAAAGCAACATGACTACACTTACAATCAAGATGATCAAAGATATTTGAACCACTTATCCCCTGAAATCTTTACCAATTACTAACCTGACAACAAGACTTTACGAACCCAGTAGTATCTAAATAATTAAGGTAGAGTGGCCCAAAGCAAGTTTCCCCTCGCTCTGTCCGCCTATATTCTACCTTTGCATCTAGAACTATTTTATCTTCGAAAATTAAATATAAGTCCATTCGACTTCCTCACCTACACACGGGACTTTTCCCCTCGGACTCGCTACACAAGTAACTACATAGATAAGTTAGATTGGCCCAGGGCAAGTCTCCCCTCGCTCTGTTCGCCGAGGTTCTAACATTGTATGTAGTTTTATATTTACCTTAGTCCTGAGCTCACACAATTGTCAACCTCAATCTCATTTCTCGTACTCTACACTTATAGCATAGAAAGCCCATGACAAGTTTCCCCTTGCCATGTCCGCCTGAAAAATATCTTAAAGTGTAGAGTTCCCCAGTCTTAATGATCTTCAGAATTTCACCATATGTATGTGACTCTTCTTCTCGTTGTTCACACTCCTCCATATCACTTCCCTTATAGTACATTAGATTTTGTTGTATATAGCCTTTTATAACCTGGATATTTTCAAAGATTTCCTTAAATGTCAAACTCCCCGGTGTTGTAAAACTGCTTGTAAATAATATTTACTTGTGTACTATACAATATTTTATTTACATAAAACTATGTCACCATTACCTTAACTAATTTTAACTGTAAAATTATTTTCTCTATTCCTGGCTTCTCCAGCTTTAAATATACTTAAACCATGTTCAGCCTTCTTCAACGGGGGCCATATGTCATAATATATGCTCTTCCAGGATTAATAAAACAAACCAACAGCCAACGAGAGAGAGCTGGGCAGCTAAAGCGAGACACTTTAGGCAACTAACTTACGACCATTTTTGGCCACATTCCTGAGGGGGGGGGGGCGTCACCACCTGGCGACTATCCTGGTTAGCCCCCCGGTTGTGTACACAGGGAAAACAGTCGTTCAGCGGATAACCTCTCGCTCGCTCTCTCTCGGCTGGCTGCCTGGATTATTGCTCTAACAACTCGTCGTGTAATTATTTCTCAACTCACCACATTATTACCACTATATTGCCATATATATATATAATTATTTAAAATAGATACTTGCTGCAAAAAAGACAGATGTTAATGATATCAACTTAAGTATTCAAAAATATATTCCCGGTGAAGAGAAAACATATACATCAATTGAGATGCAGTTTTGAAAGAAGATGAAGCGGTGAACTATCTGACTGAACTCTCTAGACTTGCCAGGAATGCCGCATCCTACAACTGAAAACTGGAGAGCCATTTACTAAGAAACATCTATCCGCCGAAACTTTGTAACGGCACTAGATTTTCCGTAAAAACGATAATGAATAATATCATCGAAGCAACCATGTTAAATAAAAATTTCAATGGGGAAAATGTACTGTTGCCCTTTATTCCAAATGATATGCCATTTGAAATCAAACGGTTTAAGTGTCCGGTGCGAAGAACATTTTCTATGACTATTAAAAAAGCGCAAAGACAATCCTTAAAAGTATGTGCATTTGGAGGCTTCATGTTTCTATCATTCTGCCCAGATCTATGTAGCTAGCCCACGTGTAGGAAACTCTTTAAACCTATATGTATATTCTCCTTATCAGACAGGTAAAACACAAATATTGTATATTTAAAAGTATTAGATTTACAGTTTAAGTTTAAAGTGTGTAGTTCCACGGAATAATTCTATGTAACGAGTTTTTGCTTTAATTTTATTTCTTCTGAAATAGCAGTAAATTAGTCTAATTATACTTTACCCCAAAGGTCGTAGCAACGCGCGATGGACGAAGTTTAAATTTTAAACTTTGAATAGCTTATTTGTTCATCTATATTCAACTACTTACATGCCACCTTTTACAATGTTTTATTCAGTGGTTTGATGGAGAAAGGTAACAAACATCAATTAATTTTAACAAGAATGCAATCAGTAGGGAGTGGATGTGTGACTTGAAAATATTGTTTACCAAATGTTCTTCAGACAAACTTCGGCTCGGGTAAAAGTCGTGTGAAGCTGGGTATATTCGCTAGCTATATTCATAAAGTTGGCTCTGTTCTACTAATTGTAACAAAAGCGTAAGTAGTTGGTTGTATAATTAATTTCAGCACAAACAAAACAATTCGGTATAAGCTAATTTTGGTATTTGTAACAATGAGGTAAGAGTAGCTAGTGTTGTTTCCAGAAATGAGTTTCATTTTATTTATTTTTAATAATACTTTTGTTTAAAGTTGGTTGTTTTGCGTTATAATTTTAACAATGATACACAAGAAATTGCTTGTATAAATGAATTACACAATTTTTTTTAAAGTTAGTGTTTTTTTTTTTCTAATTTAACAAGGAAATATAAGAAATTGGTTGTATAGTTGTAATTTGTACAATTTGTGTATAAAGTTCGCGGTTTCACTAATTGTAACAATGATGAAAGAAGTTGGTTGTATCATTAATTTTTCAATTAGTATAAAATTGATTGGTTTGTTAATTGTAACAATGATAAAAGAAGTTGAATATATCATTAATTTTTTCGATTAGTATAAATTTGATTGCTTTGTTAATTGTAACAATAATGAAAGAATTTGGTTTTATCATTAATATCATTTTTGTTGCTACTGTAAAAGGTTGAAGTTTTTCTGGATGATGTTAAATAAATCTATCTACAGAAATGAACAAGATATCCAATGCTCAGAATAAATATCAACTAACGGTCAAATTTCATTTGAGAATATCTGTCGGTTTATATTCATATGGATAGTAGACAGTTTATTTTCTTTAGTGTTTCGTTGAAGAATAAAGTGAATTTTTTGTCGGCTGCCTTGATCAGCTCCTCTTTTATCCTCTTTCAAAAGATATCATATCTCTCCAAGACGCACGCTAGTTTACTATTGCTTTTATGGCTATAATACTTTGTTGTCGTCGATATAATTTCAGGTATTTTATTTTAAATAAAAACTCTATGACCCTCAATATATTTATTTATAGGTATACGAAATGTGGTTTGTATTGAAATATCAGATCACATATACATTTATCATTATATTCTGATAGTGGATGATTATGCTGTTGTCAACGAGGCCATCGTGCCAGAAAACATATAGCAGAATACATGTAGCAACTAGAATTTGATAGAAGCCACTATTGTGAATGTCACATAAAATATGCGGGGTAGTTTACTTGTTGAAATATAAAATAATAGTAAATATTTATATATACTAAACGTGTGTGTACCACATTCCAACAATATCATAGCAAATTTACCAATTCCCAACAACCCCCCAAACACCAAACATAATCACAAATAATCGATATTTCTTCTCAAAGATTTAGAAAGATTTGCATAAATAAGATAGAAAAATAACTCCGGTGTCATTTTAAAAGGTAATTTTACTTCTACAAAAAGACTCAGAAGATTAAATAAAAATTTAAAATCCTAAGTCGGAAATCTCTACAATTTAAAGCTTCCTGTTTTTGTGATGTAAATAAAAAATAAGTTTCGACGTTCCTCTCTGACAAAAAGTTTCATTTTATTCCGATTCAATTCAAATCGGATAAATCAATTGATCTCGAAACTTCAATTCTTTAATTTCAAACCTTAGCGTTCCCTTCAGCTATATTTCTTTCTTTCTTCTTTTGATTACATTAATTCTGTTTAACTTAGAAACCAACGTGATAGATTTCCCCAAATATTTTACATAGATTTTTTTTATTTATTTGCAGGAGCTCTTCTGAATAATAAAAATAATTATCTATATATTATATCAAATATTTATCTATATAATCGAGTATACCGTTTTTAAAAGTTTATATAACATTGGATATTATATATTTTTATTATTATATAGTAATTCTTCAATCACTGATAATAACTCTCTATTTTTATATAGAAATAGTTTTAAATTTAGATTATAGATTGTTTATAGTTATATATAATTATGGTTATATTTGTTATACGTATATAAACAACATATAATTTTATTTATTTATAGTAAAGCATTTGGCAAGGCGGTATGAATGTTTCTAAGGTTGAAAGAGCATTCTCATGCGATCTCTCAAATTTAGTACAACATTTATATCACTAGTCATAAACAAATATCCAACTCAATAAATATTATGATCTTGTAAATAAATAAATAATAATATTAAACTAAATATATAAATAATAAAATAATAATAATAGTCACAAATATTTTACAATATTATATAAAAATCTATTTATATTATGTGCACAATTTACACCTATCCCCCTTTAACTACTTTTAAATTTAAAAACCAAGGGAATTGTCACAGAATATCTTCAAATATATTTTATAGTTTTGTTCCCATTTCTCATGATATCCATGCCTCTTGAAATAATATTCCGTATAAATGATAAAAAAAACGTCTTCCGAGGGTGAAGTACTGTTTTTTTTTTATATTCATCCCAAGCATTCGGAATTGACTAACCATTCTACAGGAGTATATGATGCATATGGCATGAATATTTAATTATATACTTTTGTATAAAGGTTTGTGAAACGCGGAATCTTTATATGATTATAAAAAAAAAACAAGAAACCCATCCTCGGATGTCGTTTTGTTTATCATTTATATTTATTTCGAAAGATTTTACTATTGCAAATAACCTATAATTTCTAAATTCATATTCCCGTGAAATATCTCAAATTCTGGCCTATGTTCTATATATAATGCATGTTCCCCAATTTTGTCTAACGCCCCTCTCCTTATTAAACCCTGTTGGTGTTCATTAATTCTGGTCTCTAAATTACGGCCGGTTTCTCCTACATAAATTCTCTCGCATTCTCTGCACTTAATCCCATAAATTACATTACCTGGTTTTGATGTGTTTATTCTATCCTTCATTATGTTATTTCTAGTTAGAAATTTCGTTTCAAATCCAGTACTATACTAAATATTATATTTATATTTTCGAAATTCTAGATGTTTCGTTATCAACTTCTCTAATATAAGGAATTATTGTATTATTGTAATATCATCTGTATTCTCATTAAATATTTGGTCTATCTATTTCATATCTTCTAATCCTTTATTTACGAAGCCAACTGAATATTCGGATTGTTCTAAATCCGCTCTAATTTTCTTGATGTATTTTTTATAAATATCTTGGTCTGTACATACCTGTTTGGCTCTTTGTACAAAATATTTTATCAACTGTCTTTTTGTGTATTAAAGGATTGTTAGAATTAAAATTTATATGTAATCCTACTGTCTGCTGGCTTTTTGAAAACGCTGGTTACAATCAAAACATTTTCTTTGCGGGTTTTATAAAATCCAGAAATATAAAAATCCTTCTTTTCCATTTCAACAGTGAATTCTATTCACTTTCTGAAATATTTAACTTTATCATGATTTCCCCAAGTTTTTCTTCCTGAATCACAGCGAAACCATCATCTATATATCGTTTACTGTCGAGAAGGGAGTTGATAAAAATTGGGGAACATACATTATATACTGGACATAGGCCAGAATGGAAGGACATTGAGATATTTTACAAGAATATAAAATTCCAAAATGAAATATTATTTTAAGAGGGATAGATATCACACACACGAGAGAGAAATGGTAACAAGGACTATAAATATCAGAAGATAAAATTGATTTAAAAAGTATAACATAAGAACATAAACAGTAGCAATGTGTTTCTTTATTCGTCAAAAGTGCAAACTTTCGGATATTTTGTCGGAAACGTTGAGAAAATAAAACTTTTTCTGGCCGAAGTGTCTCTTATTTAAAGAACTATGAAGGCCAGTTAACCTCTATCTTCAAACCATATAAATGAATGTATGTGTGAGTGTGTGTCCTTTATGCCTGACCAAACCACTCATTTGAACGCCATGACACTTTGGGAAGTTATTTAGTAAAATACTGGGAAGGTTTCTGAAAAATAATTTCTTGAATATCTTGAATATTCTTAGAGTTATTTGCAGATTTGTATATTTAACTCGCAAGCAGCGCCCCCATTGCGACGATGATAACAATATTTTTTATCTATAAGTTTTATTATCACTAAGTTTATTATCTTAAAGATTATTTATCAAAAGTAAGATTGCGCACAAGTCAAAGTTAGTTATCGAGTATTTTTCAAGGGACCGGGAAAAATGTTCACGAGATAAAACGATGATTTTGTAATGTAGAAAATTAGGAAAGACAAAATTCAGGATGACACGGCAATTTATTTGAGACAAGATGAGACAAGGGACCGGGAAAAAATGTTTACTTTATCGAGAGATTCAAATTTACGAGTTTCAAATTATCAAAATATATCTATTATTTATTTAATTAGTTTATAGAGAATTGTTTTAACAAATGTTCGTTAGACAAACCTTTACTCGGGTAAAACCCGGGCGAAGCCGGGTATGTCCGCTAGTAATTAATATAATAACACTATATATAGAGATGAAAGAGATTCTTATGATGTTTGATGATAACTCTTAATATTGATACTCTAAAACCTTTGACTATGATATATTGAACGTGTTCAAAACCTAAGTATATAAATCATATTGAGGTTATTACTTCTTTTTGTATTACATCATAGTACTGGGGTATTTAGTTATTGTGGATATTAATTAACCAATAATACAGTAGAACTTGTATAATTCGATCGTCTTTAATTCGAAAACGTCTTTAATTAGAATATTTATCTTGGTCCCTAGAAATTCTTATAAATAGAATTTCCGTTTTTAATTCGAATATTTGGTTGATTCGATTTTTTTTGGTTCCTTGAGCTTCGAATTATACAAGTTCTACTGTATAAACTTGAATTAATAAGCTTGTGTGTGAGTTAATTAATAATGATTTTAAAACACCGAATTTAATACCTTGAAGTTATGGTCCTCTGGTGCAGTCTCAAATCGAGACTATAAATAATGTGCAAGGCTTTCTTCACTCTATATGTGTACTCAATTGTATACGCATTTTATATAAAATAAAAGTATTTAGATCGTTAATTTCTTTCTTTATCAAATAACACAACTTTAAACCACCATTACTGAGATATAAATAAAATATAGATCACTTGAACATGCCGTATAAACCACTTTCAATATATATTTGATATAGATAAATATGGATTTTTTTTCTTCAAATTCCATCATTCGATTTCTAATTTCGTATTCGGGAATGCTTGCCGCCAATAGCTTTTGTCTTAATAGAAAGGCTAGCGAGCCTTGAGAATAAAAAAAAAAAGGTTTAAGAGTATACATATTCTGAAAATTCAAATAAAACCACATAAGTGTATAATTGAAAGATTGTAAATCTATAATTTTTTGTGACTTTTAATAAATATACAAAGAGTAATTTGCTATAAACTTAATCAAAAAAATTATAAGTTCTAAAGTCAAAACTACATATAATGGCTAGCTGAGAAAGCTCGGACCAAGTCGATGACATCTCGTGCGGATGCGTTGGCTACCGATTGCCCAAGCAGTTGACGGTCCCAAACAGTCCTGTTATCCCCGGGGGAGGGGAGGCTAGGCCGAAATGGGTCAGCTGGACAATGGGTTCCACTCTTCCCCCAAGCCAACATCTGGACGTGTGCTGTTATAAGTGCTGTTTTTGGACGGGGGAATAACATGTTACCTCCGTGCCAGTCACTCTCTTCATTGGTTTTTTTTTTATCAATAGCTACAAAATACATACAATTTGTTATTTCATTGGGAGGTACAATTTAACAATCAAAATTTATTCACAATGATAAATATGAGAATAGGATTTTTATATTATATACATTGTATATTTTATTAAATTATATGAACCAAAATATAAAATTATCGTTTTAAATATATAACAGTATCATATAACTTATCTCGGGGCTTTAAAAGGGGGAGAGGAATAACCCTAACAATTCAAATGAAATAAAAAAAGGAGTCTAGAATATGATTTTAAAAGATAGATATATTAATTGTATTCTATAGCTTAAACTGGGTAAATTTATTCTATTATATATGTATATATTTACATAGGAATGTCTGTTACTCAGCGGTACTAATGAGAGCTAAATCTCGAAATCGTGGTAAACAGGTTGTATTTTAGAAGTTTTGATATCTGGTGTTTTTTGGCATATTGACTGATCTGACTCTGCACAGAAACGCTGGGATATATTGGTGACTATCAGGCTCACTTGTGGGGTTAGGTGGACCAGTCGTATAACCGCCGACTTCCAACAGCCATGACCCAGGATCGAATCCTACATTGGGTAATTTTTTCTGTTAAATAAATAGCTCCAATGGTCACATTTCTTGCAAAATTTCAACCTCATCCGTTAGTGCAAGTAACCATAAAAGGCACTGGTGCACTTGTAAGTGCAAAAGTCGAACTGCTTTCTACATTTGTAGATATGTGGTGCACTTAAACCCACCATGAATATCATGGCCTGATAAAAAAGAGCCTACCTATAAAAATAATGATTTTCTTCTATTTAATATGGAATCTTTCTCGGGATCACATGTATTAGCGTTTTTGTCCTTAAACACATTTTCCTAGAGCCGTCAAATATCTTCTACTGTTGCCCCACGCTGACTTAGCCCATTATCCCAACAGACATAATTAGCAAGTGATTTGATATTTTATATACAATATGTGATTTTTTTGTGTTAATAATTGAAAGTTCCGCTCTAATCTCGTCAGCTTCAATGTGAATCCTCTATCATTAGAATCATATATGTACATATATATGTAAAACAAAATAACAAATATGAAACCATATTGATGGTTATTGATGGTCAACAAGATAACTTCTATATTAAATAGATATATTATTAAATGTAATGGTATCTTGCACTAGTTATCGTTATATTATCGATAGCTATGAGCCAAATTTATTTAAGAAGCACACATAATAACTTTAAAAGAGTTTTATTTGATATCTAGATAGGTGTTTTAATAGTTTAGTTTCTGTTTTTTTCTTTCTGTTAGACAGTGTTGAGAGTTTCTCTTGAGCCACTTATATAGAACCACCATCCCGCAAAAGATGAGAAAGTTATGTTAAATGTTTTGTAAAGTCGTCAAAACCTATGCCAACTAAAGGAAGGCGAAAATTCGACTTACATGATCGGTACAGCCTAGCACGAGGTATTGTATATACACGACAATAACTGCTATGACATAGACAATTAGAAGTGTGCGTGAGATGGAATAGAGAAACTATTCTAAAGTAAAAGAACATACAGGAAAATGAAATTAAAAATGGTGCAGACGAAGAAAATAAGAAAGCTGTCCATTAGTGAGTGCGTGCTGCTCTATCTTATGGTTCCTAACCTTGCTAATGAAGTAAATGATCCTTAATGTTTCTAGAATGCACTTGACCCCTGGGAACTCGGTCTCATGTTTCATAGAGGCTTCGGGGAGAAATTTCAGAAAATTGTTCAACTATATCATTGACTAAATTTATAATTGGAAAATACTTCAAACGACATTATTATATTGAGTAAGACTAATTGATCGAGGGCTTAGCCCATCAGTGGTGAATCCTTTCCGTATTTTCGCCCATGTAATCGACCATTGTATTGGTGTTCATTGTAAGAAATATCTAAAGAATACATTGTTGAGGAACTTGGTGTGCTCTTTGTACCAGGGGCGCTACACCGATGTCCAATATACAACACACACACACAAAAGCCTTTATTAAGACACACTGGTCTTATAGAGGATTCTCCCCGAGATTACAAGAGAGATAGGCCTGTGCAAGTGGGGAATATACCGATGTCCAATATTTATAGAATCGTTTCTCAAATCACAGAGAGATGAGGGATATAATTAACTATTTAAACACTTTATTTATACCCGTTATATTCTAGTATCCTATATCATGAAGATTGATAACATTTTTATTGTATTTATTTCATATCAATTTTGATCATTGTAGTACAAGGTCTATATAGAAATAGCTTTTAATTATAAAAATGGTGTCTTCAAATTGTATCAATTTTCATAAATATATAAGTATTATATTTATAATATTATAAAGGGTTACATGGGTTTACTATAAATCTAAAAGGATGTATATTTAAGATCGTATTATTATTATGTTTTATACATTTAATAATACATCATAAAATCCTTTTCTCTCTCTTTTGTTGTAAATTCTTTATTTATTTAAAAGAAATTCACTATTTGTAGGTAATAATAAAGGTTGTATAAGCGAGAAAGGATGGTGACTTAACTATTACTGGATAAACAGTTGTTTGAAGTAGTTAGCATTGTCTTTGAAGGCGAATTTTAATTTAATTATTTTCTCATATATAGTTCTTTTTGAACAGCTCTCTATTGTGATGCTCTGGTAAATATTTGAAATAGGCTGTACAACACATTGTGAAGATTTGTTATTAGCATCAATGTGTACCCAATAAATTAACTTCTTTTTGAATATTATGTGGGGTTATTATGTGGAGAAAATGAATTGATTAAACACACGGATAAGTTCGTAATTAACACAATATAATGACATTGAAACTGTAAAAAAAATGTCTGTCATTTAATATCATTTGGACAATGTAAATATTTCTAAACTATCGAAAGGTGGAACCAGATATAAAAAAGGACTATTTTAAATAAAGGTTTACATTTTCCTTCAAATCTAATAAAGTTATACTTCTCCCTTCTCAAAGCTAGTTAGGTATATTTCAATAAAGTTGAATTTGAAAACCTATTTCCACACACCACTGTATTAGATATGTAAATAAGATATCTCATTGTTGATATGTTTCTAATGGCTGAACCTATTAATCTTGGACCCGATATCATTGTCTCACTGGTCGCCATTATTGGGGCTTGTACTTTTGTTTGCGTGAATTAATAATAGTAATTTTATCTCTGGTGGTGTGTGTGTAATAGCTTTTGTTTCCTTCCTTCTATATCATTTATAGGGGGATAACGTGCTATATATATAAGAATTGGAACTATTAAAGCACGAAAGTTTATTTTTAAATATAAAACAAACTTCTACTGTCTTTACTACGATGGAAAAATAATATTGGGAGGGCTTGGCTCATCAATGGTGAACCTTCCCAGCGGTTTCGCCAATTTAATCTACCAGACCGCTTTTTAGAGCTCTAATATTGTATTGGATCATTCTGCTTTTATATGCTGTGATGAAGGGTGGAATCGTAGAAATGGTTTTTTTAAATAACTTCAGAAACTGTCCAGGCTAATTGCGTTCTATTTCTGAATCATCTATCCTTATATAAATAAACGACTATTTAATTTTAAAATATATGAAAAAGCTATTTAGGGCAATTATATGTGTTAATATGTTTTATTAATCTATGATTTTTAATTGTAAGGAACTACTTTTTAAATTGGTAATTGTCTAAGCACATTTTCGTCAGTTCAATCTTCCAGATCATTGAAACCTATACATTCACCTAGCATATTTATATAATATATATAGCCAGCATTTGAAAGGGCAATATTCTGTTAATTAAACATGGAGATAGGATTGTGTGTGAGTACTGAAATTGTCCACACATATTGAAGTAGAGCTGTTCTGCCTAACGTCCCTAATACAAATACTAGCAACAATCATTTCCATCCGCAATAACGTTGAATCAATATTTGTGAACCGATGACTTGGCAAAACAGCTTTGAATAGCAATTGGATATCTTTGTCAAATAAATATCTTTCAAAGGTTTGGACTTTTTTTTATGAACTCAATGGAGGATTGTCATTAAAATATAACAGAGGATTAATTAGGCGGATTTATACGTATGTACGGAGTGTGTTCCATTTTTAATTTAACGATTTAAGTGATTTATATATAATACTAGAAGAATGACCAGGCTTCGCCCGAGAAATCCCCCGAGTGAAGTATCCTTCATACTGAAAGTACATCAATAATAAATAGTAGAATTGCCATAGAATAGCAATACAGAAGAAACACATAAACTACAGGAAAAAAAGTGTGTAATGGCAAAAATTGTATTATATTAGTGTTTAGGTATTTGATTTAATTATTTTTTGCAATCCATTCAGTTGTTTCAAAATTAATATAGTTTAAATAGACGGCAGCTTTTCCACCAAACCCCCATTAACCTTTGAAATTGCCTGAGTTGAGTGACTGACTGTAAAGAATCCTGACTGCGATGCCCATCTTCTCAGTAAGAATAAAAAAAAAAAGGTTTATAAAAAAAAATAATCCAAAATACTGGCATGTAAATATTTTTCTGTAAAAAAATAAAAGAGCATATGGAAATATTAGGCAAACATATGTGTTCGCTAATGATTGCGACTGCATTTCAAACGATTTTTAAAAAGAGATTTAAACAAATAAAGGTCAGAACAAAAATTAATAAAAAATATAAAATCCATTATTTACATGCATTCACAAAAGCAAACGATGACAAAATTGATGACTGATACTTGTATATTTTAATAATAATAATAATATAAATGAGTTTTAAAAATTGTAAAAAAAATGCATCGGCAGGGAATCGAACCCGGGCCGCCCGCGTGGCAGACGAGCATTCTACCGCTGAACCACCGATGCTTATAAGAAATGGCCATATTTGGGTATTTATTCCATTCACAAAAGCAAACGATGACCGAATTGATTGATGACTCTGATACTTGTATATTTTAATATTCATGTTTGTACAATTTTGTTTACTATGTGTAAGCCTTGACATTTACCAACAGCCCTGTATCAATGTTTCCAAGAAATAAGGCTTCGTCTTAGAATATTTTGATCAAGACCACCCCAACAGTTTTTTAACAACTTTCCAGAGACCATCTAGCGTCTTCGGGTTTCTACATCTAAGAGCAGTTTTCAGTGAGCCAAAAGCACCAAAATTCATAGAGGCATGTGCTTAAAAGGGATGTACGAAATGCCGATTTCAATCCCTCTTTTCGTCTAGGTATTGACGTGTTGAACGTGGTGTATGACTCGTGGCTTTATCCTGGTGCAGCCACACGGATCTTGAGTCACTTGGATATCAAAACGGGACTTTATTTTCGAACAATGGGTCTAATATACGCCTTTGGTAGATTTGTGAATTTATCTTGACATTTGGGTTCACTTTCCTATTGGAAGCTTCTCATTGTAGCTGAAACCTGCAACGATCATGAAGCCCTTTGAAAAAACTTTTCTTGCATTGCTTGACCCAGTTCTGAAATGTGTTTATTTGAGAGTTAGCGTAGTAAATGGCAGGGGGTTGATTGCTATCATTGAGGGAAATTCATGCCTCGTCCAGTGTAACAACATTCTCTTTTTTTTCACCTGCCAGGTACTTTTCATGAAGGGCTCTGCTGCAGGTCTTTCGTTTCTCAATGTGGTGCGGCTTGAAAATATGGACCTTCGCCTTTTCACGTATTCATAAGCCGATTATTTCTATGATAATACGTTTAACGGTAGAAGGTGGTACGTTGATTATTGTGGGAATGTTCCTTTGAGAAGGTGGATTCTCTCTGTCAACCATTTCCTTTATCTTTCTTTTGGTTGGAGTTAAAGGTTTCTTCAGGCACTTTTTTCTTTTTTTCAAAGGTATTTTTTCGCTTAATTCCATAGATATCAAAATTTCCTTTGTTTTCCTTTATTATGTGACTAATTTAACTTAGCAATATCAATATATTATTTTGTTTCATAAATTAAATAATTTGTGTAAACGAGTATTTCTCCTCGGAGAGTCTGATATCGTAACATTTTACAAAATTCCTTATAATTTGAGAAATTTCGAATATTCAAAATAGTTTTTGATGAAATATAAATCAATGCTTATTCTTCCGAATAAATATAGCATCACGCTAATCGCGCGATTTTTTCGCGAGCTAGAGCTTTGCAAATTCGCTATTTTAAAAATGGAACAGCCTCTATAATTATATTAATAAAAGGGTCACTAAAAGGTTTTTGCAATCACTTATTTTTATGCTGCAACTTTTAAATTTTCAGAGTTTCTCGAAGTATTCACCCTTAGCACCAATGCAAGATTTCATCCGTTAAAACCAATTATCAAAGCACTTACACCAGTCATCTTCGGGGATGGAATTTACGGGATTGATGAAGGCTTGCAGTGCTTCATCATCAGTGTCAAATTTTATCCTTCTCAACAATAAATTAACTTTTGGAAATAAAAAATCACAAGGTGCTAGGTCTGGTGAATATGGTGAATAAGTGACTAATTGGACACCAGAGTTGGCTAAAAAGTCTAATGTTTGGGCTGAGGTGTACGTTCTTTGCTTGATTTTTTTGCTTGAAATACTGCTGGAGGGAATTTTGTTGTATATACCAGTTACTATTAACTGTCTTTCGATCTTCTAACTTCACAATATAAATGAAACCACTTTTTCTAAAAAAAAACAAGCGACCATTTGTTTTCCAACACTTCGAGCTCTGCGAACTTTCTTAGGAGGAGGTGATCTTGAAAAGCACCGAAGAATAGATTGCCGTTTTGTTTCTGGATCAAAATTGTGAATCCAAGTTTCGTCACCTGTAATATTAATATTAAAAACAGCCTTTGATTTGCCTTCATCAAATTTTTTCAACATGAAATTACACCATTTAAGGCGACCAAGTTTTTGGTCTTCAGTCAATCTGTGAGGTACCCATCTACTAACAAGTTTTCTGTATTTTAAAGGATAAATAATGATGGTGTTGATTACTGCCGATCCAATGCCCACACTTTTCTCTAACTGCTGATACGTAATTCTTCGAACTTATCTATGTAAAAAATCTTGCCAACTCAATTTTTCTTGGATCACTACTGTTGGTGGTCGACCTGAACGAGGTTAATCTTCAAAGTTGGTTTTCCAAATTTAAAAATTCATTAAACCAATTAAATGCTGTTCTAATAGAAGGAGATTTATCTCCTAAAGTTCTCATCAATATTTCATGGTATTCTTTAGTAGTTAAATTACTTTTATAATCACAAAATATCATGGCACGTAAACTTTCTCTAGTCAACTCCATTGTGTCTGATGTAATGTTTAGAAATTACTGCTGCCGTTGTAAACAAAGTCGCGCCCTCTATAAATCATTGTTGTTAGTGTTTTATGAAAATGTTTATGTTAGGTAAAAGAAACATGTATATTTTAATGGTATAATTTATTTTTTCATTTTTTAAATTTTTAATATTGATTGCAAATACTTTTGGAGTGACCCTTGTATATATATATATATTGGTTTTGAAAATAGAAAAATCCATTCTTCAATCTTCGGGTAATAAAAATACATTAATTGACAAATAAAATTGTATTCATTCCAATATATGCCTCTTTCTTTCCTATATATATATATATATATATATATATACATACTTTTACTTTTATATATATTTTGTGGGCAGAGTTAATTGTAAATTATCTTATTAAAATTCCGACAAATTTTGACATCATGGAATTTGAAGATATGAACTCTATATAAAATATTATTATTGTATAAAAGTCGAGAGATATCTGTTACTTTAAGAAAACTGAAAGAGAGAGAGAGAGCTCGAGTGGCCTATTTTAAGATTATAATTGAGACGATTCTTTTCCACTCGCTTATTCGTAGATAAAACGCCAATTCTCAACCTAGTTTTTTCATGTTTAAATGTTCACCAATAATTTTTCGGCAACTACAATACGAAATTCCAAGTATTTATGATATATTATCAATAGTAATTTTTCTATCAGTAACAAATAAATCACGTACCTGACCAATATTGCGATCTGTTGTTGACGTAAACTTTGAATCATCTGCAATGCTCTTACGGCCAACTTTAAAACGTTTATACCAGAAATAAACTTGCGTTCGTGACAATTTTTCGACTTCATAAGCTTCATTCATTAATGCTAATGTCTCTGTGAAAGACTCTTTTAAAATATTTTACACAAAATTTAATATTTTCCCCTTGCTCAAATGATGACATTGCAGAAACCGACGCGAGCTAAATACTTACAACAAAAATATGCCTAAAATGAAAACTACGCATCCGCATTTACTGGCGTTGCTAAATTAAATTATAGTTTAGGCTTTGTTCTTTACAGTAAAATTGATTTTACATTTTTCAATTTTTTTTTTTTATATTTTATTTTTTAAAGTTGGGGAACTTTTTGATCCTACCGTGTATATACTGAATGACCTAGCGTCGCCTGTGCGCCCTGACTTTCTCCAAGTAAATGTTTGTCAGACCAAATTACTTTAAACCAAATATTATTTGGAATTATTATGCCCCTAGTTAATAATTATTTCCTAATTTTATTATTATAATTATTTATTTTTCTCTCTAATTATTGGTTAGAAGTCAATAAAAAATTCTTAATTATTAATTGTCTAAAAATATATATTACATCTAACAATATTTTTACATCTAAAAACCACTTTTCATCTAAGAACGTCACATCTAACACCTTTTACATCTAACAATATCTTTATATCTCTAACAACATTTTTAAATCTCACAACCTCTTTACA
The DNA here is from genome assembly GCA_030710605.1 of Cordylochernes scorpioides. NCBI lineage: Eukaryota > Metazoa > Arthropoda > Arachnida > Pseudoscorpiones > Chernetidae > Cordylochernes > Cordylochernes scorpioides. The sequence continues at coordinate 89,517,433 of CP092864.1, read as the reverse complement.
TCTAACATCAAGAAGGTGTACCTTCCATACTGGCGACACCTTCTAGGCATCCAAACCGTAAATTTGGAAATAACAAAAGTTTAGAAGAATTAGAATATAATAAAGTAGTTAGGTTCTAATATTACACGTTTGGTTTCCTCACAGGTGAACTTCCCCCTGCCAGGGACTGGAGGGAGATCACGTGAGGATAGGATTGTTGATTTATTTGAAGCTAGCGAATGTGCCCGGCTTTGCCCGGATTCTACTCGAGTCAAAGTTAGCCTAACGAATATTTGCTGAAAAATATTTTCCGAGTCCTCTCTCTGCTGATTCGATTTTTATGAAGACATTATATATATATATATGTTTATATCTTTATAAAAATTGATTTAGTAGAGTGGATATTTGCCGATGATTTTAAAATTTTTATGAAGATATATGTAAATATATATTGACATTCACAAATAGATATAGATATACTGATCTCAGTCAAAAGGCTGAGAAGCGATATTTTTATAGAGAGATGTATTGCTGTTAGAATTTTGTTTCTGCCTACTAAAATGAACTGGCTTCACCCATGGTCTGCTTCATGAAATTTTCCCCAAAATAATTTTGTATATAATAATCAAACATGATACAGAAATAAGTATAAGAGTTCAAGGCATGCGAGGATGCGTTTCTTAAAGATTTTAATATGGGCGAGCTTTCGGGTTATCAACCCTTCTACAGGACAACATATCTGAGTAAAAGTGCATCTTATATACATATCCATATTGAGAAAATTAGCATATATACAAGAAAACTATAAAATATTAACATAATTGGTGAAAAAGTAAAAATAAGAGAAAGCTGCGTGTTCTGAGTATGCTAAGAAGTAAAATCAAAAATAGTTGTACAAAAGGATACGGTTGAATTTAAGACTGCAATAGTAAAACGATCCAAAATAAAATAAAATAAAACGCTCTAGCAATGGTCACCTAAGGTACACTATGGCAATATTGCATTGTATATATCGGGGATGTCTATATGTCAGTTAATACTGTTATGTCTTAAAGAGAGCAACGCCTCGACGACCAACCTTCTGTATTTGTTCGTGATTCCTGAGTAATATGCCTGTGGTTGAGAAGTATCGAAAGAGTGTCCTGTCTGTCTAATGTGTTGTACTATGATACAGAAATATTGTTATCATTATTATCTGACTAAAAACAACTATTTTTGCCCAGAACTTGGTCAATTTCAATTTTCCTTGGCTAAAAATGCCACAATAAACTCTTCCAGAATTTTCTCTAACTCCTGTTAAAATTTCAGTCATATCAGGTCCTTATTGAGGATTTGTATAATCGACAAACATACATACATATATATATATATACACTGACTCATATATATGATAGATATAGAAAAGTCCACGTGTCTAAATTAAAATGAAAAATGTCTAATTAAAAGTTAAAAACCTATATATCAATTTATGAACGTATATAAATATTGTCATATACTTTTAAATATATTTTGAAACACATTTACCTTTTTGAAAACATTTGTTGAATTTCAAATAAAATATAAGATGTTTTCTTATGCAAAATTTGGCAAATAAATAATATATAGAAAAGAATATATAGAAAATATGTCTAAATTAAAATTGGAAATGTCTAATTTAAAATGTAGAAAATTTTCAAAATTGTACCGAATATTTATTTCAAATCAAATTCAATCAAAAATACTTCCCGGTAGTATAGCAAACAACTTCCCAAAGTTTCACGGCGATTGGATCTATGGTTTTTGAATCTATCGAGTACAGACAGACAGTCATTGAATTATATATATATATATATAATAAAAGAGAATGAATGACGCGGGAAAAGGAAATCAATAAAGAAGGGACTCGGTGGTGTAAAGAGGGAGCTTAAAGAAAGAAATTTACCTAAATGTAAACTAGACAACGTGAGGGCTCTACTGTGATATCTAGGTACATAACACAGAGGGGAGTTAGAGGCTGTCTGTCTTCTCTTATCCCATCAGTTACTTACACCTCTGACACAACTTCCCATTCCGACAGCTCACTGAACTCGTAGAGTACTTTATTGACCACAAAGTGGAATGTAGTGAACTAGAGACTGACTAAAGCCTTTCTGACATTGACAACGCTGAATGCCGGACTTACGTCAACAAACGAGGCTTCCCATCGGGTTTTGCGCTAGAGCCAGCAGTCTAGTAATTAGCACCTAGTTCTGGGTCTGTGAAGCGAGCAAGCTATCGGAGGAGGGAAGTTGAGTTCAGTCTACGTACAGACAGGGTTATATGCCCTATAGGTCGACGTGGAATAGAGATAACAACATTCGCCTGACCAACCCGAAGAAAAGAACATATTATGAATCCATCATTACCTCAGAGGTGCAAGCACTGACCCCAGTACTGTCCAGTCACTAGCTTGATCCTCACAATAACGCCGTTAGTAGAAATGGAACGAAAGCAAGTCACCATAACGCGGCTACCCATCTGGAACGTCTGTTGCACACAACAGCCTAGAATTCAGATTTTATGGTCAACAGATAAGTACCGTAGGCGAGTCCCCCCTTTATAATTTGTCTTTACCTGGTTTGGCAATTTTTAAAATTAATTGTATTGATATTTCTTAATACTTAATTCTTTTCATATTCCAATTAATTGTATTGATATTTCTTAATACTTAATTCTTTTCATATTCCAACCTAAATAAATAAGTTCACGTGAAAATATAATCTTCAGAATCTACTTCACACACAGAGTTTAACATCTCGTATTCAACAACCATTATACAAACAACTGCGAGTGATGGAGTGGGAAAAGTCGCTGTAGAACCAATTTAAAAATATGCAAACTTTTTAGAAGCGCCCTTAAGAAATCAACAAATATCACACCACTCACATATTACCTACCCGCTTTGCTTTTAATTCTTCTTTCCTTCCTCAATTATTCTATCAAAATATATATTTTAAAAATAATTCTAAAATATTTATACTCATTTTAAAATTGTTAAAATTATTTTTGTTTTATACCGCTTTATTGAAACATTTTTTTTATGTTTATGTTCTTCTCTTCAAAGATATAAGTCTTCGATATAATCTAAGAGCTGGACCTTTTAGATCGACAACGTCTAAAGAAGGATATAGTGATGGATGCCATATCTCTTCTAATATATGAATGACAGATAATCTTCTCATCTAGAGTGATTCACAACAAGAATATATTGCAGAGCATCATAAAATGTTTGAAACTGTTAAGAAGACATGAATCTGGGTATATTTTCTATGCAGTCTAATGATCAATGCATTGAGTCAGGTCACATTATGTGTTTATATCCAATATTTAATTGCCTCTGTAATAGAACATGGTACAATAAACCCAACTTCAGGTTGGTCCAATAGGACAGTAGATTGAACCTGTGGACCTCGTCAGTAGATAGGTTTCAAGAAAGAGGTGATTCTATATGATGTTAATAGAAGAGCTGGATTTCTTTGCTTTAGTTGTAAATTTAATGGAAATGAAAATTTAGTTTTTTTTTAACAAATTCCTACTTAACATCTTCGGCATCTTTGATATGAACGCTTTTTTTTTATATTTTTCCCCATGATATTCTCTACAATTTATTTATTTTCTTAATTTTTTTAAACCCCTCTCTTTTCTTAGTAGATAGAATTTCGATTCATATTTCTTCATAATTTGTTATTGTCTCTTTTGCCTGATTAAATTCTATCAAACGCCTCGCCAAAGAATCATTCCACTTAATAGAGATATTTATTAACTAAATTCTCGTATTTCACTAATCTTCAAAAAAGTATTTTACGAAGTGTTTTATCATCGTAAGATCTTATGATTGGTGGAGAGAGATTATAATTCATTATTATCCTCTTTTCAATATACACATTCAGACAAAAGTATTTAGGCGGAAAATAGAATATTCAAGTATCAAATTATGCCAACTATTTTTGAAATATAAAATATTTCTTGAATAGAAAAAAAAAAATTATCATAATTGTTGAAATTTAAAGTGTTCAGGATGAATATACACTAGAATAATCAAATATTCGGTTATTTATTATCTTTTTGATGTAAGAACACAAATTGCATTGATTTCTTAAATTATTTTATTTCTGTAAAATTTGTTCTTATCAGAGCGCGATGTTAGAATTTTATTATAAATTCTTTCGCTAGATATCACTTTTTATATGGCACTTCTCTCTTAATATTTTAAAATTTGAATAATACGAGAGCCACTTAGAGCCCTAGCTCACAAGAATAATTTGTCTGCGAACTAACTATAAGTAAAAAATTATTTCAGAAATAGAGAGAGAAAAAAGAGAGTGTGTGGAATTAGGTGACACCTAACATGGTCTTTTATTGCTAAAAAATACAATTAACACTGAGATATATTTAACCTTTACATAATAAACCTCAACCTACGATAAAAAGGAACCAAAGATTATTAACATTAACAACAAATTAATTTCCAAAATTTCATTGTTGTATGAAATCTAATCTATTTCTTTTGAGACCTACACCTAAAAAAGTAACTGAAGGTCGGGAACAAATTGATTTTTTTCTGTTGAGGTTATACAGGAAGCAACTCTTCCGGTATCGTTTGGTATTATGGAAAGGTCACTTTCCATCAAAAGGGCAATCATCTATTATTTAAAAGCTACCTTACATAGATATTAAATTTTGTATATTCCAATACACGATAATCTTTATATATTACCGTCAAAATTTCTACTGCAACTTAGTACACCCAAAAACCTTGCTATTTGGAACCTCAATGGAACTGAAGTTTTGGTTCACTATAAACATTTCAATTAGAATTTTGATTTTCGGACTTAAAATTTTGCTTTTAATAAGGGTATAATTCGTTACTAGTATTTTTCAAGAGAATGAAGTTCAGAAAGAAATATAAGGTAAGGTTTACTATATCTCCGATTTATTTTATGTATGTTTTATTTTAATATATCTATCTTGAAAGTAAAATAGGTTTGGTGAAATTGAGTTTGTTCCATAGGATATCTTGTGTGGCCTCGTTAAATCCAAGTCGTTCTGGACCATAGCCGGGGAATTATGTTGTTCAAGTAGGTCATCTAGGTACACTGGAAAATTTACCATTAGGAATATTGTCCTTTGCTAAAACGGTCTCTGAATGGCGCAATTTGTGCGCATCTTCTAACAGTGAATAGAATAGTTCTAGTTTGATATAAACAACTTTCGAGATAATGTTTCTTATACTAGTGTTTCTTGTACATGAGTGTACAGTTCAATAGATTATAATAGGCTGAAATATCTCTTTAAGACAAACAAAGAGGCCTCTGTGTTTGACGTTTAGTAACATTGTTTTCATTAATATAGTGAGTTAATATAAAATGTGATTGCCGCGTATTTAAGACATGCTGGATGTCAAATTAGCATAAAATAACAGACATGATATCAAAATTAATATATTCAGGAAAGTAATCTGTATTTTATTTGATTTCAACTGTGATATTATGACACTATGCGGCGCTGAGTTTTTGTATACAAAAATGTAATGCCTCGATAAAGGTTGGCGTTAAGCCAGCCGAAATATTGGCAAAATAAATATTTTATTAAATCCAATATATGCCTTTTATTATCTAATGAATTAAGTATGGATTGCTCTATTTTCAATATATATATATATATATATATGCGATCTCATAGCAGCCTGATTGATCAAACTGGTGAAACCGCTGGAAGGGTTCTTCATTGATGAGCCAAACCCTCCCATTATTTTATCATCGTATTAATAGGAATTAATTACCGTTTCATTTGAAAAATAAAAAGTGCTAAAATAGTATCATTTATTACATAAATGGCGCGCCATTGGCTTATCTTTAAATAATTAAATTTTGTTTTACACTCTAGCTTATGAGCCATCCCGCTTATTGTACCATTTTCCGTTCTAAAATGGTCCCTATTGAATATCCTTGCATGATACAATTATAAACTCGGGTTATATCGGAATATATTTATGCTGCAATCATACTCAGGATTCTATAGCAAAATTCAACAAACACTAATGAGTGTATGTAACCAAGCGAGGCGTTCGCACCTAACAAATGTAGAGTCAAGCACCTCCTACCTATGTAGATGATAAGTGATGCACTTCGAGTATAATGTTCCCAGAGTGTAAGCAGATTTTTAGTTGTGAGACTCAAAAATAATCTATTTTGGTTAGCTGCCTGGAATATAAAGATATTTACGCTTTTCAGTTACCTAGCTACTATACAATAATGGAAAAAAGATGCGACTAAACTATGTTTCCACTGCTTCAAAAGAATATCAGATGAATTGAAAAAAGGTCAATATAACGCACCATCTATATATAAAACATGAAAGATTACAAGTACGAATTTTACGTTTACAAATATAATAAACTTTCCCCTGTCCTTATTGCTATGAAACTATATTGTAAGGGCCTGTATAGTGTCGGATAAACAATCAGAGTAGCCCGATACAATATTAGAGCTTTAAAGGCGGCATTGATGAATAAACTGGGGGAATTACCGTTGGGGAATTTCGCCACTGATGAGACAGGCCATTCGAATATATTTTGCACAACAATAAGGACAGTATAAAGTTTGTTTTATTGGGAAAATAAAAATTCAATAGCTTCATAGCTACATCGAAGAGTGGCCATATCAGGGAAAGAACCACGCCGGGAATGTATCGGGGGACGAAACAACCTCGAGGGCAGAGGATGCGTGGAGCGCCGTGAATGTTAAATTGTTCCGCGTCTCGATCAATAACTTTATAACTTCTCAAACTTGCCCAGGTGGAGTTCCCGACCTGATGGAAGGGCGCGATGCTATGTTGATTGTCGCGTGTTTAGGGAGAGACAATACTATGAAGCTATGTGGAGTTTTCCATAAACAATCGCAGAAATGTTTTAAGAGTGCATACTAAGCGGTCGGTTACAACTAAGCTGCAGATTGGTATTTGTTGACAACTTTGTAAACATCTTCCATGCGTATTCTTATTATCTTATTCATGTTTACTTACTTATTCCCTTTTCGTGAAAAGATAAAATCTTTGATTAATATTTTTCCAATGCAAAAGTATCCGTCAACTAGGATATTTTAAATAAAATTCATTGGATTAATTGCTTGTTTCTTTACCAATCAAGTTATTATAAAGACTACATTGTTTACCAAGAACAAATAATATATTTTCATTATAGATACCTAATTAACGTCATTATTCGTTCTTAATTTTTCAATTTAAATATCAATTGTATATATATATATATATATATATATATATATATATATATATATATATATATATAATAATAAATAGTTATTTAATTTTATAGTCCAGTTTTGTATTAAGATTATCTTCACTATTATGATCATTTAAATTCAAATTATAAAATTTGTAAAATGTTATTAATTTGTAGATAGAGAGAGAAAAAAAAAATCCTTTACTTCTAATACATCCTCAAGTTAATTATATATTTATAATTAATAACAATAAAAATTAACAACGTAACGTCTATTACATCGGCTTTTACACGTCATTTAGACATATACATTTATGTCTAAATGACGTGTAAAAGCCGATGTAATAGACGTTACGTTGTTAATTTTTATTGTTATTAATTATAAATATATAATTAACTTGAGGATGTATTAGAAGTAAAGGATTTTTTTTTCTCTCTCTATCTACAAATTAATAACATTTTACAAATTTTATAATTTGAATTTAAATGATCATAATAGTGAAGATAATCTTAATACAAAACTGGACTATAAAATTAAATAACTATTTATTATTATAATTAATTTAGATTTAGCTTGCTAATCTAATCAAATCTAATTGATATAAGTTATCATTATTATCAGTTTGCTCCTTAAGTTTTAAAATTAGAATCACTGTTATAATTTTGTTATATAGTTTCTACACTATATATATATATATATATATATATATATATGTCATAATTTGTATATAATTGTATGCCCCCCGACCCACTATGTATGTACCATGTATGATTTTCAAGGATTTAATAAAGAATAAGGTAACTGGAGGAAAGAAAGTAACAAAAGACATAGGAAGTAGATCTAGAGGAGAACATATTTATTAATAACGTCGCAGTTAACCTTCTGACCCCGGGAACCCTGCGAGCTAAGTTTAAACCAACACTTCCTGGCAAAACAGGACGTATCTAGTGACCGCAGAAGTTATAAATGTTAAGCTAACACCCAATATTTCCGGCAAAGATAGGACGTATCTAATATCCGCCGAAGTTATAAGCGTCAAGCTACCCAACACTTCCTAACGAAATCGGATATATCTTCCGGCAAAAGCAACACCAAAGGAAACCGCCGGCCAATCAGGAGACAGCATCTAAATAGGTCGACCAATAGGAAAAGATCATGTGATCATCTCTCGACCAATCAGAAAGAAACTGAGTCTTGGTGTTAAATCGAAAAGCAAGAATTGTCAGTTGCTCCTTCGCTTCCAACAAGGTAACATCTACTCTCGAGACCTCTCTCGCCGCTCATTTCATCTAAATCCAATCATCGCCATGTGATCAACTAATTAATCATCAAAAACCGCTCTGCCTTTCTCAAAAGCTTTCTTTCCTCCAACCCGTTGCCTTATATTTTCAACCATCAAGTGTCCCGGCTTATTTCCCCTGTGTGTAATCCTTTCACTCAGCCACCACGACTGCATCATCCACCACGACTGCATCATTCACCACGATTGCGTCACCACTTCAACAACCTTCAACACCAAGAGTAAAGTTTCCCAACATAGTAGAATACCACAGCTATCCCTAAAGTCGACAGGATTCTACAACAGTGTAATACATCAAATATTGCAGTCGCCACCCGCCATGCCGTACCCGTGCACCCGGAAGCAATCCACGCGACACGGGCCCAGTGTACCGACAACGCGGTCCACTCGAATGGAAGCAGTACAAATGACTAGATTTCCCTTTCAATTGCGCGGACAGTGCAAACGGTCCTGATCCGGCCCAACAGACATTCCAAGCCAGCCATCCCAAGCCGAAGACGCCACAGTGGAGCCCTTTCGAGACTGAGGTAGGCAATCCACCCAATGACACCATCAAATTAACTTTGGACTTGTATCTGACCCAGGACCTACCATGTACCTTTCTAATTGAACCAGACGCAGGTTCGAACATATTGCCGTATCATTTATACAATAGATTAAAAGCACAACTTCCCAACTTAAGTATTAAAAATCCTTCCCTTGATCTATCCACCCTAAATAGTTTTACGAAAATAATAGGACATTTAACTTTCCCTCTGACAATAGGCCAAATAACCCGTAGAGAGAACTTCCACGTGGTAAATGCATCCTTGCCATTTGGAGTTCTTACCTTAAAAACCCTTTATCAGTATAAATTAAAATTAAATTATAATCACGGCACTATTTTCCAACTTGGCGTCCCATTATCTAATACTATCTACCACTTTAAACATGTATCAAATGAATGCAAGCACGGGCTAGGCCAAAACCTGTCCCAAAGGACTCGCACAGCACCCAAAGCTTTCACACATGGAAACCCTTGCCTGCATTCATTGCCCAAACCCCAAATATTTACATGCCACCATTCTAATCTCACACCACGCCACTTTTCACTCAACCCAATTGCCAATACTTTATGCCCACAACACATAAAGCCACAACGGCTTCAACCTACAATTCCAATCATGCCCAAAAAAACGTGTCAGTACAGCTCACACACTTACCACACAAAATCCATACACGCACCCATACGTCACCACACAACAAACACGCACAATCCGCACAACAAACGCAACACGCGCGCCAAAAGACAACAACAACCAGTAAGCGCATGCACAATCGTTAAGAATGACACAATCATCCCATCTACACAAAACATAGAAAAAATTCACGCCACCAAACAACCACACAATCGAAAAACATTACGATCTTTCCTAAAAGCTGTGAACGCCTATAAAGAATTCATTCCAGACCACGCCCGCTTGCGGACGCCACTTGTCAACCTTCTAAAAAAGGATGTCATGTGGGTCTGGGATGACGAACGCCAGAAAGCGTTCACTAACCTGAAAGAAAGCCTTACCACACACCCCACATTACACCTTTACCAGGAAGGTCTGCCATGCCAGGTGTACTGTAACACCTCAACATTCAGCATTACAGGCGTTCTTAAACAAGTCTACCCTGATGGGAAGACATACACCGTTCAACATTTCAGCCGATCTCTGCGTAGTCACGAGCGAAATTATTCAGACTTGGAACTACAATGCCTAGCCATTGTGGAAAGTGTGGATAATTTCCGCACCTGTCTAATGGGCAGAAAGTTTACAATATTTTCTGACCATCCCGCATTGCAGTGGTTGAAAGAGATCAAAGCTCCGTCAGGCAGATTGTTTCGATGGAGGTTAAGATTGTCAAGATACGAATATGAGGTCCGTAGCATAAATGGAGTACAACAATATGAAACGGGCGTTGGAACTCGTATCCCATTTTGTGGCTTTCTAGATGCGCCACTCATACAGAGCCAACAGTCTTCTCCACCGGGAAAATCTCGCGTGACTATGGATCACAATAAACTGCGCACCGTCTCCCGAAAAGGAGTACTTAAAACTATAGTCCCAAGTTCACTTACAACCAGACTTCTTAAGTCCGTACACACTCAACACCACCATCCAAACATCTCCAAGATGACGAGGCTCATCTCATCACAATATTATTGGCAGAACATGACACAAGACATCGCAAAACAGGTAAAAACCTGCCCCACCTGCCGATTCGCTAGAAGAATCGATGAATACAACCAACCTTCACGTAAAAATACCGACACAGGCCCCAAAGCAAAACAGAATTCGTACATAAAGCACAGCGTACACACAACACAAACAATGCCAAAATTACCACATCCACGTCAGAGAAACGATCACACATCTCAACCTAAACCAATTACCGCCGACATATCTCTAATAAAACCATTGACGATCAAACAGGAGAACTGTAAACCTGACAACCAGTTCAATCATATCACACCACTCCCTAAAGATATCAAACAGGAGAACTGCGAACCTACCAATCATTTAAATTCTACAATTAATAAGGTTCAGGCAAATATTTCAGAGTCCCCATTTACAAAAATCTGGAAGAACATGGGGCAATATCCTATATTTCATCTGATTTTTATCCTTTGTTTGTTACTTCTGCCATACAACTGTATCCCAATTTTATTCATTAATTACTTGTTTATCTATACCATGTCCGCTCATAAAATTTTCGAACTACAAGAGGCAGTTTTTAATGTTGGACAAACATTTATAAAACTTCTCGTAATTTTAGGAACCATTTTTGCAGAAAATCTAAATAAACTCCGAAAAGATAGCAGTAACTGAAAGATGACCAACCAATGTCGGAGAAGTCATACTCCAAAAACAAGACCCGAACCGCACCCCAAAACAAATAAGCGGAAGGAAGTGAGAATTTTGAGACACAGCGACAAAGACGTGACGCCCTTACTTCAAATTACATGCAAATAGTGTGGGAGGGTAATTTTTAGATCGGACCTCGCGTCCCCGACACGTCCCGCTTCCGGCGTCTCATTACAAGGCCCCGCTCATCCAAATTAGGTCACCGCTCTCCCCAGCCACAGATTCCTCTATGCCACCAATTTTGGATTCCAGTTCAAGCCTGCGTATCGATTTTTACAATGTAGTCAAATCAACTGTCACTCGGAAATCTAAAAAAGGTACAAGACGTCACACACATTTAAATGAGTTCATACTCCCATCATAATTGATCAAATACTTTACAAACTTTCAAAAAAACGCTACACCTTCCATCTACACATAAATACCACAAACCTTAGGATCTCGACAACACATAGAATTCACACACACATTTCTTACACCAAAAACTACTAACATTTTTCACAATACACACAAAGACAAAAAATTTATAGGGCATAAGTAAGCATTAATACATCTAGATTAGGGCATGTATACAAAAGAATTCAATTCAATACATTTTATGGTTTGTACATTAGCCAATTTTACTATTTTTCAATTAAATTCAAAATATTTAACCAAATTAACAATTTATTCAAATTATTATCATATTTAGCTATCAATTATCATTCTATTTATCACTTAACTTATATTAGTATAACTCAATTATCAACGAAAACTCATTGGTTTTCGGTTACACTAAAAACATTAAATCATCCTATTGTTGAAACCTTTTTATTTTTCATTTTTTTTTCTCCAAGCACTCAACTTTGATTTCGCTCAACCACTTTTTATTTTTATTTGATTTCAAAATACCTTATGAAATTTTATTTTTATTTTTATTTTGATTTCTCAAAGGCCCTAATAAAATTCCCTCGGTTTCCATTCCCAATTTCGAGCTAGAATATGGTTAGGCATTTTTCCTTTTTTTTTTCTCACCATTCAACCAAGCACTCAACTTTGATTTCGCTCAAAAACCTTTTATTTTATTTTATTTTGATTTCAAAAGACCTTATGAAATTTCCTCGAATTCTTTTCCAAAATTCGAGCAAAAAAGTAACTAGGCATTTTCCCTTATCACCATGCAACAAAACAATTTTTCTTTTTCAACCAAACACATTCAATTTTGATTTCATTCAACTATTCTTATTTTATTTTGTTTTGATTTCAAAGCGCCTTATGAAATTTCCTCGATTTCTTTTCTCAAAAGTCGAGCAAAAAAGTAACTAAGCAGTTGTCTTTGTCACCATGCAACAAAATATTTTTCTTTTTCAACCAAACACATTCAATTTTGATTTCATTCAACTATTTTTATATTATTTTTATTTTGATTTCAAAAGCCTTAATAGAACTCCCTCGATTTTTTTCCAATTTCAAGTAGAAATTAGTTAGGCGCATTTTCTTTTCTTTTTAAATCCACTATGCACCATAGCATTCATTTTGATTTCTTACAATTAAAAAATTTTTGATTTCTATTAATTATACTCAACCTATATCATCAACACCATTCTATTTTACTTATTATATCGCCACCAATGCTTGTATATAGACTCAATACCCACAACTAATTTTCCCACAAAATTATTTTTCACCTTACAGAATTCTCTCAGGCTAACCCCTTCTTGAATTCTTCACATGTAGGGGGCGCATCTGTCATAATTTGTATATAATTGTATGCCCCCCGACCCACTATGTATGTACCATGTATGATTTTCAAGGATTTAATAAAGAATAAGGTAACTGGAGGAAAGAAAGTAACAAAAGACATAGGAAGTAGATCTAGAGGAGAACATATTTATTAATAACGTCGCAGTTAACCTTCTGACCCCGGGAACCCTGCGAGCTAAGTTTAAACCAACACTTCCTGGCAAAACAGGACGTATCTAGTGACCGCAGAAGTTATAAATGTTAAGCTAACACCCAATATTTCCGGCAAAGATAGGACGTATCTAATATCCGCCGAAGTTATAAGCGTCAAGCTACCCAACACTTCCTAACGAAATCGGATATATCTTCCGGCAAAAGCAACACCAAAGGAAACCGCCGGCCAATCAGGAGACAGCATCTAAATAGGTCGACCAATAGGAAAAGATCATGTGATCATCTCTCGACCAATCAGAAAGAAACTGAGTCTTGGTGTTAAATCGAAAAGCAAGAATTGTCAGTTGCTCCTTCGCTTCCAACAAGGTAACATCTACTCTCGAGACCTCTCTCGCCGCTCATTTCATCTAAATCCAATCATCGCCATGTGATCAACTAATTAATCATCAAAAACCGCTCTGCCTTTCTCAAAAGCTTTCTTTCCTCCAACCCGTTGCCTTATATTTTCAACCATCAAGTGTCCCGGCTTATTTCCCCTGTGTGTAATCCTTTCACTCAGCCACCACGACTGCATCATCCACCACGACTGCATCATTCACCACGATTGCGTCACCACTTCAACAACCTTCAACACCAAGAGTAAAGTTTCCCAACATAGTAGAATACCACAGCTATCCCTAAAGTCGACAGGATTCTACAACAGTGTAATACATCAAATATTGCAGTGTAATAACTTTGGACCATATTACGTATATATATATATAAAGAGAAAAGGGTCGCCTCTCCCGTCAAAATAGACGTCTAAAACCAGACACCATCTATTGATATATGGCGTCTGGTTTTAGACGTTTATTTTGACTGGAGAGGCGACCCTTGTCTCTTTAGATCAATTTCCTCCCGGCAAAATATACATATATATATTTATACTTGAAAATTTGCATATCTTTATACAAGGCTTTAAGGTATATATGGTAAAATTTATTAGTTTCAAATATTTAGTTCTCATGGTCAGGCCACGGACTTATGGGACACCCCTCGTATCTTTGTCGAGGGGTAAGAATGGACTCTGAGCGGGAGCAAAGTGCGTGGGGCGTCTGCGACATTCTACACCCTTTGGACCTGATGGCAACGGTCTGCCAAATTCATCTTTAGGGTTGTTGGATTTCTATCTCGATTTTAGACGTCTTTGAACTTCTTCTCAATCTTGCTTTAGCTCAGCTCTTAATCTATTACATAGTTTTATTTATTCATCCTCAGTTTGTACAAAGTACATTACATATGGTGATGCAATGACACATGTCAATCATGTGTATAAATATTTATAGATGTGTTTCTATATACAACATGACAATCTTGTTATAAGTATTATAAGTTTTATATACAATATAGGGTTGTGGGTTTAAATAACCATATATATATGTTATATGAAATTCGCCGCTAGGAGGCAGGGCTGGACGGTCGCACCGCGCTACGGCTCCAGATAAGTGTACTTTATTTCTTTCTCATTTGACCTAAAAATATTTTCTTCTTGCTTTTTGATTTCTCAAATTCGATCTTCTAAATAATACTATATATATCATATTGAGAAAAGTAAAATAAAGTTAACGGTGAAACAAAATGAGATTAATTGCAAAAATTGCATATTTAATGATTGTTTTATACATGGTGATTTGCATAACAAGGCCAATAGAGCTTACGGTAAAATTTGCCGATTTTAAGACTAAACTCAATAAGATGAAATATTACAGGGATAGAACTGGTGTAACTTTGAAGCACTGTTCGATGGCTTACTGGCTAAAAGTGATCACGGCATTATTGATAATTGGATGTATAGAACTAAACCCAGGGCCGAAAAGACAGGCCACATTGACAAATATACCTCACTCAACTCCAGACCAGGCCACATTGACAAATATACCTCACTCAACTCCAGACCAGGCACCAATGGACGATTTAAAGCTACTGATAATTAAACTTTCGGCTGAAATGAACAGATTGGGAGAGAAAATGGATGCAAGGTTGCTTAATATTGAGCAGAAGATGGAGGATTGGGAACGAAGAATGACGGGAATAGAAACATCTATAGCTTCGTGCACAGATGCACTGGCGACTAACACGAGGTTAATTTCTCACAATACCCTAAAAATAAGGAATCTGGAAGAACGCGCGGAGGCTTTGGAGAGACGAGCCCGAGAAAACAACTTAATAATATATGGCATTGAATCAGCAGAGACTGACAGTCGGGAACTGCTGCTACAAAAGGTCAAGAAGTTAATGGCGGAAGATATGCAGATTACTGATGATGTGGTAATTGCCGAATGTCATCGCCTGGGCAGGGGACCAAAGGCGCCTATTCTGATTGAAGTTCCTGATCACGAGTCCAGAATAAGTCTCCTAAAGAACTCATCCAAACTTCGAATACTCAATATTTTTATGAGCAGGGATTACAGCCCCCAGATCAGAGAGCAGAGAAAAATCTTGATAGAAAAGAGAAGGGAACTTTACAAGAAAGGTATAGGATCGAAGTTGAGGGATAATAAACTTCTCCTAAACGGCATTAACTACATGGTAGTGGAGGGACAGGTGGTGAATGCCAAAGGAGAACTAATATAGCTAGAGGCACACCAGCGGATCTCTGTAAATAGAGACGTAAATATTCAGGTAATAAAATACATACAAATGAAGATGTACAATCTAGAAACAAAGCTCAACTCACAGGAACTCCTCATATTTCTCATAGCAAGACTCATACTATTAAAGAAAGTCAACTTAAGGGCACAAATCTGAAACATAATAAAATTAAGATCGAAAAAATAAAACCAATGGTTGACATAGCTAAAAACGAACGATTCATGTATTGGAATATAAACGGCTTTTTTAGGATAAATTCTCTCTTTCCACTGTTCGAATATTTGAAACAATTTGAGATGTTCGCGCTTACAGAAACTTGGTGCTACTTCAATATCGACTTGAACCTGGCGAACTTCGGAATGTATCAATCACCTGCTGTAAAGTCATCAGATAAAGGGAGAGGCTCCGGAGGTATAATTCTCGGCATAAATAAACAACTACAGCCCCAAATTGACAATGTTGAAATCGAAACCTCTTGGATTGCAGTCACACTCAATCCAAATTTAGACAATGACTCACCAGCGATCTGTGTAATATTCGTATATCTACCCCCAAACGATACGCATGCTACAAAACTTGGACGACTATTTCATTTGATGGAAAATAAGATATATAACGGGTTTGAAATAATACTGGTCGGCGACCTGAATGTCCGTATTGGCAATCTGGGGGGTTACCATAATTTGATAGATACTTCAAACCTTATCTCAACCACCCGAAATTCCTGTGATCTAACAAAATCTGCCAAAGCGGAAATATTTATTGACTTTCTTGATAAAAATCACTTAACTATAATAAATGGTAGATCCATTAATGATAAAAGTGGTAAATTTACATTCATCTCCGGAAGAGGCTCTTCTGTGTTAGATCTGGCGATTGTCTCACCTGCGGTGCTTGAACACATAGCAGATTTTGAAATTGGTTGTATGCCATATTCGGATCACTTACCAATAATCTTAAAGTTTATCGGCCCTAATAATAAAACTGAAAATTGTTACATGGAGCCTAGGGCCAAAATTAAATTTTCCTGGTCAGTAGATAAAATCCCAACATATATAGAAACTTTAAAAGAATTAACTCCCGAACATCCAGCTGACTCCACAATTGATACTCAGGCTGAGGATTTTACTGGTTTAATTCAAACAGCCATGTTACGCTCGGGGACGCGGATGGAGGCAAAAACAAAAATATAAAATCTAAGCCATGGTTCGACAAAGACTGTTATTTGGCTAAAAAGGAAATGAAACAAAATCTTAAATTATACGTAAAACATAATATCTCGGCCGATAAAATTGCATACTAGTCGAGTAAGAAGAAATATTCAGCTATCCTAAAGCTCAAAAAAAGGGAATATACTGACAAAATTCAAGTTATCCTCAGTAATGTAAAAGATCCTTCCCAATTTTGGAAGACTATTAATTCACTTAAATATAGGAATAACCTACAAGGTGAAATTTCTACTGCAGACTGGCAGGTCTTCTATAGGGAGTTACTTGGTTCAAATTTAACAAAAGTTGTACAGTTACCACTTGAGATATTGGACATTGACCCCGAATTAGATTGTGAAATATCTCTAACTGAGGTCACCACGGAAATTTCCAAATTGGGTAAAAATAAGGCTACAGGACTTGATGAAATTCCTAACGAAGCGATTAAATATTTATTAGAAGAACATACAATTTATCTCAGGAACTTATTTAATAAAATCTTAGGGACATCCCAAGTTCCTCAACAATGGACAAAAACGATAATCCACCCAATATTTAAAAATGGAGATCCGGACAACCCGTCAAATTACAGAGGAATATCCCTGATTTCTAACCTATCGAAATTATTTACATCTATCTTGAAGACAAGATTGAATGATTGGATGGAGAGAAAGTCAATTTTGGCAGAAAATCAGGCTGGTTTTAGAAAAGGCTACTCTTGTCAGGACCACATTTTCACGCTCGTATCATTAATTCAAATGACCCTTAGCCGTAGAAGGGGAAAGTTATATGCCTTCTTCATTGACCTAAGGAAGGCCTTTGATACTGTGCCGCACCATCTACTTTGGAAAAAATTAGCATTAAATGGTCTGAGCTGTCGATTTATTAAACTAATTAAGAACTATTATACCCAAATGACGGCAACAGTCAGATGGCGGGGTTCCTTCACGGAGGCTATCAAAATACAAGCGGGAGTATTGCAGGGGGAGCCGTTGTCACCTTATTTATTCATTCTCTTCCTAAACGATCTGGTACCCCTGTTCGATGAATCAGAATTGCCAGGCATAAATCTTGAGAATTATGGAACTATACACCTTTTACTGTATGCAGACGACATAGTGATCTTAGGAGAATCGAAAATAAATTTGCAATTGAAGATTAACTTACTTAAAAAGTACTTAGAAGAGAACTGCCTAACGTTAAACCAAAATAAATCTAAAATAATGGTGTTTAGAAACGATGGAAGAACAGCTCGTTCCGAGAGATGGTTTTGGGGTCAGCAACCCCTGACAATAGTAGCTAAGTATACATATCTGGGTTACCCTCTGACTACAAAAATCTCGACCCAATATGCTTCCCAATACTTTAGAAACAAAGCACTGAATGCAATTAATGCACTTTGGAGAATCCTTACAAAGGCGCGAATAAAGTCCTTTACCTCAGTGATGAAACTTCTTGACACTATTGTTCTTCCTACTTTACTATATGCGGCACCAATGTGGGCAATTAACCAGCTGAAGACAGTCAATAATACCCAAGATGCATTTCTTCGTCGTCTCTTAGACTTACCAAACTTCACACCAGGATATGTCCTTAGAAGAGAATGTGGAAGAATATCAACTGAACTTAATGCTGTAAAACTCACATTAAGGTTTTGGGTCAGGATTTTAAAAATGGAGGCGAGCAGATTACCACATGCTTGCTTAAACTATCTCTGGAAAGTCACCGCGAAAAAGGAAATAGAAAACAGTTTTACTCAAAATTTAATAAAAATTCTAGACTCTAAGGGATATTCCTTTCTTAAGGGCTGCGAAGACTACTTAGCCATACAAAAAGAATTGCCAGGCATAATTAGAACTACCACAGACCAACTAATTCAAAACGATCAGATGAAAATCACTGATTCAACACACTTTGCTCACTACAAATTTTTGAGTGAATCCTTCATGACAGAGGAGTACCTAAGATTAAATATCTCGCTTCCCAACAAAAGACTAGTTGCACAACATAGAGTTTCATGGCAATTTTTCAGGGAAGAAAGAAAAGACTTCTGGAAAGAAAATGGCCGGAACTGTTTACTTTGTAAGGATCTCATGGATGATAATTTGGTTCACTATTTCTTCCAATGCCCTCTCTTAACAGAAAAACGTACTGAAATCTTCCCAAGCCCTACCTCTGGTCAATTTAAATACCATCGCATATGTCAACTTCTCTCTTCAGCTCTGAATGATGAATTACTGATTGTTAGATACTTTAAGTTCTGCACAGAAGCTGGGCGCATGAGAAAGAATGCAGGGCTAAGGATACTGGAGGATGAACTATCTGTAAATAGGTAACTGAATGTGAGACAAACCTTATTTTGTTGTAAATGTTTCCTCTTCCCTCTCCTCTTGTTGACGTGTAAATACGGCGAATCCTGTATAGGGCGGAATGCCCTAAATAAAGGCTTTTGTTGTTGTTGTTGTTGTATATATATGTTATATAAAGGTATTATTTAAAATGTTATTTTATTTTAAATATATTTCATAGATTCAAATATTCTGTTAAGTCGACCGCCAGAGGTCGCGCTTTCTTAGCCATTTGTTGTTGTTTCCCGATGGCCGGCTCAAACCGTTTGTAAATTATGTAAATAGTTTTGTTTTCTTCTACTACCTGCCTTAAAAGTCAAGTATTTTTTCAGTCTCAATTATGTTATCATATTAATTAAAGGAAATTATGATTCCACCTTTATTTTATTAATATTTTTCAACGACTACAAAGCAATATATAAAAAACATACTCATGTACCTTTCAACAACCTAAGAAAATCTTTTTATTTATGATATATATATCTGCAAAAATATAGAACATTTCACCCATTTATTTGCCAAATAATATATGTTTCAAATATATAGCAGAATGAACACATAGATAGAGATGAATTCCAGAGTTAATATCTATAAAGGCGATTATATATCAAAATATGAAAAAAGAAATTTCCGTTATGTATGTTCAATAGTTGCGCATACCTTTCCACAACATTCTATGTGTCCGGAAGCAACTAGAACTTGATATAATATCAAGTATGAAATAATTTACTGTGATATTTTATACCTCAGAATATGACAATGAGTAAGATAAGAGAATGATTTGCATAGTCTGGGGTCGGAAGTAGATTATGCAAATAAAATAGCAGTAATTTTATTATCTTTAAAAGTCTTACCTCACTCTACACAATAAATATTTCAATAAATTGATAAACATTTCTTTAAAGAAATCAACAATTTACTTTCTTCACGGTAAAACCCCCGTGTCTTAAATATTAAGTAGGTGTGGAATTTTCATTGGATTGATGACTATGGAATAATATTATTTTTTAAAATAACACATGTTCACAGTGTGTGGGGTATTTATAAATTACTGTGTATTTAAAAGCTTTATATCATATAAAACCAAAGTATCACACCAACACAAAAATATTGAAACTAAGCATTCATTCTTTGCTCGCTCTTAAACCTTTCACTATTTATCTAAGGAGATGATTAATTCGTTTGAAACTATATAGAATCTCTTATTTACAGTAACTAACTGAATTCTCCATTATTCGCTCTCTTAAACGTCGTGTTAAAGCGAAGTGGTGCAACTGAGTTTATATCGATCATTTAATAACACGAATTGGAATATTCATATCGCGTGTATACAGCCTTCATTCAGCGTATTTAATTCTCCACAGTTGATTGTTAGTCGTTTCAAATCTTTGTTAGTTTTCCTATTGTTGTGTAGATAGGTAAATATCTTTAATTTAGCGTTTTATTTCGAAACTCCTCAAAATATTATACAATTCGGCTAGTAATAAGTTTTATTAACAAAAAAAAAAAAAAGGTTAACGTACGCTTTAAACCAGAAAATTACTGAGAGAAGTATTTTTTTTTTTTACTTTAATATATATTGTGTGTACACTGAAATGGTTTTGATGGAAGAACCATATATGAATCTGTCAAAAAAAAAAAAAAAAAAAACAATATGTATATTTAAACATTTAGGAATCTAAATGAAATGTGATCCAAATGAAATTGTCTACAAGAAATAAAATGGAATTCTATATTTAAATAGTTTCGAATACGATTTTTCAATTTGTGATATCGAAACACGCAAATTATTGGAAGGGAAAATTTTGCAATTTGAAAAATACTCCTAGATTTAGTAATTGTTTTATATTAAAAACATTTAATGTTCGCTCACTCATTGAACAAAACCAACCTGTATCTTAAAGGATCAATCCATCTTCACCTCTGCACCACTGATTTCTTCTTTTTAAACCGAGGCTGAACTTTATGAAAAACTTAATAAAGTTTCCAGGTTTTCTTCGGTTCAATCTCCTCCTATTGCACTTGAAACTTTTGTCTTATTTTTGAAACACTTTCTAATATCACGTATTTATCGGCGGAGATTGTATAAAAAGGGCTTGTTATATATTCATTAGTGATATAAATTCATTAATAATCTTCCGAATATTGTTATTTAGTTTAAATTGATAAAACTTTAATAAAGTCCTTTATATTAAAATTATATAAACATTACTTTGTAGAGAAAGCTGCTAGAAAGATTAACCAACTTCAGAAATAATAAAGAACATAGACACATACATAAATATTCATAGTATAACAGTGTTTATTTTATACTCTTTTATTGACAATGGAGACTTTCTACCTTTCATATCACTTTAAAATGTTCATTAAAAAAAAAAAAAAAAACAAGGTGTATGTAATAATTTACCGGACTGAGGAAATAAAATATATATTTTTAAAAAAATGATTAATTAAAATTGAGAATGACCTATTAAACTTAGCGTAATACCCCGCTATATGTAATCAAAAAAGGAAATTATTAGAACACCAACTTTTTCTATTTTCAAATAAAGCATACACATACTACTACTCATAACTCAGAGGACCTGTATAATACACCTGAAGAGCTTTAAAATACGGTATTAAAATGTACAACCTACTGGGAGGGTTCCCCCATTTTCCATTTTGGTTAAGGGCAGTAGAGGTGTGGTTTATTTAAAAAGATGAAATTCGTGCTTAAATAGCTTTAAAATTAATTGTTTTATAATTATCAACATCTAGCAACATGCGGTAAAATAAAGAATTTTATTAAAGAAATTTATATTTGTGTGAAGTGAACGTAGTAACCGACGCTTGGCGATTTCTTTATAAATTATTTAATAGAAAAAAGCGCATTTTTTTTTTTTTCAAATAAAAAAAAAAATCCACGATAGAAAGTTTTTTTTTTTTTTTTTCAAAAGTGGTTCAGCGAATTTGTTATTAAAACAACGATAGCTTTTAAATGGAAGAGATAATTTATCTCTAAAAAAAAATGAAAATAAAGACATACCTCTCAAGTCAAAATAGATGCCAACTATGCTGTGCCTATTGATTGTCTTTGCATTCTAACAGATTCGGTTCGGCAATAAGGCCGGTCCCAACACTAGCTTTAACAAATTAAGAACGCGGTTTTGGACAATGACCTTCGTCAATCCAGGATGAACTTTGATTCCGTGAAATCATTAACTATCTTCAGACAACTTTGCATCTATATTTCGGTCACAGAATTGGCCTAGTCACGTTACAAGCTGAAGACATCTTTGTTAAATTCTGAAGATTTAATTAATTCCTTGTCGGTGTCATGAAATCAAGCCTTCACTGCACTGACGAGGACCTTTATACCGAAACCATGGTCTCCGGGGCAGGAATTGTGACAAAGCTGGTGTCGTGGCACCAACCCAATAATCCTAGATAACAGACACAGACAATATATTGAGAATTGATTTTGTATTACATTTTACGTGAGAGGTATCTATGTAAATGTTGGTTCTTATATATAGGAGGTTTTAAAGGTGCTATCTCTTGAAAAAAATAAAAATTCGGATCCTCAAAAATTATTAACATACCTGAAAGTGTTTAAAATAATAAAGTTTAATTATAAAATCGAAGAACTACAGAAAGAGAAATTTTTGAGGATTCCATAGTGTCCTTCAGACCATGCTAACCAGACTTTCAGGAAATCTATATTGTGTCTCAAGTTTTGAACTTAAGTAAAAATATATTTCAGAGAGATCTTCCAGGACATGCTCCAAATTTCTGTAAACGATATGAATTGGTAATTTTTATATATATGTGGAATGAAAGTAATTCAGAGCGATTATCCGTCCATTGAAAAAGGGGGGAAAAATGCAAAGTCGAGTTTTACTTCTCCATCCCGATGATGTGTCATTGCATAAAAAAACTCATTTTCGTTTTATTAGCAAAAACAATGCTCCTTTATTTTCCCAACACTTTTATTCCACCTATAATACTCCCGAATATGAACTTTTATTTTTACCTCAAATTAAAGTATTATAAACAATATGAAGATAATTAAGTTTGACACGAAAATAGAAATTAAAAGAAATTAGGCGAAGTCCCTATGAAACTTTCATTTACTTGCTTTGTTACTTGCTTCGTTAGATAAAAATGAATTCTAGATGCTTTGTTTCAGAAAGGTAATGTTTTTTAAGACATTCATTTTATAAATATAGGGAGGTATTTAATATATATGACTTTACTATTATTATCCAGTTAGTAAGTAACATTTTGATCTTATTTACCTTTATAATGTGCCATCTATATATAAGAAATAAAATCATTAAATGTTTCTTTCTCACATTAACTTCTACTATCTTTACTGTGATGAAAATTTATTTGAAGGGCTTGGTTCATCAGTGGCGAACCCTCCCAACGGTTTCACCAATCTACTTATATAATTGCCTTATTCTGTCTGTTTGAAGTTCACTGTGTGAAGTTCAAGGATAGATTTTGGTCAGAACGGATAAAATAAAAAAAGTGTCAAGGGATGGGAATCGAACCCACGACCTTCCGCTTACCGGGCAGATGCCATGACCACTAGGCCACATGACCACAATTTATAATTGTAACAAATAGTATTTGAATCAAAACATTCAATCGGGTTAAACACGGGCATTGCCCGGGTCATTCGGCTAGTTTAATATATTAGACAATACCAGACCGCTTATTAGAGCTCTTAATACTGTATTGAACACACACACACGATTCGGCTTTTATATTCCACACTGAAGGGCGGTATCTCAGATTACGGTATTCAAGCAAACTATGGACATAAGCTTTTATAGCAGTATAACATGAGCCAAGCCCTTCCTATATTTTTAAACCGCATTAAGGACAGTAGAAGGTTTTTCTATGTATAAAAGAAACATTCGCTTTTCTAAATTCTTTCATTTTTTAAATTTATCTCTAATTATTTCCAAGAGAGGGAGAAAGAACACAACCATCCAACCTTTCATATTAATTGTAAAACTAGTGTGAATAAAAGAATATCAGGAAAACTAGAAATAATAAATAATATGCACACATGTGGTTTTCTATAAATTAAAACAAATATATATTAACTATAGATGGAAATTTTGCCAGGAGGAAATTGATCTAAAGAGACAAGGGTCGCCTCTCCAATTAATAGATGTCGTCTGGTTTTAGACGTCTATTTTGACGGGAGAGGCGACCCTTGTCTCTTTAGATCAATTTCCTCCCGGCAAAATTTCCATCTATATTTTAGCCATAGATATGGCCCAGCCACTTTGCCAGCTAAACACCTCTTTGTCAGATTGTCAAGATTCCATTAGATCCCGTGTGGATCTCGTAGAATAAAGTCCGCCCTAGACTGACGAGGGCCATTAGCCCGAAACCATGGTCTCTAGGTGGACGCTTTTCAGTTTGCCAAAGCTGGTGTTGTGGCTTTGTCACCGACCCGAGGCCGCTAGTTGTGGCGACGGTCAATAGATGGCGTCTGGTTTTAGACGTATATTTTGACGGGAGAGGCGACCCTTGTCTCTTTAGATATATATCAACTGTGATAACATTTAAAAATTTTTTTTTTCAAATTATGACGCAATAGAGTTCAAAATTAATTTCGACCACTTTTTAGTAAAATTTTTTTCAAGAAAATTATTAAAGACATTGGATTTATAAAAGAGGTTCTAATAAATAAACACTCTATATATACCGAGAAAAGATCAAGTAGTGTTTTCCTCTTGATGTGAACACATTGCCCCTTATTCTCTCTTCGAGGTATCAGACGAAATCGCAAAAATAAACGTTTTCTCCCTCAACAACACCTTCAACTTTGGTTTATATTTTTAAACACCTTTTTGATAAAGGAGGGTCTGATTTCTATCTAGATAAAATTTGGATGAACTTGAATAGAAAGTTTCAAAATTTTATAATTGCATTTTCAAATTATCTTCACATACAGTATTTTCTCTCATTCACATCTAATATATTGAATCCAACTCGAAAAATGTAGTAATTATTATTTTGAATTTGCACACGTTTAGATTAGATGTAATAACACGGAGAGATTCTTTTCCGTTTCAAAGTAATTTCAAACATCATACACGTCAAGATTCTATCGATTTTAAAATACCAATTCATATACAAAATTCTAAATTAGTTTAATAAACTCGATTTTAATTAAAATAGATTTGAAATAAGCATTTGGACATTTTTGGCGAAAGAAAATCTTAAATTGGCTTCTATTCAATACTTTGACAGATTGATAATTTTGTTTCTAACCTCACAACCTTAGTTATCCACACAAAACCTTTATGAAGAGTGTGGAATCTCAACAGATCACATCTATTGATCCAGGTTGTCACATTATACCCCGACATCAGCAGGACAGGATTGATATTGCCCTGGCTGAGATTAATGAAGCATCTAACGACCCCTGTATCGGCCGTGACAAAGCTCCTTCACCTCTACGACACACACTTAATGTCAACGACAGATTTAGCCTTGCTGGATGGTCCCACAGTGTTCTACCATGTCGGGGCTCACTTTTACCTCCCATATGTAACCAATGCTGTGTTTGTTATTCATTTATCAAATTCCTATCGGAAGAAATTAGTAATTATTCTGGGATAGTGCACAAGTATTTTCAATTTGTTATTTAGATGTCGCAAGAATTCGATTCAGAGGTATGCTGGCGATGTAACAGGGTTCGAGTTCACACATTACTCATTCTCATTCAATACTCCTCTGATGTTGATAGTTGAGAAATTCTCTTTAGACATTTATTAGTAATATATACCAAAATATTCAAAAATATTGCATTTAAAAATATTTTAAACAGCGCATTTTCTTGTTCTGTTTTACACAAAACGCCTAGAATAGGATCAATTAATAATTTATACTATCTTTGACAAATTCAAGCTAGAACTAACTTTTGTGTTTAATATATTATTCTTCTATAGCTCTTTTCACGGATACTTTCAAGCTTTTCAGGAATTTCATGTTCTGATTTGCTTTTGGGAAGATATCTTAACATCTCTGAAAGTTAAAGTTGTTAGTACTGAAGAGAGTAGATTTAGAAGGTTTTTAGATGGTTGGTTGAATATTTGGAATAGTAGATTTGGAATATTATTTTTTTTTTATTTAAAGATCACGTAGTGGGCTTAGAAATAAACTCATTTCTCTTTAACTGAGTACACACACGAGCTGGCATATATGGATACACCAATAGTATATCTTATTTACTGCCAACATAATTGATGACCACTCGTGATCAAGTTTTAATTTACACAATCCTATATGGATAAAAATATTTAAGAATTAAGAAAGCGAAAAATACATCTCTTTATCGTGAACCTGAAATTATGCTGATTGTACATATTGCCAAACACTTCTTTCTTTTGTACACAGTTCTTTTTTACTCTTTTTTCCCCCTCTCTTTCACATTGTTAATATCATATGACTATCCTATTAACGGCCTAGAATTATTGTATATATAGGTATAGAGAAATGTAAAGGCATACATGTATGACAGTGTCCCTAGGGGGACATAGCGCTTCAAATTGAAATGAAATAATAAAATAATCTGAAAGTTACACGAAATGTGTTCTTTGCTTTCTTAATTTATACCAGTGCACTCACATTTGTACTATTTTTCATATTTAAGGATGTTTAGGAATGTGTGAAATAGTCGCGTTGAATATAATACGACCTCATATTTTAATGTTGCCTAACATGCTTATTTAGTGATTTTGCGTGAAAGCATTGCTCAATACATTATATATTCAATTTATATATATAATTTTACATTCCTAAAAGTATATTTCCATAGTTCTTTCAAAACACCAACTCACTGTTTCTAAAAGTAAATGCAGGTACATAACTATTCAGTCCAATACAATGCTGAAGCTATTGGGGGATTAAAATGGCGAAATCGCTGGGGGAAGATTCACTAATGATGAGTTATGCCCTTCCTCTTCAATTTTTAATCATTGCAGAAAAATATCTATAGCAATAGGTTTTTAATATATATGTTCAAAAGATATCGCTAGAAATATATTTCCAATTTTAGGCGAAAGAGGGCGTCAAGTTGAATATCATATTTTAAATGATAGGCATGTCAAAATTTTACATCTGCTTTTGTTATATGTTAAAACATATAATTATTATAGCTACTTCAGAAAATATATAGTTATATCAATATCAATGATTTATTTAACTTCCCTGAGGAGAGGGACAGCAGGTCACTGAAACGTCGGGTGTTGTATAAATTATTGGTTGATGTGGTGGCTCTTCTGAACCTACTTCCTACCAGCTACGTTATAGTTAAATGACGATATATCCTAAAGGATCCAAGTTGGTGGGTGGAGATTCAGCAAGGTTGGCCGTGCTGGATTCTTCCATGCGCCGTGTCACGGTGAACCAGCACTTTCACTTTCTGACCTCGCTGTAATCACTTGGCCATGTTCTCCAGCTATAGGATATATTTAAAATGTAACTTGCACATTGATATATACAGAATTATAGCAATCATGTACAATGCCCTTTCAAAAGTAGCTTTAAATTAACTTTAAATCGCAGAGAAAGAGAGAAAAGAAGTTCCAAATTTTAGCAAGGAAATACTTATATTTATCACAAATATTAAATGTTTCCCCGAATAAGAATTGAAAGTTTTTTTCTCTTTCAAATTAAATATAAATTTGCGAATATTTTTCAAGTCTTATGATATTGAAATGGAAATAAACTAATGAAGATCATTATCACCATCACCAGCTTCAATACCTTTTTGGAAAATTTGTCCGATTTGATAACTCATCTCCTGGGATATCAAAACCGTCCTTTACTGAGAGTACACAGGTTGGTTTTTGATTGAATTCTCCAACGTTGATATGGCACATTATCATCAACTTGTACATTTGCACTGAAAATATAAACAAAATGTATTGTTTTTAATGTATCTTTAAATGTTCTATTCGGATACCTTCCGGTGAAACTTATAATATAGAATAATTATGTAAAAAGGGGCCCCTGAGACTGGATCCAAAAAATATTCAAATTAAAATATTCGATATTGTTTATAGATATAAAGACAACTTCAGCGTGTCAATTTAAAGTTACGTGGCGCTGAGTTCCCATTTACAAAATAAATAAATAAATACTTCGAAGAAAGTTGGTATTCTATCAATTATCTAATTGAAAAATCGACATGAATTAAATGAATTTTGATCTACACACAATACAAATAATTTTATATGCAACACATATATAGTAGGTATAATATTATAAATAAATGCATTTTGATCTAATATTTACCGTTGTTATCATTTACTCTCCAGGGGGGGGGGGGGGGGGACCTGGGTTTTGTCTATTTTTTATTTTTCTATATAATATTCTTACAATAAATAACCACGTGAAAACATAGTAGAGCTGATTCTCCGCTGAAAGTGTTCTCTCATTTGTGGTCGTTTTAAGTTTGTCGAGTTTACAACTCTTCTCAGGGGGTCGGTGGAAGGGTGGTCTAAACCGTTGGTTTTCGACCCCTACAACCCGGGATCGAATCCCGTATTGGGTACTTTTTTTCTAATTTTAATAATGCTCCGATGGCCCCCCGATTCTTGCAAAAGTCCAACCCCACCAGAGAGTGCAAGTAACCAAACGAGGCTCTGGCATATTTGTAAGTGAAAAGTAGAATTCTTTTCACATGTGTAGATATATGGTGCACTTAGGGTAAAAGCATTCTCCAACTTCTACCCACCATGATTATCATTGCCTGTACCACGTGTACCTGTGATAATAATAAAAGACTGTTCTCTCTTATGATGTGTCGCTGATGGGGGGTTTATCTGGATACCTATGTATATAATTTAATTTGTTTTCTATTTACATTGTAGAGAAATATTATTTGCAACAATTTTTGAGAATTTTTACCTCGAGAGATTTAATATCTTCCAATAAATATTTTTTAGAAAATAGAAAAGTTTAAAACAGCCTTTATGTCTTGAGTAATTGGTTGAGAAGATCATCCGAAATTAAAAGAGGATAATATCTTTTGGATCTTGTTTTTGACGTGAACTATCAAAATAAAATTAAAGAAGAGAAAACGCCAGAAGAAAATTAAGATAGAAAAAGTTGAAAGATAAACAAGCGGCCGTCAAATAGCTATCTAAAATTAAGTTAGAAACTATATAAGATATATATATGGCGAGAGGGAATTGCCCGCATTGCAAGCTTCCCGATTTATTGGGTTCAATCTCAGTCACTTTAACCAAACTATTTTATTATATTTCGGTAAATGTTTTCCTGAATAAGATAAAAATAATTTCATATAAAATGTTACATAGCCTATTTTTTGTTATAAATTTTTATATTAAGTTGTCTATAAATAAATATGTGTATATAAGAAAAAGTATCTTTATTATCACAAATTTAATAATGAACTTTTAGGATTTTATTATTCGGTGATATAAATTTAGTTAGACTTTAAATAAACACGATCCATTAGCGCCGCCATGTGCTATAGGAAATGTGAAGTATTTATGACGTTTATGATTCTTTTAAATAAAAAAAAATATTACTCCCAGAGTCAGACTGGAGATTTGGTCAGTCCATCTTCTTCTGGCTCGTGGTCTTCTCCCTCAATGCGGGATTGTTCAGCGAGGTGGTCCAACTTGACTGGAGTCCTTGACTGCCCTTGTTAATGATCCCGTCCTCAGCAAGAACATATTACTATATATTAAAAATGGCATATCCTGACCAGGAGCACATATGCTTTACAGAAGGCAGAGCGCCATCTGGTGGAACAGAAATCAACTAAACATTGATTTAGCCTGTTCCCTGATATTTGGCCAACCCAATTTTTTATAAATCAAGAAAAGCCATCCACGAACGCGTTTCGCGCTTTTGGCGCTCGTCAGCGTGGAGTACACTGAACCACTGCGACCAAAACATATTTTTTGGTCCCAATGGCTTCCTGAAAAACCAAGAAATGGGTATTTAAGGCCAAACTTGCGTAAATACGCTTAGCACATTAAAAAACGAAAGAAAAAAATGGGTTGGCCAAATATCAGGGAACAGGCTAAATCAATGTTTAGTTGATTTCTGCTCCACCAGATGGCGCTCTGCCTTCTGTAAAGCACATGTGCTCCTGGTCAGGATATGCCATTTTCAATATTGATTTCAACACCTGATCTTTTTTTTTCTTTCGTTTTTTAATACTACTATATATACGTACATATAGTTTAATAGACTCAAATATCAGGAGTCCAGGCGTTCTGAGAAATACCAGTTCTATAGACAGTTCTACTCAATACCAAATTATATCGGTCTGCTACATTAAATTGACGAAATCGCTGGGAGGGTTCACCTCCGATCAATTTCAGTAATGAGAGCACATGATGTCGTTTTATTTTAAAATAAAAACAATAAAAATTTCCAAAAACAGATCCAATTATATATTTATTTTTAAAATACGGCATCATACTCTTATCACTGCGATTCATCAGTGGTGAACCCTCCCGGCGGTTTCGTCAGTTTAATGTAGTAGACCGATAAAATTTGGTGTGTTGGGTTGAACTGCTTGCTGGTAATTCTCAGAACGCCTGGATTCCTAAAATTTGAGCCTATTAGAAATATATACGTATATATAAAATAAAGGTCGCCTCTCCCATCAAAATAGACTTTATAACTAAGCGCCATCTATTGACCGTCTCCGCAAACGCGGACTCGGGTCGGTGTCAACGCTATAACACCAGCTTTGAAAGACCGAGAAGCGCCCACCTAGAAACAATGTTTTCGGTTCAATGGCTCTTGTCAGTCCAGGACGGGCTTTTATTTCATGAGATCCGTTAGTGATCAAATGGAATCTTCACAATCTGTCAAAGAGGTATTTAACTGGTAATGTGACTAGGCCATATATATAAACGAAATATAAATATAATTCGCTGAGAGAAAATTGATCTATACGAAAAAAGGCCGTCTCTCCGTTAGTTATCGTTAGATCTAGAGTCTATTTTGACAGAAGAGGCGGCCTTTATGTTTATAGATCAATATCCCCCGGCAAATATATATCTACAACTATATGCATCAAACATTGCTCATCTGGGAACATTATATGTATATATTCTATATAAATGTTAATAAAGATTCAATAGATGTTTAATATTTTCAACCTATATATTCAAATGTATTTTAAAGTTAATTTTAAATCCAAAGTTCACCAATAATTGGCCAATAAATACATGAAATTTGTGTACCAAATAATTATATTTTTGAAATGCTTTTTCCGAGTATCTTGGTGAAATTTCCATATATATTAGTTTGAGGATAGTTGTATATCAATTCATAAAATATTAACCTCTCTTTATAAATGAGTAGAAACCCCCGGGCCAAATTACACAAAAAGTCATTTTTTGAAAGTTTATTTGTTTCGACTTGGAGAAACTAAAATATATAATTAATTAACTGACTCTCTGAAGTTGCAAATATTAATTAGCTGTTTTTGTGAAAAATAAATCAGCAAAATAAGTCGATCTTTGTGTTTGTTTGTTTGTATGTGATTAGAATAGTTCCCTAAAAATAGTATTGGGAGCAAAGATTTTATTTTTAGCAATTTGTTTATAAAGCAATAGCGGCGCGCGCCATCTATATATTAGAAAGAGAACCATACAGCACAAAAATGCTTCTTTTACAAACATTTAAAAAAAAAACCGTTACAGTCCTTACTGCTATGCAGAATATTGAGAGGGCTTGGCTCATCAGTGGAGACCGTTTCACCAATTTATTCCAACAGACAACTTTTATAGTTCTATTACTGTATTGGACAATTCTGCTTATGTATGCTACACTTTAGGTTAGAATCTTAGTTTTACTATTTTAGAAAACTGTGGACATAAGCTCTTAGGACAGTAGAAACTACTGGAAGGGTTCAATACTAATGAGCCAAGCTCTCCCACTATTATTCATCGCAGTAAGTATAGATCTTTCTTAGTAATTTATTTCCAATCATTATATTAAAAAACAAGAAATGCATAAAGACTGACTATAATATATAAAAACGACACAGTTTCTATGTATCTCGGGTGTGTAGTGTAAATATATTATACATTACTCAAAGAAGGAATCAAAGATTTACGGCGGCAAGTTTCTTTATTGATTCCTTCTTTGAGATGATGTCCGGCGATTCCTTCTTGTGTAATATACATTACTGTTTGACAATTGTCTCAGAAATTGAAATATATCTCACACAAATATATAGAGTTTAAATAAATTTCCTATTATGAATATTTTAGATGGTGAAATAGCCTGACTCGCGCATTTCATGAGAACTTATATATTTTTTTATAATTTTTCTTTCTATATATCTCTCTATCTCTTCTATTTATGTTTCCACAATGTCATCTAACATTTTTTATTTTATTTTATTTCAATTTAAAGCGCTATATCCCCCTAGGGACACTTGCGCTGTCATACATGTATGTCTTTACATTTATCTATATATATATACAATACTTTTAGTCCGGGATATAATAGTCATATGATGTTAACAACGAGAAAAAAGGACTGTACAAAAGAAACAAGTGTTTGGCAATATCTTTATATCCATTTAGAATGGACTCATCTCAGCCCACTCTAGAAAATAGTATATAGGAATTTAACTGGCTTTTCCGCATGGAGTGTTCTCCATTGACGACTCTCACTTCTTGATAAGACAAAATATGGCCATTTGTATATACAATTTGAGACAGTATTCAGAGCGAAAGTTTCTCCTACGGCCCATGGTGCAATGGGGAAGTTAATTGTAAGTACCTGGTTCACTACCGAGGAGCTATCTCTTCTTTTAGAAATGTTTTATACGAGAATGACACATTACGGGAAAGTAAGCTAATATATAATCGAACCTTTCGGGAAATATCATATGCCTTTGTTAAGAGAGCATAAATAAACTAGAGCATATAGCAACCATATTAAAAAAAAGCATAAGCATCCATACTTTAAAATTTCAAATAAGTTTAAAGGAGCCTTTGATACATTTGTTCCAAACATCGCTCAATACTTTTCAATACTGAAGAAGGTGAATGCTTTTCCTTGAAATGTTGGAGCAAAAAAGATTTTCCACTAGCAACCACATGTCAGTGGCTTACTACGTATGATTGCCGGGAATTCCTCTTACTACAGTTGCACACACGATAATGGAAATAACTCTAGTTAACTTATTTGGACAAAATATAAACAATACTGATCGGCCTGAGTAGTTGTACCTCGCAGCAATGCTATCAACACCTCGCCTCCAATCAAACTGTCAACAGGAGAGTTGGCCGGTGTCAACCAAACCACGCGGGGACAGGCGAGCGAGTACAACGGCGCATGCCCAGTCCGGAGGTAGTCGCTAGGAGCGCCCCAGTCCTCCGCTCAGAGCGACCGAGTGAAGAGGTAGGTTGTACCGCGTGGCCAGCATTGATCCGGCGTGCCGGTGTCTACCTCGGCTTGTTTATTGCTCTGCAAGTAGATATGGAGGTGAGAGATAGATCACCGATACAGCGTTACCTTTGTTCTATATCCCGCCTATTCTCCTATAAATACATTTTAGGTGTTTTCCCTAATGGCCCATCAATCTTTACTACCCAAGCCTATATGTTTAGAGATCATAAAAAGTGGCAGTAAAACAATTGGTAGCCCACCTGTTTATACTTTCACCCGTTGGCGGATATTTCAGGCGAAGAGAACCCCCATTTCCTGGAAGTATTGGGACTGAAATTGGATTTTCCCCCTAAATTTTGACATAGATTGATCGAAAATATCTTCTTTTAACTTATCGGGATAGCATAATTTTCATTCAAAGGTTTCCGGTCTCAATTCAGTTTGATAATCAACATTTATTTTAAAAGATTCATAGATTTATTTCTATATTAGAGTGTTAATAACCATTTAAATATACATTGATGTTGAAGCCAGGTTTCAAATTGAGTTTTATTGACAGCTTCTATAGTATTGGAATCATGCCACTTGCGGAATTGAACTATAGTAGTAAGTTGTGTGTAACACTTGTTAGATGATATCTCTATATAACTCGGTCATACTCATTAATATTCTATAATGGTGGGGGAATGACACATGTAGGGTATTGACAGAATTCTGTCATGTCACGCTCTAAGCACCAGGCTTAGAATGCTTCGAATTATTTATTCCATCCGAAATATAAAAAAATATCAGAGATGTGTTTGATATTGTATTATGTGTTATTGTTGATCTCTATCTCTTTCGTTTTGAAATGTTTTTTTACTTGTTGAGTTGTTGCCAGAGTCAATGACCCTTGTTTCAGATTGTTCCTAACCATGTATACTCTCGCCCTGAATTTTTACTGATAACGACAATGTTATTTTATTTTGATGGATCCTTGATACAAGGTTGATAGAGTTATCACTGATTTTCTCATAATAAGTGTTCCTTGTTGTTACTCCATTTTTAGAAGAGAATATTGGCAGAAATGTGTATGAGTACTGTGGAGAGTGTTGATACCTATTAAGGAATGATTGGGAAACATGTGGGTCTTTAAATCATATGTGTTTGTTCAATAAAGGTAGGTCGATGCTACCTGTTTCACATTATATTCGACACGTTTTATCAACATGTTTTGAGTTGGGATGTATACCTTCGAACTTTATGTTGTTTCTAGTTTTAATATTTTATGATATGTTTACTTTTATTGCAGGGCTATAACATGCACGTGTTATTGATTTGAATAATAAGTTTCGGAAATGTTGATTCGTGTCGAGAACTATGCTAAAATGGTAAATGCTTCTCTCTTAAATAATAATATTTGATCTTTCATTATATAATTTTTGATATATTTGAGATTTATGGCTAGGCAACATATTAATGTTAATCCTAAATAGTGAAATATCTTTCATATATTGTTAAGAGATGTAGGGTTTTACCACATGTTTGATTCTAAATAATTGAATTTCTATCATGTTGTGAGTTGTAATGTAGGATTATTCCACACATGTTGATTATAGATCTAAATATTGGAATTTTATTTCTTGTTGAGATGTAAGAACACACATGTTTGATGTAATAATATTTTTGTCATGTTGACTTGAGATATAATTCTGCACACATGTTCCAAGTTTTTATTGAATAGTTTCTGACATCTTCCGAGTTAATAGAGAAGGAGCCAATGCTCTGTGCTATGTGTGTTGTTTCCATTTTAACTATTACCGCAACTTTAACGATGAGTTAATGAAACTGATTTATTATCACAGTGGGTAATCACAGTGACTAATTTTAGTACTTATTGCTTTGAAAATATCAGTAATATTTATTTATTTCACAGATTCTCAAAAATAAATTCACAAATTAAAATTTAATAAATTATACCCATTATATATATTATATTAATTAATAATCATATTTTAGATCGAATATAAAATAAAACCTTTTATTTATACACAATAAATATAACATAAGTATAAAAAATCCAATATTTCGCTAGGCTGTACGCCTATCTTTGTCAGGGTTTTTTTTATATTTTGAAATGTTTTAGTTAATCACGCGATGCCTTCACGCGACAAAATATAAAATATTTTCAAAATGCACTCTGTGGCTGAAATATCATATATATATGCAAATTTATATAAAAATAGACGATGTATGTATTATATAAATGGAGAATATTTTTGTGTAGTTTCTATAAAGGTAAAATAAAAATATGGAGAGGATATTCTTTTTGTAGGCTTTAATGATGAAACAAATATATGAATTGTAAATTTCTATTTATTAGATTCTCAAATCAATTGAAATAATTTAGTCTGCGTGTGTAAAAAATAAATGAATTTAAAAGATAATAAAAGTTTTAAAACTAGAAACTACCATCACTTTGGGAGAAAAATAATAAAACTTTATTTTAAAATTTCAAAACTGTAAAAAGTAGAGAGAATAAAGATAGACATTTTGGAATCTATATATAGATAATATCGTAAGCAATATTGGTTTTTGTATTGGGTTATACCGCCTGAAAAAGTTAATTCACTTGAAACATGTGACACAAATAAAATACATTTAATCTAGTTTTCAATTCTTATATTTTTATTCTTCTATTTTAAATTTCATTATGCCAAAAAGAATCTATAAAAAAATACCTAAAAAGCAATATAAAATTAATTTGGAAGACGTCCTTTTAGTAAGATAAATAATTTATAAAAACTATCCTTTCATGTAAAATAGTTTAGGAAAAATAAATATGTGTAAAATAAAACCTCATTAATTTAAAAAATTAATTATAACAATTCATATAATAATTATCAACATATTTGCACACAGATTAATAATGTAATTTGAAAGGTGTGAAAACTTATATCTTCACCTGATTTAATCTTTAGTTCTAGATATATATATAGGCGAAGCACCCCAATATAATATTACATAGCGGAATATGGAAGATTGAACTTGTCAAACTGCTGAGAGACTTCATCACAGACAGGAGACCTCTTATCACCGTTATCATTACAGTAAGGGCAGTATATATTCAAATGTCGTTCTACAATCATAGGCCGCATTATATTGTATTATAAATTACTTTATATTCACGAACGGAGAAATATGTCCAGGGTAGCCTAGTGGGCATGGCATCTGCCCGGTAAGCGGAACACTGTGGGTTCGTATCCCATCCCTGGACTCTTTTATTTTTCCGTTTATCATTACTCTTCACAATTCATCCTTTCATACCTTATCCCTAAGGTTGGAAATAATCGTTGTTTCTCCTTGAAATGGATTTCGATTTTTCTTTCAAAAGAAACACATGCGGAATATTTTTTAAAATGTCGTTCTACAATAAAATATAGTGTTATTTCTCGAATTACAAATAAAGGTTAATTAATTTAAATAACCTGGATATTAATTAAACAAATGCTACAAGTTTCTGGAGATGAGTTTCATTATCAATAAATATAAAGAAACTCTATCCAGAAACCTCTGTAGCATTTGTTTAATTAAATAAAGATTAATAATTCGTAAAAGTGTAAAGTAAACGGATATTATAAATACAAATTACTAATTCCGTACTTTATCCATGATACACTGACATAAGACATAAAGTCTGATCATGAAGTAGATTAATATTATAATCCCTTCGGTAAAAATATAAATAAAAGACAAATCTCTCTGAGGGAGAAATATCCTTTTTGTTATAAATACAAGCATTCGGGCTTATAACTGCTCTTCAACAGGTGTTTTTTCTGTGTTTTTCTGTTTTTGTATGTATATATTTATATGGATTTATTTACTTTCTAAGTTTTTTAGTATCGTAATTATACATACCAGTCGAAAGGCAGTTACGCCCGAAAGTTGTCGTTATAAGAAAAAATAAACTCTTCTATCAGGTAATTGTCTTTTTTTTTATAATATTGGAGGTTTGCCAAGTGTATTCAGTGAGTAGACACGTAGCTATATATATATAAAATTCAGTACGAGACCTATGCATTTACCAGATGCCAGAGTCTTTTGGTTACTTTCACTCCTTGCTGGAATTGCACTTTCTCAAGAATTGATCGCCGTTGGAGCAAGATTCAAAAGATTATTTAAAGATTAAAAATAAGAATTTTCTATCCAAATGTATTTCTAAAGATGTATCCAGTGGCATAGATACTCAAGTTTGTCATACCAATGTATTGAAATTGAAGTTTGATTTTATCAGAATCAAAACACTTTAAGGTTTTTAAAATTTATTTTACAATATATTTAATAGAACTTATATTATGGATAAATATAAAATAAAACATATAAAAATCCAATTTTTCGAGAGGCTTCTCGCCAATCTTTTTGAGGTATCTTTAATTTTGAAAGTTGTTTTGGTTAAATTTGCGGTATCTACACGCTACTGCATATAAAGGATTTACAAATCCCTCAATGAAAAACATTTTGAATATTATAAGCTATTAAATATATGAATATATACATTCCAAAAATATTTAATATATATTCTATATATATAATGAGAGAGAAATAATATAATGAATATAATGAAACTTTTAAATGAAATATTAAAAACTATAAGTATATTAAAGGTTACGTATATATAAACTGTGAATATAAGGAATGGATATCAAATATTCTATTTATATTGTTATCTTCTATTGATATCCAAATTTATAAACATAGTATTGAATGTTCATCCTGAATATAATTTGTGTATGTGCACAAATATAATAACTGCCTTTCGGTATAACATTCAATAATTTCATATGTTTATTCAACATGTTTGTGTATTTTATTCCAGAATATTTAATATGCATTGCCACTATATTGTGGAGCTGATGAAGAGCTAGAGAATGCAGTCGGTGTAAAATAGCTATCTAGGAAGAAGAGAGATATTGTTGCCCACTCTGTCAGATCCTCTAACACGGTTGACTGCTTCCTCTCAGGTGGGCAAAGACCTTCCTTATTGGTTTCTTACAAGCTCTGAGGGGACCGTTCCTAAAATATCACGTTATCGCGTAACTCTAGTTCACATATCTCATCTATCTAATTCATTTATATAATATATAAAACCTGTATATTTTGTGTATGTCTTTGGGTTTTATTACCTGGCTGTTCTTCTGACACCTAAGTCTTCTTGGTTTAATTTACAATGCCAGTGGACGTCCAATTCATGAGGTGGCGCCAGGCAATATTTTCTTGTGAGATTCTCTAGCCCTTGACTATTGATTATCCAAGCCGTTCCCAACTATTTGTTTCATATTCCCTGTACTAATTGTAGGAAATGGCAGATTGGGTAGTTTCTTAAATTAACAAAATGTGAACATTCTAAGATTAGGTTCCATTGAAAATGAGAACAGCGGATTGCCAAAACGCTGGAAATAAAGAAAGATTTTAGTGAATAATTGTTCAAATGTAGAGAAAATTGATTTTATTTCGCTATCTCCCCCTAGAGACACTTGCACTACAAAGGTAAACTAAACATGAGAGAGAGAGAGAGAGAGAGAGAGAGAGAGAGAGAGAGAGAGAGAGAGAGAGAGAGAGAGAGAGAGAGAGAGAGAGAGAGAGAGAGAGAGAGAGAGAGAGAGAGAGAGAGAATTGACAATTGAAACACTTTTATTGACGTCTAGTCAATTTTTACAAAATGATTATGACAAAAGTAATGAAGAAATAATGGGAATTTACAATGATTTTAGGAGCTAGAGAGGCTCCACCACCTTGATAGGGTTCTCCTCCAGACAAGGAGGGGGTCTTCTT
Organism: Cordylochernes scorpioides; assembly: GCA_030710605.1. NCBI lineage: Eukaryota > Metazoa > Arthropoda > Arachnida > Pseudoscorpiones > Chernetidae > Cordylochernes > Cordylochernes scorpioides. The sequence continues at coordinate 89,477,692 of CP092864.1, read as the reverse complement.
GGACTCCCCGCATCTCCAGGCCCAGGAAGTACTTGTAGATGCGGGTCTTGGCGGACGCCATGATGGCCAGGGCGTCGTCCTCCAGGTCATGCCCGAAGATCCAGCTTTGCAGGTCAGGAGGCCGTTGGAGGATGGTGAAGGCCTCCAGGATGACAGGCCTGATCCGACTACAGGACCAGTAGCGGTGGGCCAGTGATAGGTCTACGGACCCACAGGCGATGCAGGACTCCCGGGCTGAGGCCGGATGCGCTGGATGGGGAAGGGCGTGAAGGGCCAGCCGCACGGCAACGTCGGCATTGTGCCCCGAGAAGGCACCTCGCCGGAGAGAAGGCCAGCTGATGGAGATGGGGATGCTGACGTGGGGAAGCCACCGGGCTAGCAGCTGGGTGATGGGCAGTGCAGCCAGGCGTGGACGTTCTAGCATGCGGCGGGCAGTGCGGGTGGTTAGGCGCTGGAACGCAGTGGCCGTCCCGCGCAGCACGATGCCGTCCTTGATGTTGTCAACCCGGTGGGTGTGGTTCCGGTTTTCCTCCACAATCCGGCTGCAGAAGGTGGTGAGTGCCGCGATGTCAGCGAGGGCGGCGCGGGTGGTGCGCAGAGGGAGAGATGAAGAGCTGGTGAGATCGCCAACGCGCATTCCCGCCCACCGCGATGCGACCAAAAGATCTGGAGGCCGGAGGAACCTGGAGTCCCCGATGATATGGAGCTCCTGAAGCTGATGTGGCGGCAGCACCCGGTGGTTCAGCTCCAATATCTCCGAGACGGCCTCCCAGAGCTTGAGGAGCCTGCGGCGCCGAGGTGGATGCCATGTCCCAGATGTTGGAGGGGTCAGCCACGTCCCACTCACAGCGAGCCAAGAGTAGGCGTTGAGGCCTCCGCGCAGCGCTGTCTGAACGCCCCTCAAGCACGCCAGGCGAAGCTGCGTTCTAATGTCGAGAAGTCCGAAGCCGCCCACGGAGACTGGCCTAGCAAGAACGCCGCCCGGCAACCAGGTAGTACGCCGAGGTCCCCAGACAAAGCGCACTAGTCGGGCTTGCAGCTTGGCGATGGTGGAGTCTGTGGGCAGGTAGCCGTGAAGATGGTGCACCACGGCGGACAACACCAGCGAGTTGGCGGCTCTGGCTCGACCGACTAAGGAGAGGCCGCGGGTGAAGGGGACCCACCTCGCCACAGCACTCTCGAGCAGTGCAAGGAGATGTTGTTCCTGGGCGGAGGATGACACTGCAGGTGTTAAGTTGCAGCCCAGTACCCGGATCTGCTCCGATGTCCAGGAGATGCCAAGCTGCGTGTCGGTGCGGGCCCGCCAGGCGCCGCACCATAGGCCTTTACACTTCGCAAAGTTGACGCCTATTCCCGAAGCGCGCCGGAAGTCCTCGAAGATGATTCTCACCACGTCGAAGAGCTCGTCGCGCCTGATGAGCAGCACGATGTCGTCGGCGTAGGCGAGGACGTTTCCGGGGCCGAGCGCACGCTCGAGGCGCACCAGGAGAGGGCCAGTGGCGAGGCTAAACAAAGCGGCGCTGATGGCACAGCCCTGCCTCACCCCGTTCAGCAGATGGAAGGGCTTTGTGTGGAGTCCTCCGGCCCGCACCGCCGCATCCGCCCCGGCATACAGGAGGAGGAACCACTCAACGAAGGCAGGAGGCAGCCGCAGAGAGACCATCAGGGACACCAGAAAGCAGCGGTCCAGGGTGTCGAAGGCCGACTCTAGGTCCGTTGAGATGACAGCCAGCTCCGACCCGTTCCTCGTAGCCAAGTCGATCTCGTCGGCTACTCGCGCCACGTTCCAACTGGGAGACCTTCCCGGAACAGCGTATGTCTGGCACCGAGGCACCAGGGCGGGAAGATGGGGCCGCAGACGCTGGAGGAGGATGTTGCCCAGGACGCGGTAGTCAGCTGTGGGGAGCGAAATCGGCCTGTAACCGCTGAGCCCAGGGCCGCCGTTGGACTTGGGGACGAGGCAGATGGTGCTGCGCCTGATCGATGAAGGCAGGGCCCCGCGGAGTTTGGAGGCCTCGAAGACGCGCCTGAGAGCCTCTACGAAGAAGTCTTCGTAGGTGATGAGAAACTCGCAGGGCAATTCGTCCCACCCGGGAGCCTTTCCGAGCGGTAGTCGGCGGATGGCCGCCGCGATATCTGCGCCTGTGATGTCAGGGCGGGTCAGTGGATCATCCTCTTCCAGGGTGAGGGTGGTGGTCGTCCCCCGGATGAACTCAGCGGCGGCGATGGGGTCGCCGGATTCACAGGCAAAGCGGCGCTGGTAGACGGAGTATGCCCGTCGTCGCAGCTCCCCGCCGTCGATGACGCTCCCATCTTCATCCCGGATGGTCGTGCCAGCGGGCCTTCGGACGCGAAGCGAGCGCACAAGGTCGGGCAGCGATGGGTAGTCGGCGGCTGAAGATGCTGCCTCCAGTCTGGCCTGCAGATACCGCCTGGCGCGCGAGATGTGGTCGTCATCTGCGACGCGTGGGACATGGAGGGATCTCACCTCCGCCAGGAGTTCGGCCTTGATCTTGGACCATCTAATCCAAAGAGCTTCGCTGGACATGTCCGCAATAGATCCAGATGTTCTTTCTATTGTTGCCAACAGATGTTCATCCACCAGAGCCGAACGAAGCATGGCGGCCACGCAGGGCTGGCGAGGGGAATGAGGCGAGCCCATCTGGGTGAGGATAGCTCGATGGTCAGAGAGCCTGTAGTAGATGGTCTTGTACAGTGTCACTCTCTCCAGGAGTCTCGATGGCAAGAGAATTCTGTCCAGGCGAGCTGCGTCAACCCGACTCCTGCAGCTGGCCACTCTGGTTGGAAGGTGTTCGGCGTCGAAGAGGGTGGCAACATCAACGAGGGCTGTCTGGTCCATTAGCTCCGTGAGGGCCTCCACCGAGCCGGATGTTATGTCGCTCGGGCTCTGCTCGTCGATGTTGAGATCACCCACCACCCAGGCGTCCTCCTGGATCGCGGCTGCTGTTATGGACTCCAGCTGCTCAAGCCGCTCGCGAGGAATGTGTGACAAGTGACAGTTGATGACACGCACTTCCTGGCCTCGGACGTCGATGGAGACGATGGAGATGTTTCCCGGCCACAGGACGCGCTGCCGCAGGACAGCGACCCCCGGCGCGAAGAAGCAGGCGAGGCCCGAACCCCTGAGGGCTGCGGGGGGGCACGGTGGCGGCGCTGTAGCCCAGGCACAGATGTTGAATGGGATCCAGCGACGAGGTGTTGGTCTCCTGAATAAAGGCGACGTCTACGCGATGTTGGCGCAGGAAGTGACAGAGCTCAATGCTCCTCTCGCGAGCGGCGAGCCCGCGGGCGTTGATGGAAGCCAGACGGAAGCTCATTGGGCGCTCCTCGTCTGGGCACGAACGTCCGATAGGCGCTTGTAGAGAGCGCAGTTGGAGTCGGGCAGGGCGTCGATCAGCTCCTGGGCAGTATTGTTGAGGGCGGTTAACTGCTCGCTCCCGATCTTGTTTATCAGGCTCTTCAGACCGGGGACTGAGGCTAGTGCGTCCAAGACTTCTTCTCTTTCAAGCCCTTCGAGCCCAGACTTGTCCAAGATGTTGCTGTGAATGCGCTCAAGGAGTTCGTTGAGCTGGGTCCGGGTCACGTTGGACTTTTTATGCGTCTTCCGAGCGCCACCACGGCACTGCTTTGATGTAGGAGGGACTGGGTCCACAGAAGCCGTAGGTAGGGTCTCTGGAGCAGGTGCAGGAGCTGCAGGTGGAGCTGGTGATGTAGCTGGGGTTGGTGGTGCTGCGGGTGGTTCTGGTGTTACATCTGGGATCAGAGCAGCTGTCGATGATGGACCTGCGGCTGGCGTTGGTACTGGAGCAGGCATGACGTTCGAGGAGGAGGGCTGCCTTCCTCCGGCGTTATTTGGACCAGCGGGGGAATCCAGGTGTAGAAGCAGGTTAGCTTCTTGGACACCAGTCTTCCGGGGGCAGTTGGCACGCTTGTGCCCGTGCTTATAGCATAAGGAGCACCTGATACCATAGGTGACGTACACGTGGCTAGTCACTCCTTTGGCTTTGATATTGAGACGGGCTGGGATGTGTGAGAGCTTCACACCGTCTCGGAGAGTGATGAAGGCCTCACGCCGTGCGTCAGCCCAGTATGACTCGCCCAGCTCCTTCATTTTCTGGACGATGGATGTTATCTGTCCGAAGGGCTGCAGGGCTGCCACGAGGTCCAGGTTTTCAACGAAGAACGGAACGTTCCCGAACATGATCCGTTCAGCCCGCTTCTTCAGTGGTGTAGCTCGCAGGAGGGCGTCCTCGATCTCCAGCCCATCCTCCACGAGCTTGTCGGCTTGCTGGACACCGGAGAGGCCGACCAGGAATTGCCCCTCCATCTTCGTCAGCTGGTAGACGGTGCCCTTGCCCAGCTTGGCTTCCAGCGCCAGGAAGTACTGGTCCTCGGTGAAGTCTGGGCAGAACTCCAGGTAGACACACTGGTCCGCCTGCATCGCTGCCGACCTGGCTCGGAAGGTCGCCTGCTTCTGCCTGGTGGTCTGGCATTCGCGCACCCTGCTGGCCCTTGGCGTGACTCGTGGCCTGCTGCTGTTGGGAGCGATCCTCGGTGCCTGGACGCATCCCTTTTTGGCCCCCGAGTTGACATGGTCAGGGTCATGTGGCCTTTTCTTAGAGCCTCCCACTGTGGTGAAGATTCCATCTTCGCCATCGGGAAGCTGGTCGTTCAGTTCCGGGCAATCAGCCCAATTGCGGCGAGAATTTGCATGTCCGCCGTCCGCCGCCGGCTCAGAATTTGCATCTTTACGATTGTTTGAATCAGAAAGGCTTTCAGCCATATCTGATTCATTTGCCGATATTTCGGTGGAGCCTTGAGGGTTTTCTATGGAGTTCATATGGGCTTGCAGCCCATTCTTCTGGCTTTCAGCCAATACCCCAAAGGGGTTATTAGTCTCCATGGCCTCCATCTCAAACTCAAAAAAACGCGGAGCTCGCGCGCCGCGTGGCCGCACGGCCGAGAGAGAGAGAGAGAGAGAGAGAGAGAGAGAGAGAGAGAGAGAGAGGAAAGAAAGAAAGATATCTGAAATATGAACAAGTATTAGTATGCAAGTTTTAGTTAGATGAAAAGAGAAAAATATCAATCCAATTGAAATATGTACAATAATTATTTGCAAGTTTTAGGTAGATGAAAATAGAATAAATATCAACACAATTTAAATATGTACAAAGGGTTGTTATGCAAATATGTTTAAATGAAATCAAATTTCAAAGTATTGTGTGTATTCGAGGAAACAATTTACATATTGAATAAAGTTTTAAGGAATATTTTATAATAAAAAATATGCAATATTTTAGATAATTATTCATTTAAAACTATGCTAAACAGAGGTAATTTCTAAATAAAAGTGTTTAAAAGGTATAACAAAATATTACAACTACTAATATTCTAAACAAGTTATGTAGAGATCGCAAATTTTATTTTAAAGTAACACTTAAGAATTGATAACTATATCGGAAACTAAGTTTGCCGAATAAATCTGCACAAATAAATTTCAAACATTACATCTAACTACCATTTGACAACAGATAATGTATGGCTATACATGTAAACTCAGCATAAAATATTTAGCTTATTTCCTGATAGTTAAAATGGTGGCAAATTAGACCTAATTGCTATTATTGCTATCCATTTAACCATCCAATAACATATTTAAACAACTCGCCTACTCCCAATTTAATACTTCACAATATTGATGGGAATTGATTTACTGGAAATGTAATTAATTATTGATCGATTCTTTGTTAATATTCGATAAGTAATTATAATAAAGCTTTCGATTAGAATTAAGCTCTCAGAAGTTTAATAATAGTATAATGAGAGAGAGAGAGATTATAAGATAAAATAGGGGGGAGAATCTCTATTCACATACTGCGTATAAATATATGAATGTATTTATTTATATTGTGATATATGTATATATAAAAATAAAGAAGGCATCTCTTGACCACGAGCACATGTGCTTTTTTAGATGGCAGAGTGCCATCTAGATCTTTTTGCTCCACTAGATGGCGCTCTGCCATCTAAAAAAGCACATGTACTCGTGGTCAGGAGATGCCTTCTTTATTTTTAATATCAACACCTGACCACTTATCTTTTTTTTTTTTCTATATTTTTTTTCATATGTATATATATATTTCTTGATGCAAGCATTCATATTCTATTCTTCCTATTCACATACAGCATATAAATATATCCATATTAATGTATTTTTATATTTATATAAGGTGATATAGGTATAAATGTATTTATATATATATACATATTTCTTGATACAAATATTTATATTTATTTCTTGATGTAAGCATTTATATATATTACTCGATATAAATATTTCTATATATTTATTCAGCCCTTAAAGATAGTTTCCCCCTTAATACCTAAGCCAGGATACCCCCTTCTAATTACTCGGATATATTAGCAGAATGGTCCGAACAATTATTATAGATATTTGGCAGAGAGACTGGGGAAATCGCTTGAAGGGTTCACCGCTGATGAGCCAGGTCCTTATAATATTTTCCCATCGCACTGAAAACAGCAGAGACTTTGTTTGAAGGAATCGTGCTGGATATTTTCCTTTCACTTATTCCTAGAGGGATGGTATACGCAAGTATGCGAGCTTTTCTTGTTAACGACAGGTTCACACGGATTCAATGATAATTAGATTGGAGATGAAATAGAGAATCCAAAATAGAAAGGTACATGATGCAGAGATATAACATTAAAATATCCATAATATTTGCAGCGGAAAATTCGCTCTATATTCGATTGACAAGGTAACAAAGACTATGTGAATATTAAATGAAGTGAGAATAGGATTCTAAAGGCTCTTTAATTGACTACTTGAATTTTACTTCTTTAGTTCTTTTTATCTGAAGGTTTTATAGAAGATATTCGAAGTATTCCTTAAATTGTTTTCTAGAACGTCCTATTCTTCTTCCAGTTGGGTTGTAGAAGGAAGAGATCACTTGGAAATGTGGAAGTTTACAAATAAAAGAAAATTATTCTGTGAATGATAATTATTCTTTGAATTGTGTAGTTTTATATTTAAATATATTTTAGGTCTACCTACCTATAAGTAAATATTCAATTTTATGAATAAAACATATTTCAATTGGAATATTTCTATGGAAAAAAAAACGATCACTCTCCTCAGTTGAATAATTTTCTTAAATATTTCGAGGTGACTAAAAAAAGGAATGGAAGGGATACAACGGTTAGATCTGACATGAACGATTTATCTATTGGAAGATCATTCTTATTATATCGGAAATGACTGTTCTTGCGAAGGCTTCTCAACATACAGGTAGTGGCCACCTCTAGGAGAGGCCAGGTCTATCCAGAGCGGTCTCTCACGAGAGGTTCTACTCCGCCAAGAAGGAAGGCAAACGGGCGGATCCAGGCCAAATTCCAGTGCGGCACATATTTCTGACTCCTGGAGCGACTTTAAATGATCCCGGTGTCACTGGGTCTTGCGACAGACCCCAGCGAGACAATGCCCGTCGTGCTTTCAATCAGTAACGGCCCAGTTCCTTTTGTGATGAAATTCCTCTTTCATTCTCTTTCTGTGTATTAATAAAAACGCCTAGAAATTCCATGCAGAGTTATGTAAATTGAATTTTTAAACTATTACGCTCATTTTGCTTCAGTAATTTTGATGTAAGGTTAAATTGCAGAGAGACTGGTAATATAAATAAAAATCTAAAAGGCTTTTACAATTGGAATTGTTCATTTAAAAAAGGGCGAGCTCCGGCTCTTCGACTAGACGCGTTATAAAGCTGAGGTTTAGGAATAGATTTATTGGAAAATGACATAACTTACACAGCGAATTCATCTATTAAATCGCCTAACCTTGTGCTGCTCGGTTTAAATACCATAGTTCACATACCAAGTGTTTTAACCTTGAAAAATGTCATTACTATAATACTGCTTTTATTGATGTTATTTTAATATATATTAAGTATTTAGTATATAAACTAAATATGGCGCATATATATGTATATTTATTCCGACAGATGGAGCAAGCCGTCAACAAATTTTTGTTGTGCGTTCAGGAGACTTTTTACATATATTCAACAACCTTATTGCACTTTTACTTGAACTACTTTTCACATAATTTGAATTGGGTTCAATCTCCAAATCTCTTGAATATATAAAAATATCTAAACAGTTTGGATAAATAAAACCTATTGGTGTTAAGACATCAACATTATGGTTTTATATGCATAATGGATAAAATACCAGGTCTATTAGTATGAAACGCGAAAATGGCTGCCAGAGGGCGCTATGCAACTTTATTTGAGCCGACGGTGGCGCTGTTGAAGGCATTTTGTTTTTTGACTCACGTGGCATCAGCATGCGTGCAGTTTTAGAAAAATTCAAATCGTGGAAAATTTCTGGAGCCCGTGGAAAATAGTGATTTCAGAGCCAAAAAGTGCCCAATTGCGGGAAGTTTTGTTGTTCGCCTTCAACTGGAAGAAAAGTGCCACTGAAGCGCACTGAATGCTCGAGGAAGTTCACGGCGACCACACTCTGAGCAAATCACCGTGTTACAGGTGGTTTAAAAAATTCCAAAGTGGCGATTTAGAACTTGATAATGAACCACGTGGAAAACCGCACCAAAAGTTCGAGGACGCTTAACTGCAAGCTTTGTTGGATGACGACAGTACCCAAACGCAGGAGAAACTCGCGAAACAGCTCCAGGTGTCTCAAGGTTCTGTTTCCCTACGTTTAAACAGCCTCAGAATGACCCAAAAGCTTTCCAGATAGGTCCCCCACGAGTTGAGCGAAAGGCAGCAAGAACGGCGTCTGGTAACCTGCGAAGGGCTGCTCGCCAGGCATGAAAAGAAGTCATTTTTGCACCGAATCGTAACTTTTGATGAGAAATCGATCCACTTCAGCAATCCTATGCGCCAAAAGTCGTGGGGCCTGCTCGGCCAATTTCCAAAACGGAAGCCTAGGCCCAATCGCTTAGGAAAAAAGGCAATGCTTTGCGTATGGTGGGACCAGACCGGCGTAGTTTATTTCAAGCTCCTGAAACCTGGCGAAACGGTCAGTACTAGTCGCTACGAACAACAAATGCACAGTTTGAGAGAGGCATTGAATGAAAAAAGACCGGAATTGCGTGAAAAGCACAACAAGCTGATACTGCAGCATGACAACGCTCCAGCCCACAACGCTACAGTGGTCAAAAACACCATAAAAGACTTGGGCTGGGAACTCTTACCCCACCCGCCGTACTCACCAGACTTAGCGCCGTCGGACTACCACCTTTTCACATCTTTAGGACACGCCCTAAAAAAAACAGGAATTTTCGAACTCGGACATACTCCGAAAATGGCTTGTTGACTGGTTCGACTCAAAAGGAATAGAATTTTAAAGACAAGGAATTCGAAAATTGCCTGAAAGGTGGTCCGAGTGTATAGCTAATCAGGGCAATTACTTTGAATAAAAAAAATTTTGTTGTATGGAATTGGTGAACTTTTGAATTCACTGAAAATTTTCGCGTTTCATACTAATAGACCTGGTAAACTTGTTATTTATTAATTATTACATTTATTTGATCAAGTTTAGGCTATCATACAGATGTAATTAATATTCTCTATGAAATAAATAAATAAATATAAAATGTTTTATATATAAAGGTTACAGAAGGTATTGGAAAACGTTTTATATTTTGTTGTTTTTTACTAAACATAAGGCTATAATTGAGAGATGTGAACAAAGACTGCAATATATTAGAATTCCATTATATAGATACTAGACGAATGGCCCGGGCAACGCCCGGGGTTTACCCGAGTGCGAATATATTTTAAAAACGTTGTCTTGGGTGGTCGCTATTGACAGGGTGGTCTGTATAGACAGGTGGATGTATCACACAGCTGATAACAGGGTTGTCTAGAGTGGTCGCTATAGACAGGGTGGTGGTCGCTATTGACAGGGTGGTCTGTATAGACAGGTGGATGTATCACACAGCTGATAACAGGGTTGCCTAAAGTGACCGCTAAAGACAGGGTGGTCTGTATAGACAGGTGGATGTATCACACAGCTGATAACAGGGTTGCTTAAAGTGACCGCTATAGACAGGGTGGTCTGTATAGACAGTTGGATGTAGCACACTGCTGATAACAGGGGTGTCCAGAGTGGCCGCTATAGACAGGGTGGTCTGTATAGACAGGTGGATGTATCACACAGCTGATAACAGGGTCGTCTAGAGTGGCCGCTATAGACAACGCTAGAAAATCACTCTACTCGTACGCGCAAGTCCGTAGCGCTTCAGTTTCCATGGAGCTACCACTGGTGAACGTGTCCACTTGCGAACTCCGTTCTGTAATTCGTTTTTTCACAGCGAAAAATGAAACTGCGGTCAATATTCATCGCAGTTTAGTGTCAGTGTATGGTGAAGGATGTATGAGCATCCAAATGGTTCGCGATGGCGTTCATGGTTCTTGGAAGGACGGCAAAACGTGCATGATGACGAGCGAAGCGACAGGCCCGTTACTGCTACGGACAATGCAGCCGTGGCTGCTGTTCGGAATGTGGTGGAAGCAAATCGCCGCGTCACCATTGACGAAATAATGATTCGACTGCCTCCTGGAATCGAAATTGGATGCTCTTCGATTGGAACAATCATGGAATTTTTCTAGAGGTGAAAATGAATAAAAATAAAACAGTGGGAAGAAAAATTCAGATTGATAAAACGGATGAAAGAGTATGAAGAAATAAAGAAAACAGCTCAATATAAAAAAGGTATGACGCGCCAGTGGGGAGAAGGGCATGCTCAGGTGAAAATAAATTAAGACTTAAGTGGCACATATAACTATATAAATGCGACATTTTATACCATAAAAAAAGACAATTTTATAATCCAATTAATATTGAAAAGCGAAGACTAAAATGCGGTTGATTCCACACTCGCCTTTTCAGTGATACGCTAACCTTGACGTATGTACGGTGTGGCCACTGAACATGCGTCAGACCTGGAGGCTGTTGGGTGCTGCGCTTCCTGGAGTATAGGAGCTCTATCTATGCTTCCTTCCTGAGGTTGATCTGTATAAGACCGATGGTCTTAATAAAGCTGTATGTATGTATATGTATGCATAATCTATTTAATGATACAAATGTAATAAGCATCAATGTATTCGTGCTTTAATATTTTCATTTGCTGTTATCTAAAAGGATTTTCATACTGTCTGTCTGCTATAAATGTTAAATGGTAAGTTTGAATTTTGATACTTCTAACAGACCTAATAATCTTCATCAAATATCATAGAATTATCTATTTATGATGATTTGTAAATGTGGTGTGAAGAAGTGGGAATATTTTAAGAAGATATTAATGATGGCAGCGGTGCTAGGCTGGGATTTGCCAGGTTTGAAGAGAGTCAACAACATGGCGGTTGGTGTCAGGTGACAAATAGGATACTCCTGTGACAGATGCACACAAATCGTTTGTTCGGTGGACATTGTTCTGTCCATTCCTCTGCCCTATAACACCAGCTCTCAAATCCAATCTATTTATAGCCCGATATTTACCAATATATACACCTTTTTATAGTAAAATATATAACATTCATTCCGTCACACTTCCTATATAACTCTCACTTCAAATAATTCAATAAATTATCATACATTATCAAAGAGGTTGATTATATTCTGTAACATTATATTTCAATAAACATATTTCTATTCAATTCTTAAATATACATCTTCATTTATTTTCCCTATCATTGAATAACAATATTGAATATTGAAAAAACACACAATATTAGATAAACCCATTATCATAATATCAATATTTTAAATAACAATATAAGTCCAATAATATATATATATATTTTGAAAATAGAGCAATCCATACTTAATTCATTAGATAATAAATGGCATATATTGGATTTAATAAAAAATTTATTTTGCCAATATTTCGGCTGGCTGAACGCCAACCTTTATCGAGGCATTACATTTTTGTATACAAAAATGTAATGCCTCGATAAAGGTTGGCGTTCAGCCAGCCGAAATATTGGCAAAATAAATTTTTTATTAAATCCAATATATGCCATTTATTATCTAATATATATATATATATATATATATATCAGTTAATTCCAAATGTTTAAATATTTAATTATTATTATTTAATGTTTTACAGTACGTATGTAAACTACAATATTATAGATAGAGCTTCACTGATCGCGACTCTATTTCTTTTGAACAACAACAATTTGATGACCACTTTATTTATAAGTTGACTTCAATCCTGTGACAAGGACAAAATAAATATTTAGAAACACATCGTTAATAATTATAAGATCGTTGTTGTTCTATTTCAAAATTAATTAATACATTGAAAAGTTTGAGGATGTTGTTATTTAAATATATTTAGTTTAATTTGAATTGAACTAGAATTAGTGAACTCACGATGACAAATGTAGGTAGGTTCGGTTCATCAGTGGCGAACCTTCCCAGCGATTTCGCCAATCTAATCAACCAGATCGCTGCATTTATTCTATGTTCATTGTGCTCACAAAGTCATCACTTGAAGGTGTATTCGTGGTGAAGGAATTTAGCGAAATAAGTAGAGATGCTTCCATGATTGTAGAAATATCATAAATATATTTTTCGAACACAGCATCTGGAAGCATCTTTACATAGTTTGTTGAATTCTTCAATAAACTCTCAAGTAAAAACTAGGTAAGCACAATGAGAACAATCAATAGATTAAGCGATCTGGTGGATTAGATTGGATGTTTCACCACTGAAGAGCCAAACCTACCCAATTCTTTCTCATCTTGAGTTCACTAATCCGTCCAATATATGGGAAGATAAATCGAGCTGAAAAGTTCCATCCACAAAATATTAAAAAATAGGTGTTATTTACTTAACTTCAAATATATAATGAAACCTGTCTCCAAAGGTTACCGTACATATAACTACAGAGTGGACTTTGGGATTTATCTACCCAAACAACAGATCCCCATTTAATACAAGTTATGTTGTACCGCAATAGCATTTATTTCTTTATTAAAATATAATTATATATGAATATGTGAATTAATCTTAAATTTTATAACTCTTACTTGCAAAAAAAAATGACCAAAAACTCAAATTTCTTGTTTCATTTTTGATATGCTATATAAAAATGTACTCATATATATATATACATTGATAGATATTTTATAAACACAGAGTTTGATTCCTTCATTATGAATATTTTCGTTTCTTCTTTAAAAAAAAAACTGGCTTAAAATCAATATAATGGTTGTTTCCCAAAAGCGCTAAGATTTGTTATATAAAGCCTTGTAATATAAAATTATTATAAAATAAAAGAATCTTCTATAATTTGTAGAGGGCTAAATCTACGTTTTGAATATATACAGTTTTATAGGGGGGATATCTCCAAATGAGGTTTTTTAAGACAAAAAAAAACTTATTTGATATTTTAGGAATGGAAGAAGAAACCTTCAGATTAAACGTATAGATTTCGGGTTATACGCTAAGAAGCTTGAAAATATTCAATATAGAGCCTTTTAAATTAAGTAATAAAAAGAAAATGGAAGTTAGCAGGTCATATGTGATCCAATGATCACCGGAGGATTATCTATTGACCATACTGAAGGAATATTTCTTGAAGAATGAAAGAAGAGGTGATAATGAGGGATCAACTATGTGACAGAATGTCTGTAGAGATACAAGAGATGAAGAGAATTGAAACAGAGTGGAATGACACCCCATGACTTCTGTAAAGGCTGGTCTACAGGATGGTTAGTAAAGATAGAAAAAAGAGAAACAAAGAGATTATTTAATCCTTCCCACAAAATATTTAATATTACTTATTCGAAGAATATCTTGACTGAAGAAACCTCACACACAGAGCTTATGATAGGTAATTACAGCGTCTCGTTTGGTTACTTTTAAGATTACTAATTAAAATTCTCTTCTCTCTTTTTCCTTAACAATTTTTAAAGAAACATTTCAGAAAGTTTCGCAATTATGCTCTCAAAGAACATTTTTAAATTTCTGTTTTATTTTATCCCAAATCTTTATATGGAATATAAAAGGTTATTTTGCAAAGTTTAATATTAATTTGTAAAAATACAAAGAGAGCATTTTGTGGATATAATTGAGAAAAAAATGGTTGCCTGTAAAGTCGGTTTTACGGGCGAAGATTTTACGTGACAACGGTAGAATATTTATTGATATGAATATAATTAAATTGCACAATAGGAACAAGGAATTGAATGAAAATAAGAATTGCACAAATTTTAACTATAGAAATATATTTTGTTTACTAAAACATTGTACATGTAAACTTAAACTTAACTAATTCCTATTTGAGTGATTTTGTTGAGGATAGGACGATGATAGGAGAAATATGAAATGAAAGGAAGTGTTTCTGCTGTAATGTGTCTTGCGAAAGTCAAGTCGATAGTTGTTCCTTTTAACGTAGTTGACTTAGAAACGTTTGATACGCAATCAAGATTATACGTATTTTTCATGAATTTAAGAAACGAGTTGTCAGGCTTTACGTTTTTGTTAAAATCACCACACAGAAGAATCGGTATACTAGAATCAACTTGCACGAACGGTGGCACGTACTGGCTGTTGTGAATGTACGGACCGAGTCCTTGCCATAGTAACATTCCAATATCCTGCATACTAGCTCCTGGATGAATATATACAGCACCGAGTATAAACTTGAAGCTAATATTAGCGGCGAAGCAAGTAACTTCAGTCATGCACATGTCACCCTTGGTTTTAATGACACGAGTTACGTCTGTAATCGCAACTTGGAACACTTCCGCCGTAGATGTCGATGATAATTTACGATAGATCGCCACTCCACCAGCCGCGTTGGTATTTGAAAATCAAAACACTTATTCAGATCGAAGGTTCAAATTTTTGCTAAATAAATTTGAAATTAAATAAAATTTGTAATTGTAAATGATGAAGTTGAAAATTACAACATTTACTTAAATTAGATGTTAAAATTCTTGCTCAACACAGTTTAAATAAAGTTTTCTTATATCTGCCACTTTTTCTTAATATTTGTAATTTTAAAGAATCAATTCGAAAATCAAAACATTTATTCAGATCGAAGGTTCAAATTTTTGCTAAATAAATTTGAAACTATTTAAAATTTGTAAAATAATAATTAATTAATTAATTAATTTTAAACTAATAATTTACTTAACACTATCAACATTTATCAATAGTATGACATAACCTATAAACTCAGTTTCTCAACTTTTGTGTCAATCTAACAATTAATCAATCAATCATAGTTTACGATAATGAAATATCAGTGTACAATTATTTACCTTTATTGTTGTAGTTGTTGTAAATGACGAATCTAAGCACTCCACATTTTCACTACAGACACAGCTGACGATACTTTAACCACACGTGTGAACTTGTATTATGACGCTTTCTTGTTTTTCCAACGCCAAGAACGTTCGAGAAAGACAAAGACAGAGACAAGCATGCGCCGATTCAATGCGCCTAATTCTCTAGCGCTGCGCGCGCAGCTGCGCGCGCAGCACTCTCGTTCGGTGACTCATCGTAACGTTACCGGGCGTTACACTTTTTCATAAGTGACTCCCAGCCGCAACCTAATTTAAGACGTTGTCACGTCAAAAAATAATATAAAAGGGTAATTTAAATGTAAGTAAAAATAAAATATTAAAAAGAAAAAAAACTTTCTTACTTTTTATGATTCTTTTCAGGGTGATGAGTATTGATGCATTGTGTTCGAAAGATCTATTTTATACAAGTGATTATAGAAGTTATTTAAAAATATATCATAGAGTTAATATCTTTATATCATAGCACTACATCTGTTTGGAAACTCTTTCTGATCGAAGGTTTAACAAAAAACAGAAGAATATTCAGTTTGATATAACCTATAAGTTGATGTAACTACCATATATTGTTGACGAGGAGTTTAAATGGCCTTTCAATTTGAGATCAATATTTTCTCAATTCCACACAAAGAGATAATTTACATGTTACAATTCTGATAAATCTGACCATAATATGCAATTTTAATATGTGCCAGGTAACAATTTCTTTTCATATTTTAGAAACTCTAAAATAGATACATATTCCACAATGTTTAACCCTTAAGTACTCGCGCGGGGTCTGATGGACCCCAGACAGACTTATTTCATTAAATATCTAGAATTATATAAAACATTCAGAGATCAAAACTTTAGTAGCTTAATTTTATATGACAATGAATATGTAAATATATATTAACTTTGTTGCCCTATAATAGTCAATACAATGGAGTTGGGGTCCATTGAACCCCGCGCGAGTAATAACGTAACTTTAATTTTCAAGCACATGGAGAAATAGGTAAGCTACCTTATAGCTCTGCAATAATTCATATTTATAAAATAAAAGGATTTAAAAGCGCGAATGTTTCTTTTATACATAAAACGAACTTCTACTTTCCTTACTGCGATGAAAAATATATTGGGAGGGCTTGGCTCATCAGTGGTGAACCCTCCCAGCGGTTTCGCCAATTTAATCCACCAGACCGCTTCTCAGAGCTTTAATAGTGTATTGGATCATTCTGCTTCTATATGCTACACTGAAGGATGGAATCTTAGAAATGGTTTTCAAGTAAACTATGGACATGAGCTTATAGGACAGTAGAATTACATTCAAATGTTTGCTTCGAGCAATGCTCTTCAGCAAACTATAAAGACAAGGCCAGTTAGGTTAAAAGCAGAATGATCCAATACAGTATTAGAGCTCTGAGAAGCGGTCTGGTGGATTAAATTGGCGAAACCGCTGGGAGGGTTCACCACTGATGAGCCAAGCCCTCCCAATAGCGCGAGTACTAACGTCAGTAAAATTGGCGCGAGTAACTAAGGGTTAAACAGTAAAATCTTGGTAATAACGCCATTATGAAGTCCTGTCTGAAAACGTATTATAAGTAAGATTGCTCTATGAACGAGATAAAAATGTAGAGAAATTGGTAAACTTACCCTAACGAAATATAGGACAATAAACACTCTATTAGCCGTGGAAGCGCTTTAACGAAGTTTTTTTATCTTATTTCTATCTATGGCCCATTTTGAAATGAGACCACATACATCCCAAATGAGTAAGCTATGTGCGAAACTTTGATATCAACATTGCTCCAACCTTCACTGTACTTTGATAATGTCATCAATGTTAACCTCCTGTATAGTTCATTTATTCAGGCGTAGTCTTGGTATTTTACATTTTTTAATGGATCATTTCTTAATTTCGTAATGGGGGTAAGCCATTTTAAATTAAAAATAATTAAATTCTTCCAGATCAAAACGTTTTAGGAAATATTTAAATGGTATGAGAACGATGGTTTAATTAATATTTTAGATGTGAAACGTCGCTTCTTTGTTTATCTATAAATCCTTATAATGAAAGGAATACAGGCCAAAGAAATGGAAATGTAATTCACATGTAAATGAGTGTTATTACGTATTGAAAAGGCTAATTAGTTTTATTAAATATGCAGACGAACTATTGTGTCAGGGATGGGAAGAATCTTCTGTTGAGGGGCTGACGATAGGTAGGGGCGCCACAATCACCCCGGAAGTCGACTGCGGTATCCTGGTTATTCTTCGGCTGCTATCGTAAAAATTCTCACGAAGGTTGTTATTCAACCTTTAATTTTCTTTTTAACATTTTCCTTATTTCATGTTGGCTGGCATTACGCAAACTTCTGAGGCATTCTTTAGAATAGTAAAAGTTGGAATATGATTGTTAGACCCATTCTTATGGCAATAATGTAATGTATGGAATGATATTTAGAGTAATTTTATATTTTTTGGCTATTTTTACGGATATATGAACGTCTTTTAAAATGATTCAAACTGAAATATTTGTATGTTAATTATTTACGTAATATAATATTCTTAGAGTAGCTTGCACAGCTTTCGTTAGCCAGTTTAGGAGCACATAAATCAATAGTTGACTTGAACCTTTCGTGAAAATGGAGCACGTGGTGTCAACTAATGGCAATTCTAAATTCTTTATGATTGTATCTTGTAATGTACTGGCTGGTTCTTGTTTGTTTTATTATAAATTGAAATCTGGAACCTATTGATAGATGCATTTTTACATTTTTTCACCTAGATTGCACTCAGTAGCTCTGATTATTTTATATAATATCATCCAATAAATATGGAGAGGCATTTTCGACGATCTATGGAATTTCCATTCTCCTTATATGACACTTCAACTATTGGAGGACATTCTGTATCTCCCATTATCATTTTTGCCTGAAAAAAAAATCTTATCAAGTTTAGAACCATCAATATCACAAAACTGAAAGTCTTTCAAAATCAGGATGTATAAAAATATAATTTGATATTGAATATTGTACTTTTAAATGTTTCTATAAAATATTGTAAAGGTCCAACCCAACCAGCGAGTACAAATAACCAAACGTGGCTCTGACACATTTGTAAGTGCAAAATTCGAACTACTTTTCACGTGTGTAGACGACATACAGTGCACTTACAGTAAAAGCAGTCGCATTGGATTATCATGGCCTGTACCACGTGTACTAGGGATAATAAAAAAAAACGTTTCCCTTATCATGGGTGGCTGATGGGAGGTTTAACGGGATACCTATGTATATCATTTAATCTTTTTTTCTATTTACATTGTAGAAATATTATTTACAACATTTTACTCTTCCTTATCGTTTATAAATGTTTCTATCTCTGGAATAAATTTTGAAAATTTAATTTCAATATCTCATATATATAAAATCTCCATCAAATAAATTAATAATAATTATAGTTAAAGTTGAAATATCTGGCTTCAGGGGATAAGTTTCTTTTAAAATATTTTAATTCGTAACACATGCCCTTCTACAGGAGAAAACATTTTACATCAAATCGCCAATAGAAATAGAGTTAAAATACAAAGTGTGTGTTTACAGTTATTTAAATGCAGATGTAACGTGATATGTTTTTGTTTTCAATTTTATTATAAATAAAGCTCACAAAATTTACTAACCGCTGTGAAGGAAAATATTAATTTGTAAGTTTTCCTTATTATGGTAAAAATAGGCGTTAAAAATACTTCCCTATTAATTCTAACAATTAATTAAGTGGGTTGGTGGAAGGATGGTCTAAACCATTGGTTTTCGACCTCTACGACTCGGGATCCAATCCTGCATTGGGAGCTTTTTTTATAATTTAAAAAAATGCTTTAATGACCCCCGGTTATTGTAAAAGTCCAACCCAACCAGCGAGTACAAATAACCAAACGGGGCTCTGACACATTTGTAAGTGCAAAATTCGAACTACTTTTCACGTGTGTAGGCGACATACAGTGCACTTACAGTAAAAGCAGTCGAATTTGATTATCATGGCCTGTACCACGTGTACTAGGGATAATAAAAAAACTGTACCCTTATCATGGGTCGCTGATGGGAGGTTTAACGGGATACCTATGTATATCATTTAATCTGTTTTCTATTTACATTGTAGAAATACTATTTACAACATTTTTAGATTTTTTCCCTGAGATATTTAATATCTTCCAACAAATATTTTTAGAAGATAAAAAAAAGTTCTAAAACAGCCTTTATGTCTTGAGTAATTGGTTGAGAAGATCATCCGAAATTAAAAGAGGATAATATCTTTTGGATATTGTTTTTGACGTGAACTATCTAAATAAATTTGAAATAAAATGAAAGAAGAGAAAACGCAGTACCTACCCACCACGATTATTATGGCCTGTACCACGTGTACTAGGGATAATAAAAAACAATTTTTTAAAATACTTGCCTCTATGATTGATATGCGCGCCCAAGCTTACCAAGAAAATCCCAAATCTCAAACCATGGGGTCAAATGTTAGGAAATATCTGGGTTGAAGGGATGGGAGATTGATGACCTAAAATGAACATTAGCAAGACGACATCACTTAGACAAATATTTTAAACTCCCTCACAGTAATTCAGTAGCTTTTAAATTGAATTTTAGCGTTCCTACTCTCTCCTTTATTCTGGAAGTCTGGAATAATTTAATAGCTACCTTCTTTGACGTAATTAATCACCGTATATGTAAAATACTTGATCTAATATATATTCTATAATTCTCGCTATAGAAATATTTTACAATGATGTGAAAATGTAAAGGAATACTTTGTACAGATTGCTCAAATATTTTCTATATAATATCATATATTTCTAATATATATACCAGATAATTAAGTCTATATATTCATATATACAGTAGATCTTGGATATTCCGAACGTCATTTATTCGAATATTCATCTTGGTCCCTAGAATTTCCTATAAATAGAATTTCCGTTTTTAATTCGAATTTTTGGATAAATCGAAGTTTCTTTGGTCCCTTGGACCTCGAATTATCCAAGTTCACTGTACTTATAATATCGATATAAAATTATATTTGAATAAATATATATATGGATATCATTTCTAAATTCTAAAATAAGTGTATAATATTTCTAAAACAGGAATTATTGAATATTAATTCTTTAGAAATGGATTAGAAAATTCGAGTTTTATCAGCATATATTGTTGCTTTTACAAATAAAATATCATATTTTTGCATTCCATTTTCAAAATAAAAATCTAAAACTACTTCTAACTACAAACATACTTGTAATGACAGATTGAGGTCGTTAAGAAAGCTTGGCTCATCATTTGTGACCCCTCTCAGCGGTTACGGCAAATTCATCTCCAGACCGCTCTACTGCTGTATTGGCCGTTAGAGCATCTGATTTCTAAGCAATGTTTAGTAGTGGGAACCGATGGGAGGATTTAGCACTAATTCGAACAACATTTAGGGAGAGAAAAGTTATTTTAGAGTTTTAGAAAATAAAAATTAGCGCGCGCGCGTAAGAATATTTACATAGCTATATATAACATTAATACCGAATTATTTACAGTATTTTTAACTATTTCTCTTGATCTCTTTCTCACGTGCACAATCACAAAGTGAGGGGTACTATTGAAGGTTTCCAAGCACTGTAAATTATCCGAAACTTTAACTCGATATAATCTAATTCGGCTTGAGGGCTTCGGATCTTCGAGGTGTTATGAATTTTGTTTGGGTGAATGTGAAGCCTTTACCAGATTCATTCACTTGTGCATAAAGCTAAATATATATTTATTGAATCCTCTCTTTTGTATAAATTCTCCCATTGCTATCATTTGTTGCCCATTGCCAAGTGGGAATGCCACAGTCGACTGCACCTCTGAGAGAAACTCTCCCTGATCTCTCCATAGTTAAATCACCCTCCCCAAACTATCTCAGAGAAATATAGCCTCAATGCCGATATTTATCATAATTTCTTCCAGTAACATGTCTTTCAGCGAATTAAAATTGATTCTTCAAGATGAAAAGAAAGGTATCCATGGCGCAGTGATTCAAACCGGATGTCGTGGGATACCCGAGTATCCATAAGACGAGCGTTCAAGTTTCCATGAGGATGTATCTTGGGAGCTACGACAGTCCGATAGCTTCATGGTCATGCTTGTCCATAGTATCATATTTTAGCGTGACTATCTTGAAAAATGTTTTTTCCTATTTTCAAAATCTGTCTACCTTTCTCAGAGCAACAGTTCTTCTCTAATACCTCAAGGAAGTTACTGGATTGACATGCCAACTCGACATCTATCCGACTCAAAGAGAACACTTGCAGTCCCAATAGTATTATGTTACAAGTATATATCTAGGCTACTGTGGTATCAAGACAAGGTGAGGATAACATTCCTTCTGAACAGATACAACTCCAATCATCTGCGTGCCAGATTGCTGTCTGCCACCTGCGGCCACGTCTGGTCTCAGTCTCTTTACTTGCTCTACATTCTAACTGAAAACTTCTCTTTATACTTGGTATACTTTTGATTCATTCTGTAGATGTACTATCTTTAAATAAAATTCTTTTAGTTTATATATTATCATATTTATTTATAGATAATAAAAATAATATATTAGAGTGAAATAAGTATTTATTTGTAAAAAAAAAGTATCGGTTGGCTGAACGCCAACCTTTGTCAAGGCATAACAAACTTTCACTACAAAATAAACTTTGAACAACGTAGAAGGTTTTCAAATCAACACTTACTTATACAAATTGTAATATCATCACTAAAATGTGTTTATTTTTAGCTCTTCAAAATTTAACTGATATATAATGGCTCAATTATAAAACCATCAAAATAATTAATTACATTACATTCATTAATATATAATATGCTTCCTGAAATTACACCAATCCTTCATACAATGGAATATATAGTTAAATAGATATAGCGTTTATTTTTATTGTGTCTATTTTAGTGGTAAAGGTAGACTCTTTTTTATAGATCATTATCATCCGGGCAAAATTCAATATATATTTTAGTCATAGAATTAGCATAGTCACATCGCCGACTAAACACCTTTTTGTCAAATTGTGATTTCACAAATTATTCGTGATCTCATTAAAAGATTATATGAGGCAACTCCTGAATAATTTAACAATAGAAGAGATTATTGGAAAATTCAGTAAACACGAAGCAAAAATAATAAAAATAAAAGAGATTATAGAAAATGTGTTTCGGGAGAAAATAGGGAAAAATATAATTGAAAATTAAAGAGATTATAGAAAGAATCAGGAGAAAGGAAAGAAGATCATTAAAAATTGAAGAGATTATAGAGAAAATAAAAAATTAAAATATTCAGAATCTTTCTATAATCTCTTTTACTATTAATTATATTTTGCTTCCTTCCCTACAACTTGCTATGAATTCGATTTAACTAAGCGTATTTAGGATATAAAATAATCATTTAGTACTTTAGAAAGTAATTTGATAAAGACAGACGTTCTTATTTTTGAATTACCGAAAATAAATTAATTTTGAAGAAATTATCAAGGTACCTTTTTGAGATATATAAGATCCGTTCAGATCCAAAATGGCTTTGTGAAATACAATCATGGGCAAAACTTAAGAAAGTTTAAATTCTTTGATTGTCATTGGTCGTCTTTTTTTTTTTTGAAGGAGCAGAGGCGATTTTATTGAAACTTGGTTATCTTGTGTGTCTTCACTAACGGTCACTATGTATCAAATATCTTTCAAAGTTACTGTTTGAATCCAGATATACGTACTAAAAGGTACAACAACTTTTCGTCAATGAGTGTGAGAGGTTATAGAAAATTACAGTGAAGGAAAAAAGATAATTAGAATTAAAATATATTATAGAAATAGTTTATGGTGAAAAATTAAGGTACTTAAAACAATTTTCGTTGAGAAATTATTGGGTGGAATGTAAGATTTCTAAAAAAAAACAAAATATTATGAAAAGTTGTCTGAAAGAAAGTAATTCAAATAAACAATATAAAAAAAAATATTCAAGAGCACACACAAAGAGGTGAGAAAGCAGATAAAACAATAGAAGAGAGTGTAGAAATTTGATGGGATATAAGAAAGTTAATTGAACAATAGAACAGATTCTAATTTCTCGTGAGATAGGTATTCATATGTAAACAAGGCACCTCTTCCGTTTAGTTTATCACCTCTGTACAGTACGTATAGTTGGTATTGGAGAATGCGCCACAAACATCAGCTTTGGATAAATTAAAGCCAACCTGCATACCATGGTTCTAGACTATGAAATCAAAGATACCCTGTACCTATGAGCGGCTAAGGTCGACACCATGGTATACAGGTTGGCTTTTGTCAGAATATTCCAAAGCTGATGTTGTGACACATTCTGTATCACCAATTGTACGTTCTGTAACGGTATAATAATGTGCACATTGTTTTGATGCATTTTAAACGGAAGAGAGATTCCATCTCTGCACACAATAGGATATATCATAAGAGAAGTAGCCTTAAATAATGCTAGATAATTATATATTTAATTGAAGATAATTTAGAAAGTTGAAATATAAGGGATGAAAGTTAATATTTGAAAATTATTATAAATATACGAGAAACGCAAAATTTTAAGATTATTCAAGCCATTTCTTGAGATAATATTTGTAATTATAAAAACTATTCAATATAAAAAATTACAAAATAATAAAATTAAAGAGCGTGCATTTAAATTAACTACGATATGTTTATTTTATATCCTTTACAATCAAAACTATTTTGTTAACAAATTCACAAACCCTCTATTTGCATATTGAGAGAATTTTTAATATAAAATTGGTCTGAATGATTAGATTTTTACAATTATCGAGTGTTTTATTTCTCAAAAAGTCTTAGAATTTTTATTTAAAATATTTGTTTTGTGCATGATCGAAAATAATTGATATGAAAGTGTATAGAATATCATGAATTAAAAGAGCTATCAATAATAAAAACATTTAAACGATATTTTAAATTTGCAATAATATTTCCCCCTAAAGATAGGATATGTATTTCCGGTATTTATGTTATTATGCAAGTGCAAGCAAACACTTCCAGAAATAAAAACTAGGCCCAAAACATCAGGTTTAATCCTACATCACATTTGCCAAGGTTTGGCCATAGTGACCTTGGTTGAAGAAAATATGACAAACACAAATCACGACCAAGGTCGATGGCAGAACGTCCAGGTTTCTACATCAACCACCGCAGTCAGGTGCTGGTACAACCTCGTTTGGAAGTTCCTTTTCTGTAAAGAGATCGCCCCCAGGCCCCCGTCGCTAAATCGAGCCCCTCTCCCCTCCCGACACACTTCCTCCCTCCCATCCTCCCCTTATCAAAAGGGGAACAATCCCCTTTCTAATCTCCCTTCAGCAGCAAGCTCGTCTCTACTTACTGACTCACTGGCTTGGTAGATTTGTGACAGCACATTGGAGCGTTGAATTCTTCTCTTTTTTATTATCGCTGTTCACATTGTTTGACAGTGAGTGTGGAACAAAATCCCGTGTTAGATCTATAGAACAATGTTTTTGGATCTAATAATAATAGTGCCCTAATTGTTGAACAAACTTGTGATTTTAGAATGAATTTATTAATACAAGTTAAATTTATTTTGTAAACAAAGTTTTCAAGATATTTATATGTGAAGAAATAGCGCCTCCCATCGAAATTTACAAATTTAAAACTTTTTTAGTGCGAATTATTATTATTTTTAAATATATAATACAATGCGTGTCTAAAAATATCGAACCAATTTTATTTATTTAATAAAACCAATAATATAAACAAATAATCCTTTTCAAAACGACCCCCTTATTTATTAATACATTCATTCCATCTTTACTGAATCTCAATAGTAACAAAATTCCTTTTGTGATGCCTAATATAGCTCCGTTGTCACGTTTTGTTGTGTGTGTGTGTGAAGATCATTCATATATTTTTAAAATTCTTCTTTTAGAAATATTTTTAGTTTGGTAAATATAGAAAGAAGTGAAATGGGTATCGATCATGGAAATTTGGTTCATGAGGAACCTGTAGGATGAAATGGCCAAAAGAGTGATATCATAAAAATATGTTTGTGGCTCAACGCATTGTCATGGAGAAAAAACAAATATCTGTTTCTCACAAATCAGAACTTCTCGATCAATTTATATTTGCAAATTGACATGAATATTTAAAAAAATTGTTGAATGAATTTTGTCGCTGGGGTAAAATCGTAATCAATCAGGCTCCTGTAGTCAAAAAATGTTACCAACATTGCCTTGATTTTTTTTTATTTTGAAGCACGTTTTTTCTTCGCAGGTGAAGCAGGGCTCATCCATTTAATGTTTTGTCGTCTTGATAGATTATCATACTGCTAACACAAAGTTTACGTTTTTCATCCTTTTTTTCTGTTTTAAAGAGATCCTACCATGTTGTTGTTCGACTTTCCTTCTATTTCAACGTAAGTCATTTTGTACCAACTTAGAACACACTTTATTATTATGTGAAAATTCAGTTGAAATGTCGAAACAATTCGAATTTTATATATTGGCGACTTCAGATAGCACTCTTACTACCAAATTTCTAAATTTTGTTATAAAAAGCATGATATTCTGTACATTTTCTAGAACAATGCTTGTCGAACTTTGTGTCCTGAGCTCTTTGAAATTTTAATATCATTCAAATACATTTTAAAGAGATAAATCACTATACTGCACACTTTAAAAATAATTTGGCAATTTCTAGATGAATATTTACCAAGTTGTAAAATTATATTTGTTCTTTGCTTTCTTTCTTATTTTTGGTACGAAATACATAGACAAATCTTTCTTGCGCATGTCTCTATTAACACGTTTTATGAGCCAAATTCCTACCCTATAATGGTATTTATACTTTACTTATGATACTTTATATGCTTTCGATTCCCGACAGTCATGAACAGGATCGAATCCCGCATTGGACACTTTTTTCTATATGTGAAAAACCTGTACATATATTATTCTTTGTAAATAACATAAGCTAGGTTGCTTTTTTTGAGAGGTACATAATAAAAATATTTTAGAACATTTTGTTAGTTAATGGCGCGTCTATATTTATGTTCCATTATATAAAAATGTTTTTGGATATATTTCTTTAGACACAATATTTAATACTCTTTGTACGCCTAATAATGATTTTAAAAATAAACATGTTGAAATGTATTCGGAAAATATCCGCCGCACACTACTTTATGAAATAATATTTTTGGATGGACCGTGTATACCGTGGCTGCTTCCTCTACCCCGGTAAATCGGGGGGGATGGAATATATTTGCATATAACCTAGTAAATTTGCATTTAATTCAACAACTTCAATAATATAATTACCACATAACACACTCCATCTATATAAAGTGCTTCCAATTTATATACTTAAATTTTAATGAGGAATTCTCGGAATTGTATCAGGACTTCACTTGAGATTAAAGTTAATTCAATATTAATATTCGACAATTGATTTAATAATTTGTATTTGCGGGGAATATGAAAGATAATTATTTAGTACATCTCAATGTTTTAATTATAGGACACATTGATAAAAAAACTATTTTAAAAGGTTAAATGAGCTTTTAAACTTGGATTTGATTTTTTTTCTATGTGTGATGGGCACAGACACCTAATGAACGAATAGTTCAGAAATATTTTTTATATGTAATTCTACTGTCCTATAAGATTATATCCATAGCTTTCTTGCACCCCATTTCTATGATTCTATTCTTCAATGCAGCGCATATAAGCAGAATAGTCCAATACAGTAGTAGAGGTCTAAGAAGCGGTCTAGTAGATCAAATTGGCGAAACCGCTGGGAAGGTTCACCACTGATGAGCCAGCCAAGCCCTCCCAACACTAAGTTTGTTTTGTGTATAAAAGAAACATTCGTCCTTAAATACGTTCATGTTATATATAAATGACGCGTTATGGCTATATATAAATATTTTGTACTAATTACTGTATATTATTTTTTATAAAAATCTACAAGAAAAGTACGGAATACTGAAATATTCGTAGGGCCTGACTCATCAACGTTGAACACATTTAGATGTCCAACAGTCCGTTCTTCCTGACAGCTATAAATCTATTACATATACCTGATCTTTCTCACATCGTCAACACTCTTGAACGTTTGGACTTGGTAATGATGATTATTGAATCTATTAAGGCCTTTTAATCATATAAAAATGTGGGATAAATTAAAAAAATCGTTTTTAAAGGCGAAATTACTAACTAGTTATAGATAAAATCAAATTTTTATTGCAACAAATTTCTTCCCTATTACTAATAAATTATTATCTATAAATATAAAAATGAATGTATGTGTGTGTGTGTCTGTTCTTTATGCCTGACCAAACCACTCATTGAAACGCCATGAAACTTTGGGAAGTTATTTAGTATAGTACTGGGAAGGTTTCTAGCAAATAACATTTTTGAAATAACTCTTCGCCTAAAAATAATCAAGATAAATATTCTAATTTATCTGCTATAATTCAACAATCTGCTCTAAATATTATCATGATGATACGATGATTTTGTAATGTAGCAAATTAGGAAAGACAAAATTCAGGATGACACGGCAATTTATTTGAGACAAGAATAATGATACAATTCCAAGGCAAGATACTATTCCTTTAACATACAATTACCGAGGGAAACAATTAATATTGATTTTATTCAACTTATCGAGTATTTTTCAAGGGACCGGGAAAAAATGTTCACTAGATAAAACGATGATTTTGCAATGTAGAAAATTAGGAAAGACAAAATTCACGATGACACGGCAATTTATTTGAGACAAGAATAATGATACAATTCCAAGGCAAGATACTATTCCTTTAACTTCCAATTACCGAGGGAACCAATTAATGTTGATTTTATTCAACTTATCGAGTATTTTTCAAGGAACCGGGAAAGAATGTTCACTTTATCGAGAGATTCAAATTTACGAGTTTCAAATTATCAAAATATATCTATTATTTTTCTTTCATAAGTTTATAGATAATTGTTTTAACAAATGTTCGTTAGACAAACCTTTATTTGGGTAAAACCCGGGCGAAGCCGGGTACATCCGCTAGTATAACAATAAAAGGGAAGGATTTCAGAAAATCAATTTGAATTTGAATTTTTTTAAAATTTGAATTAAATCAATTAGGTTTCATATCGCAAAAGAGATATATAAACATAATATAAAGGATTACTAATGGATATTTGTAACAAACACTCGTAATTATAATGAGATTGAAACTACTTTATTACAATGTCCATATAAGATTATATAAGGTATAAATATAAATAGGAATAAATATAATTATAATGAGCACAACTACTTGCAATATTTCGCGATTTTGATACATAATGAAACTTTGCTATTAACTCTAGGGTAATGTTGGTCAAACGGCGCTATAAGCGGGATAACGCTATACACGTGGAACAAGTAGGACTAAATTCGGTAGCGTGACCAGTTGTGCAATAAACTATATATCTTATAAGCGAAGTATACTTAATATACTAGCGAAGTATAATTAATGTTCACGGTAATAATATCTAAGGAAATGCCATCTGTTTTTCCGATTATCAAAATGAGTTGACATTTGAAAGAGTTCAAGATCTGAAATGCACAGAAATCTTGAAACTACTGCTTTAGAATTGATATTCTAGTTCAACCTCCTCGGGAGATGTGAGATGGATTTGTCACGAGATGTCACACAACATTTAAAATGCAGTCAAGTGTTCCTGATCCAAGAGATAGCATTGTTGGCGGGTGTCGCAGAGAACAAAGTGATAATTGTCCAAGTGCTGCTGGAGGGATTCCAAGTTTAGGTGCAACAGTTGTCTGTGGATATTGATCGGTCTTTATTTCTCTTCCTCGTCTTTCACCTAAACTTTGTGTGTGGTCCGATATTGATCTAACAAATAGTGAACTATGGAAACACTACTACTCCATTTATTTGTATGCAGCCTAGAATATAGCGATTTATGAAAAGAAGAAAAAAGAACAAGATAAAAAAAAATTATAAAATATATTATATTTGAGTTAAAAGGCGATCCATTAAATTTATTTATATAAAAGGACGTACCTTGATCTGTTCCTTAAAATATTTCGAGGAATTGCTCCCTCTTTATCAATTTATTGCACAATAAACTTAATTTACAAATTCTCTTGTAGTTCACATGGAAACAACGGAAACATAGAAACATACTAAAATATCACATGGAAACATTACAAAAATATGTGTAAATTAAGTCTATTGTTCAATAAATTGATAAAGAAGGAGAAACCTATCGAAATATTTTGAGACAAATTTGTTTTTATTTATTTAAAAGAATCATGTACACCCTTTTATATGAGTATATTAACAAAATATATCTATAGGTCGAGGATGTGGTAGAAAATATTATATTTTTAGCTATGTGAACTTATTCTCTTTTTTTTTTTTTTGGCGGGTTGGGGTGTCATTATCGTTGTAGTGGAAAATAGAAGTTTGACAATCTATCCTTCGACAAGATAAGCGACAGTTTAAAACACACAGGGATTCAATAAACTTTTCTCGAGTCCTAGAAGCTTATGGTCATAATTTTCATAAAACGGAGTTAGCGCGCGGCGCGTCGGTATTTTAAATATAATGAAATATAAACAAAGACATCAACATAAAAAAACAAGACAAAAAGGTGAAAAATCAAAATTTTTATAGAATTACCTTTTTTTAAAAGGTTGTTTGTATTAATTTTTCTTATTTACGTTTGACTTCTCTATTTATTTTAATCTATTATGTATTTATAAATATTCATTTAGAAAATCGATTTTTATTGGAGAAAATTCCATTGTTTTCTCTGATTTACACCCTTCTACGCGTTTAAAAAAATAACAGATCATTCAAAACTTGGCTTCAATATGTTTTATCAAAAATTATTTTTTCCTTGAAAATGGCAATCATTGGATCTCCGAAACGTTGGAATAAAGTATAAAAAGGGACGAAGAGGAGTCGAAGAGAGAAGACGAGAAAATTATTTAAAACTCAATTATAGAATTAAATGTTGCTTCCATAAATAATATTTCTCTGTATGTCTTTAACTTGCAGACGATATCAGGAAGATATCCTGTTACATAACTAGAGCAGTGGCTGGATGTTAATTTGGTAAAACCGCTGGGGGATATCTCGCCGTTGAATCCACATTATTTATTTCACATTGCAAATAGCTCTAATGAAAAAGTTACATTGAAATTAATTTAAATTATATATAAATCTCTAGGTTACAAGATAAAATAAAAATAAATTCTATCATGAAATATTTTAGATAAATTATTTTTGTATATTAAATACAAAATTGAAAAAAATCAACATAATATAAAAACAATTAGTTTATATAAATTAATAAAGAAACACACATCGCGTTTAAATCTGCTGTCTTATTCTTGATTTTTATTCAGATAGAAAGATTTGAGAGTTTATTATTTTTTATTTTTAAAATTGCGTGTAGGCGTGCGTGTTTCCCAAGACGATAACCCCAGATATACGCCAGAATCTATGTAAATAAGGTGCCGTGTTTTAATATTTTGATTCTTTTTTTTTTTATTATCAGCAATATAAGTCTTAGTTTAAGATTCCAACCATATTTATTAATTAGCGGATGATAAAACTAGAGGTGATTGATCAGGCTTAATTGATATATATATATATTTGAAAATAGAACAATCCATAAATAATTCCTTTATAAAAAAGGCATATATTGGATCAAAATATCATTTATTGTACCAATATTTCAGTTAGCTGAACGCCAACCTTTATCAAGGTATTATAACATACTAGCCGAATGACCCGGGCAACGCCCGTGTTTTACCCGATTGAATGATTTTATTCAAATACTATTTGTTACAATTATAAATTGGCGCCTTATATAAATGCATATATTAGTTAATAACTATAGCCTATGTGCTTTATCTGCCTATGTACTGTTGGCTTCCGTAGGAAAGACGCTCGTAACTGTAGCCTACCGCCCGCCATGCACGCGCACAGGGAGGTCACGTGCTCGCCGGCAGCCAACGGGCGCGCGCCGCCGGCGGGGGGGGGGGGCAAAGGTGGCGTGACCATAGCCAACCAATAGGCAAACGGTGACAGAGAGAGATGAAAGGCCGGCCGATATATTAGGAAAGACGCTCGTGAATATATATATTAATTAAAGTGTTTATATAAAAAATAGACACTTCGGCCAGTTAGATTTTTTTTATTTTCTCAACGTTTCGACAAAAATATTTTGTCTTCGTCAGGTGAAGTAAATAATAAATCGAAAAATCACGTGAGAACGCCCTTGCAACCTCAGAACAATTTTTAACGCCTTGCCAAATATTTTATTTTATTTACTTCTCCTGACGAAGACAAAAGATTTTTGTCGAAACGTTGAGAAAAAAAAAAAAAAAACTCCAACTGGCCAAAGTGTCTATTTTTCATAGAAATATGAATGCCGGCCAGGCAACCTCTATCTTCACGATATTAAATTGTGTCAACAACAAACCTGAAATAACTGAAATATTGGTAAAATAAATGACATTTTGATCTAATATATGCCTTTTTAATTAAAAAAATATATTCGTATATATATATTAAGAAAAAGGCATCTACTTATCGTGCAACTGAAAGTTGCTGATGGCTTGCGCCATCTATCGGAATAAATATCAACTATTCTCGTTGATTTTTAATTATTCCAGAATTGGCCGAATACCCATTCTTGATTAATCAAGAAAAGCTAACCACGGACGCGTTTCGGGCTGTTCGCCCTCATCAGCGTGGTGCAAGCTGTACCTCAACGACCAAAAAATATGGTCATTAAGGTATCCTGAAAAATCATGAAACGGGTAGTTAAGGCCAGAATTGCGTGAGAACGCTACAAAATGTGAAAAAATAGTACAAATGTAATATTGTACTGGGATAAGGTGCATAAATTAAGAAAAAGGCATCTACAGTTATCTACTGTTATCCCAGTACAATATTACATTTGTACTATTTTTTCACATTTTGTAGCGTTCTCACGCAATTCTGGCCTTAATTACCCGTTTCATGATTTTTCAGGATACCTTAATGACCATATTTTTTAGTCGTTGAGGTACAGCTTGCACCACGCTGATGAGGGCGAACAGCTCGAAACGCGTCCGTGGTTAGCTTTTCTTGATTAATCAAGAATGGGTATTCGGCCAATTCTGGAATAATTAAAAATCAACGAGAATAGTTGATATTTATTCCGATAGATGGCGCAAGCCATCAGCAACTTTCAGTTGCACGATAAGTAGATGCCTTTTTCTTAATATATGCACCTTATCCCAGTACTATATTGCATTTGTACTATTTTTTCATATATATATATATATATATATATATATATATATATATATATATATATATATATATATAAATAAAAAAGCAATAGCCTGACCAGGCTTATATGAGCATTTCTAGATGGCAGAGCGACATCTAGTGGAACAAAAATAAACTAAACATTTATTCAACTTGTTCCGTGATATTTGGCCAACCCAATTTCTTGATAAATCAAGAAAAGTCAACCATGGAACAAGTTAAATAAACCTAGTTTATTTTTGTTCCACTAGATGGCGCTCTGCCATCTAGAAATGCTCATGTGAGTTTGGTCAGTATACGCCATTTTTATTTTTTATATATTTTATATTGTATTGTATTTTCACATATATATTATATTATAAGCGTTCTTTATAAATACACGAGTTGAACATGTTTTAACATCTTCACTCACATTTGAGTTGTGTGTGCTATTTTGAATATATTACTTATGATATATTAAGAATCGGCTCGTTGACACTTCTTGGAGAACTGATAAGGAACAATATAGAATATAGATTACAATTACCTTTTGTTTTCTTGGAGAACTGAATACGTAAAGTCTGCACTACGCTGACGAAGGCCAAAACGGGAACTCGGTTCGTTTTCCTTGTTTGGACAAATTACAGGTATTGAAAATATCAACCCTTAGGTTATATTTATTCCAAATGAGGGAACTTTGACATCAGCAACTTTTAATCGCGTTATCAAGAGATGCTCTTTAATCTCTATAAATAAAGGTCGAATATTTGAATATTGTGACGTAGAAAATTAGGAGAGACAAACTTCAGGATGACACAGCAATTTATTTCAGTCCAAGCGCACAAACTGAAATTTAGAAAATACAAGAGAATCAATAAGGGAGGTATACAGAGTAGCAAAATATAAATATTTAAATTAATAATCTGTTAATGAAAATAAATATTTCGCTACAATATAGTAATTTTCAACACAATATTATGAAAGGGCATTATTTAATTATGCTCGAGCTTAAAGGAATTTTGTAGTTTTTGTAATTTTTTTATATTTTTTACTTTTGAGCTCTTTGAAATATCAAAAGAAAATCGTTATTTTCTTTTGTTCTATTTAAATGATTTCTAAAATAGACTTTTTGGTTAAAATCTTCTGCACATAAATAGGATATACTATTATTTTTATATCAATATTAATACACACTCATGTGTATGTATGTGGTAGTGTGGAGCGAGAGAGAAACTTAAGGAAATTTTACCTTTTAGCACATATATCAGTATTCAGGCAATATCTCTGAAAGATATTTGATACACAGTGACCTTTATTGGAGACACACGAGTTAAAAAGAGTTTAAATATTTATGAAACTCATTCCGCCCTTGACAAATAAAATAGATACTTCCATTTTCAACAGTGGGCTTTAAAAACAGAAGTTTTTATTTTGCCAATAGGTGTGAATATCTCTCAGGAGCTTATCACATATGCAAATAAGTATATCGGATTTTAGCATCAGTACACTTTATGTGCTTATTTAAGTAATTTTAAACCAGTATTTTTAAATCTGTCAATTTTTGTAATCAGGTAAAATATTAAAATATTTAAATGGCTCATACCGGGATCAAATTTAAACATGACGCAAAATAAACAAACTTTTATTATACATTTTATAACATGATATAAAATGTTGAATTTATATATAAGATTGATTGAAATTTCATAAAATAAGAATTGATGCTCGCTGTGGAAGGTATACAAATTATAAGAGGTCATATCATACTTCAACCAAAGGGAAAATAATAACTTCTGAAAAATGACCTTTCAATTTGGCTGCTGCTTTTATCAGATCGAGGATATCTATGAAAAATCAAATAGCCACTCTTTAATACATTAAGTAGTGTAGGAAGAATGTGTTTTCAGACAAATATAGTTCATATTCCTATAAAAAAGGGTATACCTGGATCTGTAAAGAGGGAAAAAAACAATTTTCTTGAATATTTCGGGAGATTGTTCACTCTTTCTATCTTTATTAATTTATTCTAAAATAAACAAATTCTTGTAGTTACTACAGTACTTTCACAGATCCAGGTACGCCCTTTTTATATAAACATATTTGAATGTGAAAATATTATAGAAGAAAATAAAAATAAAAATGTGTTAAGCGTGTTTACGCAAGTTTGGCTTTAAATACCCATTTCTTAGTTTTTCAAGAAGCCACTGGGACTAAAAACTTTTGGTCACAGCGGTACAGCCTAATCCACGCTGACGAGCGCCAAAAGCGCGAATCGCGTTCGTGGATGGCTTTTCTTGATTTATCAAGAAATTGGGTTGCCAAATATCAGGGAACAGGCTAAATCAATGTTTAGTTGATTTTTGTTCCACTAGATGGCGCTCTGCCTTCTGTAAAGCACATGTGCTCCTGGTCAGGATATGCCTTTTTTATTTTAATATTTAAATATATAATAAACGTCTTCTGACTCAGAATATCTTATATTATAAGGCTCACTCCAAATGTTTTTGCAATCAATATTAAATAATTAAAACGTCCCGAGTTGAAAGTAAAGTTTTATTCATATATTTCAATTTACGTATATTCACAAAAAGATTTATCTTACAATGGATTCCCTAGAACAATAATTGGTATTGATTGTGCGGATTGCACAGATTCAATGTAATACTTATTCTACAACACCACAATGCCATCTATGGTCTACCTGAATAATATTGCTTCATGGTATAGTCTTTTAATGAATATTTTACAACCTTTTCAAAAATATTCCCTATGGTGGCATGAGACTCTGTGCAATAAGATGTGTGAATCTATGCAACGAGTGTGTTTTGAAATAAATTTAGGCAAAACACATTTTCACAATTTTAAGGATTTCCAGTACTTTTTAAATGGATTTTTGGAAAAGTAAACGTCTAACCTCCAGTCATTGGTAGAAATTAAAGTCAATTCACACATTCTAGAAAATATTTCATATAGATGTTTTAAAAAGATATCTCTTACAATATATCCATTATAACAATATTAAATATATTAGTTTTGTGCGGTATTTTCACAGTGTTAGGTTA
Organism: Cordylochernes scorpioides; assembly: GCA_030710605.1. Taxonomy (NCBI): domain Eukaryota; kingdom Metazoa; phylum Arthropoda; class Arachnida; order Pseudoscorpiones; family Chernetidae; genus Cordylochernes; species Cordylochernes scorpioides. Next base: position 89,441,892 of record CP092864.1, on the reverse strand, counting down.
ATGCTTATTCCACAACACCATAATGGCATCTTGATCTACTTGTATGCTATGGTTTCATGGTATAGCCGTTCCTTGGATATTTCACAACTGTTTCAACAAAATTTCCTGTGGTTTTATGAAGGCAGACTGTGTGATAACGCATGACCCAAAGCCATGTTATATAGGAGGCGACTTCTCGAAAATAATGTAGTGCGGAGCATTATTTCATTCTCATAGATTATAAAATAATTATTTATTTAAAATATATATATATATTAAAGGATAGTTTTTCAAATTATATCATACTCTCCCACAATATTATAACAAAATTAATTTATAAAAAATACCAACATACACAATAGTAAGCAGATTACTGATTTATAAACTATTTACATCAGCAAACCTGTTTTCAAATCCCCAATTCCCCAATCTATTTAAAATCCCGATTTACCACACACCTTATCCATTATTCAAAATATAAAGCACAATATAATCATGGGAATTCCGTTACGTCTTCCTAGAATGTAAAGTATACAAATAAATGAATAACCAAATAAAGTAGAATATCTTTAAGCAACTCTATAATTGGATCGGCGCGTCTCCCCAAACTTTATAATTCAATTGTATTTTTGTCAATTTTATTTGTAAAATATATAGTTTTAGTAGTTTAATTAATGTGAATTTTATGTTTTATATTGTTTTTGTAATCTCATAAATCTAGAATATATAATTCTATTTAAGCCTCTTTTTTATTGGATTAAAACTTAGAATTTCTTAGAAACAAGATCAGAGAGGGCTGAGTGTGTGTATATACCTAATTACACGTATACTGTGATATGAATATCAAGAAACTCCGTTAATAAAAGAATGCTTGAAACTATTTTAGCGCGATTTTTGTTTTAAACAAAAGGATTTCCAGCTGACCTTTCTACGATTAAAATATATTGAGAGGGCCTGGCTCATCAGTAGTGAGCTCTTTCTGCAGTTTCGCCGCTTTAATCTTCCAGACCGCTCTATAAAAACCCAAATATTTTTATTCCGCATAATTGACAGCACAGAGTTAGTTTTTTTTTTATGAAATCAAAAGTCGCGCTGAAAAAAGGTCAATATCATGTAATGTAATATAAAAGGCAAATATGAATGATATATAGAGATAGATTAATATAATTCAAATATATTTCATTTAACAGAATATTTATGATTTTGAGGATCAACTTATAATGATATTCTTGATGTAAACTATTTATAGATAATACAACCTGGATTGGTTCAACTGTCTCAATGTGTCATCTAAAATTTCAGAGCCTTTCAATTAACTGAAAGTTTATATTTGTTATGTTAACTAATAATATACATATTCTGATAGGGCGGTTCCATATTTGCTTTTACAAGGTACAAGAGCTCCGTTTGTAACTTGCTGGTGGAAGTTAGACTTAGGCAAGATTCGGGCGCCATTGAAGAAGAAAAATGCTCAATACGGGATTCGATCCCGGGTCGTGGAATGGGTATGCCCTAAGCCATGTGACATCTGGCAAGAATAGAGTCCGGTAGAATGTATAAACTGTAAGCCCAACACAGTTCTATACATTGTTCACTGTCTGCACACCCAGGCTCCACTTGCACTCTCTTTCTCTCACTCAGAAATTTAGTATATCACAAGAATAGAGATGGAATATATTTTGAAACCTCCAGGCCCTAGTTGCCAACGCCTTCAATCCATTATAGCCAATCGTAGGTTCTAATGTAAACAACCAGCAAGTGTGTGATAATTGTGAATTGATTTCCATTTTGTCGATAGAATCGTGCAGAACCTGCAAGTCCAATTTCCTGCTGATTACTGACTGCACATATGCGACATTGACTGCGCTAATATTGTCCTCTAATCACTGTCTATAGGACAATGACGCCCGAATATATATATATATATATATCATCCCGGCAAAATTTCCATCTATATAATATATATATATATATATATTATATAAAAATATTCTGCTGATTTTGGAATTAGAGTTATAGAATTATTACTTGCTGATTAATTTTTTGGATACATGAGTATTTTATGATATTGTTTTGCAGTCGTGGTAAAAATAATAAAGCATTTGTAATCACAATTTGCTTCAATTGTGCTGTTAGACATAATTAAGGAAGAAATACCTGACTTAAGGCGAAAATAATAAAATAAAAGATTAGGTATTTACATATGTACAAAAAGATTTGAGCCGGCCTCGGGAAACAACAACAATGGGTTTATATAGAGAAACCCGCGACCTCTGACGGTCGTCTTAACAGAGTAGTTTGTTCTAAAAGTTATAATTATAAAATTAAATACAGTGCATTAAATATGTATGTAATGAATATAACATATATATAAGAAATTAAACTATTAAATCACGACATTTTATTTTCCAATAATATAAACTTTCAAATAAAACAAACTTTAGTCCATAGTTTATTCAAATATTATTGCCAAAATTCAACCATACACACAGTGTGACATATATAGGCAGAATCGGTTAATAAAATCACTACAAAATGGCATAAGAGTTTAAATTGACAAAACCACTGGGAGGGTTCGCCACTGATGAGCCAAGCCCTTCCAATATTTTTCATCGCAACAAGGACGGTAGAAATTTTGTTTTATTTGAAAAGGTTTCGAGATAAATAGCGTTATATTATGAACTAATTACTATAGAAGATCTCACAACATTTATAGAAATCCATATTCATTATGGGGGAGCAAAATTTACAAAAGACCTGGTGCTACCTCGGAGTGAGACAGGCCTTTCTTGTGTTTCCTCCATTGTACACTATAGACGGTAGAATAATATCTTGAAATTAGCTCTAGATTATTTAAATTCTAGTTTACTGCGAGTTCACTACTGATGAATATAAATATATTAATATTATTTTTTCTCTTTTCTGGTGAGAATTTACTTTTTAGTGTTCGCCTGTGTGTGTGTTTATATTTTCGATTTTGACTTCAACACAGAGGTAACTTACTTTCAAAATGTTTGGTGATCCAACCACCTATAGGCCTATTAATACATACAGGGTGATTCAAAAAAATGTATACACACTTTGAACTTCCATAGAAAATTTATTTACCGTTCTACAAAGTTAAATTTCAGGAAAATAGAAAACTGAAAGTCCAAAATAAATGAAACATAAATAACAAATGTTAATACTGTTCAAATTGGTGACCTGCAGCATCAGTTTTCAATCAACCACCGCGCGGTGACGGCGGCGACGTCACGGTCGGCGCGCATTCCAGCACGCTCTCCAGACCTTACACCGCTGGATTTATTCTTGTGGGGCACAGTAAAAGAAGGGGTGTACAAACGTAAACCACGTAACCTAGACATTTTTTGGAATGAGATTCAAGCAGTGTGTAGAGAATTCTCATTGGACGTTTTGATACGATGTACAGAATCTGTGGTGACTCGTACTCAGAATTGTATTGATGCTGCAGGTCAACAATTTGAACAGTATTAACATTTGTTATTTATGTTTCATTTATATTGGACTTCCAGTTTTCTATTTTCCTGAAATTTAACTTTGTAGAACGGTAAATAAATTTTCTATGGAAGTTCAAAGTGTGTATACATTTTTTTGAATCACCCTGTATCAACTATCTCTAAGCTCTAATAACTCCAAGAAGCGGTCTGGTAGATTATATTGGCGAAACCGCTGGGAGGGTTTACCACTGATGATCCAAGCCCTTCCTATATTTTTTTCATCGCAGTTAGGAGAGTAAAAGTTTTTTCAATGTTTGAAAGATGTTAAATATATATTTATATGCTTCCTTGTTTATTTTGGTATGATAAATTCTGCATGTAGCGGCCATATTTCCATAATGGAGTATTCCTCATCAATCAATCATATTATTTGTGATGATCCGAACGTACTCTTTGCCACATTTATCGAAGTAAATTTGCAAAATTGGATATTTCAAGAAGAAGACATAAAATGAGATAACGTAGAAATGGAAGGAATGGTGGTGGGTGAGTGTGCAGATACACTGCTCCACTCATACCCCAAGTTCTCATCCAGCTGTTCTTTGTGTTGTCTGAATTCACATCCTAATTCATGTGTTCCAACCTTACTCCCTACCTATATTTCATTCACATGGCACCCTGGCTTCTCTACGGTGCGAAAAATCTACAACGAACCACTCTCTCAGTATATATTAGTAAAAAGAGGGGCATCTCCTGATCGTGCAACTAAAAGTTGCTGATGGTTTGTGCAATCTGGCGGAATAAATATCAACTAACCCTTGTTTTTTATTTATTCCAGATAAAATTCAAATATTAGTTGATGTTTATTTCGACAGATGGCGCAAGCCATCAGCAACTTTTAGTTTCACGTTCAGGAGATGCTTTTATTTTTCTTAATTTATCCACCTGATTCCAGTACAATTTTAATTTTATATTATTTTCATATGTATATATATAAATAAAACCTACTACAATAAAATAAAATTTTTGAGAGGAAAATTACTATCAACCGAATATTTTACCTTTATTTTTTCCGAAAAGTTTAAAAGAGTACCGAAAGCTCGAAAAAAAATGAAGGCAGAATATTTGTGGAACCTTTCAATATATACAACTTTCTAACCAGAACTGGAATTTACTCTTCGAAAAATTAATTATTATTCGGAAATATTAAAACTCTCAATAACTTCAAATAATTCAGGATATCAGTCTAATGAGTTTATTATATGTATCATTTTTCTCAAATTTGTGCTGAAGTCATAGAAGAGGCCACATTCCATATTTAAATAAACACACAAAAAAGCACGATCTATGATAACCCCAGCATAAATGCATATGTAAATTGATTTTCCACTTTCTTCACCATTATTAAAGAACATCGATAAATCTACCTGTTGATTTATCGATCCGAAATATTTTGTTCCTTCAAAAAATAATTTAATATATACTACGCCTCAGTGGGATCAATACTTTGGTGTTTCTTTCTTCAATAAACCAGCTCAATATTCCTTATTGACTCCTCGTAATGGCAGTGTCTGCTAATTTCTGAAATTTATCTTTTTTAATTATCGTAATGTATTTTTAGAATGTCCCTATATACAAATCTTGCTTTTATCAAGCGGAAGATGAAATTGTTTAACGGGGAATCTGAAGTTCTAATTTTAATCTTGTTGATATTCAATTGTAAAAACCAAATTTCATTAATTTATTAAATTTCATAATATTCTTTGTTAGGTCTTCTTTGTTTTCTGTTAACAGTGTGGTGCCGTCAGCATAGCGAAATTTGTTCATTTTGATTCCTCCAATATGTAAACCTGTTTAAAGAGAACTTCTAATATCATGAAAAATGTTAAGTGTAGAGGTTAAAGAGATATGGAGATGGTCTACAGCCTTGCCTTACTTCCTTTTGTGTTGAGCTAATCACTATTCTCATATTCTCAGGCATCTTATTCTGTATATAATCTTCTTTAGAATGTTATTATTGGTTAAGGACGGAAAACCTCGTTGTTATTGATTCCTCCTATAAACTCCAATGGATTGAATGGACATATAGCATAGGAGAAGTGAATTGATTAAACGATTTATTGGGAGCAATATGAATTGAGAGAAAAATAATCTGATTAATTCGAAAAAGGTCGGATTTGGAAAGTGAAACTCAAGAAATAGATGGAAATTCTCACCAAAGAGAAGCACCAGGCCACTTCAGAACAGGACCTGCCCAATAAAAAAAATGTTGAATAATTTTAAGCTTTGAGGTCTTTTTTTCACAATAAATATAATAATTTGAGAATATAAAGAAAAAAAAATAAAAATAACGCTAAAGATATAACAATGAATAAAAATATTAAAATTAGAGATATATAATAATGAGTTATGAATGATTTAAATATTTGACTTAATACAATCTATGTAAAATATAGATATTTCTATTAGTGGATAAAAGGAAAGACAGTTCGGATATATTGTAACGTCACATGGGAAGGGTGAGTTTTTAAAACCTCTATTTTTGTAGTGGCTTCGGATATTTGAAACATTATTCCATGTGCGATATATAGCGTACATTCCTTTCTATATTTCTAAACCTAATTGTTATATATATTTGGTAAGAAAATAAATTCTGATTGATTAAATGAATATATTGTCTTTGTAGTTGTATAGAGATATTTCCTTATTTCCTTCAATTTTTCTCAAAATCAAAGTTTGTTCTCATTATGTGCTCGAAGTAGTTTAGCTTTTTTAAATTTATTTATTTGGGATTATAAGGATAGACCAGGATTTAATTTATTTAAGATTGAAATATTTTCCTTTTATATTTCCCTGGCACTCTGAGTAAATATTTCCCAATTCCACATTTCGTTTCTTCCTAGTGCTATTCTTGCTTTTAATTCCTTCAACCAACCTCCCATCTTATCAATCCTAGAGATATAAAGAATATAAAATGATCAACTATTTCAATCTTGTTTATTTTTCAAAGATATTTATTTTATCGGTAGTTCTAATTTTGAACTTGCTGATATTCAATTGTAAACCAAATTTCACTTTATTCAATAACTTGCACTTTGTTTTCTGCTAACAGTGTGGTGTCATCATCATAGCGAAATTTGTTTATTTTGATGCCTCCAATATGTACACTTGTCTAATTAGCACTTATAATATAATAAAATGTTCAGTGTAGAAGTTAAAGATATATGTATATGGTATACAGCCTTGCCTTTCTTCCTTTTTTGGTTTGAGCTAATCACTTTTCTCATATTCCTCAGGCTTCTTATTCTGTATATAGTATTAGGACAATGAGGTGTTCTGGCGTTCCTATAATTCTTAGTATTTTCTATAGTTCAATGTAATTTACGCAAAGGCTTTAAAACATAAATATATAAATTACAAAATAGGCATATCCTGACGTGTCACATGAGAATTTTTTCTAGATGACAGAGAGCGACATCTAGTGATATTCGGCCAAACCAATTTCTTGGTCAATCAAGAAAAGCCGAATTCGAACGCATTTCGGGCTGTTGTCCTTAGTCGGCGTGGTGCAGGCTGTACCTCTACGACCAAAATTTGATCCCAGAGGCTTCCTGAGAAATCAAGATATGGGTATTTAATGCCAACTTTGCGTAAATATGTTCATGTGAATTGTTTTTTCTTTATTATATTCTAATATACACCTCAGGTTCCCTATTTTATATCTTGTCCCTCTACACACCTCTTCTGGAACCTCTATTTGAACCTCGGTTTCATTCTCTTCTGTATTTTTTAGAAGTATTTTACTTGTGTCGGGGGCAAGTGGAATGGTTCTGTAGCTGCTTCAGATATTTGGGTTTCGTTTTTTGGAGATAGGTAGATTTTTTTTCCATTCAATTGTCATTTTCCACACGCTTATATGTTCTGACATAGTTCTGTGATTATATTCAGGACCTCCTCTTCGGTCTTTGGCCTTCATCAGTATAAAGGCAGCTTCGATTTCATAACATCCTACGAGAGGGGTATGAAATCGGTCGAATTTACCAACCAGGTGTTCAAGCTGGTATAGTGGCAGGCTCCTCTATCTTTTAGTACATCAATATCATCCTCCCGCAACTTTAACACTTTTTTAAAATGAATTTTACAGTTAATATTAAACTAAAAAAATATAATTACCAGAATATTTCCCAATGTACACAAACTCTATAAACCCCATCCTGACAATTCATACCATTCTCATTTAAATACTAATTTCCTGGAAAATCCCCCGCGAACGATCGCGCTGAAGTTATTTCCTCTAAAGAACATCGGGACAGCAAATATTTGACTTGCCACTAATTTAACAGCCAACAAACAAATTGAACTCTGTAAATCAATGTTATTTTAACGTTTAAGGAAAAGAAATGTCATCTTAATTGTCTTTTTTTTTTGGTCATTTACCGAGAATATATTATTATTTTAATAGTGGATTATATCGTGTCAATTTTTTACCCAGATAATATATTGCATCTTTAAATTATATATTAAGAAGGTTTTTTTTTTGTGTGTGTAAAGTTAAAATCAATTATCATTTTTTATGCTTTATAAAAAATAATCCATTTCTATAGATATTAGCTAAAATATATTTTGAAAAAGATTGAAAGTATTGTGAAATGTTTTCAAATTTGAAAATAATATTTTGAAGATATTTATAAATACCTATATTTAATGAAATATATACGATTTATTTGTTTATTAATTCGTTATTGGTTAAATAGGAAAATCCTAATACCAATGCGACTGTAGATGAGACCCTTTTATGTGTCGTAAATATGTACATAGATATGTTTTTTTCTAATGTCTACTTCTATGAGTGGTTCATATATTTGTGTTAGATTTATAGATGTTTTTTTTTGTCGTCAATTTTAATATATAGTTACATTCAGTTCTCTATATATGGATTCTTAATATATTGTGCTTAGTATGGATGATTAAATACATTTTTACATACATCCTTAGTTTGAATACAGAAACGTTTAATTATTTTTGTTATTAATGAAGTTTTTTCGAAATAATTTCACAAATGTAACTTGATTATCAAAAGTTATTCAACATTAGAATTATGTGCCTGAATATCATTATTTGGTATATATATTCTAAAAATAGCAAGAAAACTTTCTCCACTGATTATATTAACTAGAGATAAAACGTAAGAAGAAAAGATTTTTTATCCACATAAACGTGCGACAAGCTTTCGGGCAGTCACGCCCTTCGACTGGTTAACCAGTCGAAGGGCGTGACTGCCCGAAAGCTTGTCGCACGTTTATGTGAATAAAAAATCTTTTCTCCTTACGTTTTATCTCTAGTTAATATATTCTAAAAATTGCTAATATCAGTTACATAGCTCCAATGTTATATATATATATATTTGTGAAGAAAAAAAATATATATATATCAGGTGTTGATATTAAAAACAAAGAAGTTATATCCTGATTTAGATGGCAGAGCGCCATCTAGTGGAACAGAAATCAACCAAACGTTGATTTAACCTGTTCCCTGATATTTGGCCAAAAAGCACATGTGCTCCTGGTCAGGATATACCTTCTTTATTTATAATATCAATACCTGACCTTTTTAATTTAATTTTTTCTATTATTTTTCACATGTTCAGCGTATTTACGCAAGTTTGGCCTTGAATATCCATTTCTTGGTGTCTTAAGAACGCTCTGGGCCCAAAAAGATTTTTGGTCGCAGCGGTATAGCCTGCTCCACGCTGACGAGGGCCAACAGCCCGAAACGCATTCGTGGATGGTTTTTCTTGATTTATCAAGAGAATGGGTTGGTCAAATATCAGGGAATAGGCTAAATTAACATTTAGTTGATTTCTGTTCCAGAAAATGGCGCTCTGCCATGTGCTCCTGGTCAGGATATATCTTCGTTTTTAATATATATATGTATATATATTTGCGGAAAGGAAGAAAATCATGTATTAAAAGAGGCATCTCTCTCTTTTCTTTTCAAAGGGAAAGGTGCTTCTTTTGGTATATATGTGTGTGTGTTATAAAATATTTTGAGATAGAAAATTATTGCTGATTTTTTTCCATGAGCATTATTGCCAATGTTATGCAATCGTGGAAATTATAATAAAAACTCTTTTAACTACAGTTTGATTTAATTGTGCCGGTAAAATATATAAGACATGATTTTATAAAAAGTAATACCTGAGACTAAAGGAATGAATAAAATATTACGTATTTACATATCTACAAAAATATTTAAGACTGCCAAAGAAAACAACAACAATGTTTTTATATAGGGATAGTCGTGATATCTAGCGATCGACTTTACAAAGTAGTTTGTTATAGAAAATATAATTCACAATTAAATTATTTTTTAAACAACATATATAATTTTTATACAGCAATGGAAACAAAACATAACAATTTTCAAATATGATTCTGTATTGAAGTGTCCTAGCAATAAGATGGCGAGTTGAGGGAGCAGGGGAAATACAGGACAAATTACTCCAATCAATATCTGGGATATTTCTCCCTTGACAGATATTAATGTGAAATAATATATCCCAGTATTTTTATTGCATTTTATTTGAAATATCAAATTGCTAATTCGAATGATAAATTATTCTTAATCCTCAAATATATTCCTTTTACTTGGAATTGTTATCTCACAGAGCTTCTTTAAAGGATTCTCAACATAATTATATTATTAAGAAGTCTTTCGATAGGCCATGGTTTGTAGATATGTGCCAGGAATCTATAAAATTTGAAAATGTGTTTATTCATGTTATACAAGACCCGATTCCATCACTTTTACTGAGAATAGGCATGTAGACCTGTAGGCACATTGACCTTTATGAAAGACACACGAGATAAGCAGTGTGAATAAAATCACCTCTGTCTGCCTAAAAAAAACAGACGACCAGTAACATAAGACTTTCCACTTCTTTATGTTTTGTCCGTTAGTGTAAACCGATATTAAGATATATATTAGTAGACAAATACGACTAATTGATTTATACACACTATTTATTTTGAAAATAAGTGTTAACACAAATATCAGTTATATTCACCAATATACAGATAGATTCCTCAAACCTAACCCAACTAGGCGAACAAAGATCAACCAGATTTTTCCAGGAAACCCACGTTTCCACCTTCTCTGGAAACAATCGCTTTATCCGTTTCCATTTTTGTTATTATTTTACTAAAAATATCTTCAAGTTTTCCTTCGATCGTTAAAAATAAATGTTTATCTTTTTTATTCCAATGGATTTAATATTTATTAGTGTTTTTCAAAATGCCTTTCTTATATCAAGATATATATAGAACATTTTGTATCACATATTTTGTAATTTTTAAATGTTAAAAAAAATATATTTTCTATTGCAAAATATTTATAAAAAGCACTTTACGAAATTAAAAAGTAGGAATCGATAGAAGGGGTCAAGTTTTTCAGCGCTGGGGGATTTCATATTTAAAATGTATCGTTAGGGGGTGAGGTAAATATTGTTGGTGTGGTGAGGGGTTTATTAAAATTTACATCTCGGGAAGCCAGAAGATCAATGTGAACTCTGGCAATATGTAAATAGGTGTGTAATATATATTATTCTTTATTTGTGTGTTATAACTCTGTATACCAGCCATTTTCATTATTAAAATTTATAATTAGTTTATCTTTCTTTCCTCAGCGCCCTCCCAATTTTAAAGCAATTATGTTTTTTATTAGTTTTTTTATTTGTTCACGCATTTGTTCTACCTTTTAGATAATTCAATTGTGTCATACAATTATAAAGTCAGTTTTATCATTTCACAAGATTGTATATGCCACATCATTGCTTCACTAAATGAATTTTTAAAATGTATTAATTTAGTTCTCACACTATGACGATATTTACCATAGACTAACACAAGTAGCGGCGGCGCGCTACTCCCGTAGAAACACACCACCACACTACTCCCGTAGATACACACGACCACAAGTAGCGGCGCCGCGCTACCTTCGTAGATACACACCACCACACTACTCCCGTAGATACACACGACCACAAGTAGCGGCGGCGCGCTACTCCCATAGAAACACACCACCACACTACTTCCGTAGATACACACGACCACAAGTAGCGGCGGCGCGCTACTCCCGTAGAAACACACCACCACACTACTCCCGTAGATACACACGACCACAAGTAGCGGCGGCGCGCTACTCCCGTAGATACACACCACCACACTACTCCCGTAGATACACACGACCACAAGTAGCGGCGGCGCGCTACTCCCGTAGAAACACACCACCACACTACTTCCGTAGATACACACGACCACAAGTAGCGGCGGCGCGCTACTCCCGTAGAAACACACCACCACACAACTGCCGTAGATACACATGACCACAAGTAGCGGCGCCGCGCTACCTCCGTAGATACACACCACCACAAGTAGCGGCGCCGCGCTACTCCCGTAGATACACACCACCACAAGTAGCGGCGTCGCGCTACCCCCGTAGATACACACCACCACAAGTAGCGGCGCCGCGCTACTCCCGTAGATACACACCACTACAAGTAATGATACCGCACTATATCTGTAGATACATCCAACTACAAGTAGCTGCGCCGCGTTACTCCTGTTGAAACGCACCACTACAAGGAGTGGCATCACGCTACCTCTCCAAAATGATAAGTGAGAATAACGACCCCTCCAGCTAAGAAACTAATGGATTTTCTTCCAAAATCTCTCCTTTGCCAAATAAGTTAGTAGTTCCATTTTTCTTTATTTTTCTCTCTCCGAATAAGCCAGTGATGGTTTGTCCCCGGAGAGATACAACTATCATTTAAAATTTGGACCAAGTTCTCTCCTCTACCCGAGTGTAAATTATATTTCAAATTTAATTATAGAGATACATTTGTCTAGTCCATTAAATTGTAGTTTGCGCTTTTAGACCTTTTTTACTCCAAATATGTTAAAGATATATTATCATATTAGCAAAATTTGAAAATAATAAATCAACAATAATTTTGGATACTCTACAATATATTTGTGATAATTCTGGTGCCAAAGCCTGAAAGAAAATAAGGCCGCTCCAAAACTTTGGTTGAGACTATCCTATTGAACATGCTTTAATAATTTTACTTTTATTTTCTTTATTGTTATTTATAAGCAGTTTTATGTCCACCTTCATCTGCGTTTAATATTTTCAGTTTAATTTTACCATTGTCTCTGTGTTACTGCCGATCTGCATCCATTTGTGTGATATAATGCTCCTTGATTGATAATTACAATGTGTTTTGGCAAAATATATTAATATATTGAAATCAACGTGTTTAACACTATTAAATAATTACTCTAATACATAACAGGTTGCAAAACTATTATCTTTTGTTCTATATTTAGCAATTATATATATATGTTGTAATATATTCTAGTATATACTTATATATAATATGTAATATAGTATAATAACCAAAATTGTAAAAACAGTTTAAATCGACAGTTCGGCCATCATGTAATGCACGACAAAATAAAATTCGATTAAGTGACAGCCGGCGCCAGGACAGAAAAAACATGTCGGGGTTACCAGGTATGCACCCTTCTTGCTCAAACAGATCAGTTCCTCTGGAGACACGATGATTGACAGACTCCCTGTACGGACCTGACTTGACCGGTGTCGGCATAACTCTCTCGCCATCTCTGTGGTGACATCCAACATGTCTCGTTCTTTGGTGCAATACATTCACGCCTGAAACCACTCAGAACATTGAGGCCACAACGACTGCATATAATTAACTGCACTACAGTCATGTGTTGGACACCTTTATGAAAAAAATACATTTAAGATATCAACAAAATTTCCTTTTCTTAAAAAAAATAAAATAAAATTTCGGACACTCTTGTTCTAAACGTACATATATAAATATTGAAAAATGACCTCATAGAATAAAACAAATATATATATTTATATATATAATTATCAGGAAAATAGGTTGGCCAAATATCAGGAAACAGGTTAAATCAATGTTTAGTTGATTTCTGTTCAAGTAGATGGCGCTCTGCCATCTAAAAATATCACGTGAGCAGGTCAGGATATGCCTTTTTTTTTCAATATATGTATGCATATATATATATATATATGGGGGAATATATTTTTTGTCTTAAAATATTCCTAAAATATGCAGCCGAACGAATCCCAAAGATTATTATTTTAAGTCAGTTTCTCTTATATAACGAGTCGATTACATTATTTCAAAAATATTCATTACGTGTATTTTAGAAAGAATTTATAACTATCAATCCTATAATGTAAAATATTGGAAAAAAAATTCCAATAAATATAAACAAAACCCCATTCCTCACACAATATATTCTAAATCTAATAAAATCATTTTTGATTTGTATTCTGAATATGAAAATAGCTGCTAATTAACTAATTATGATGAATGGTGATTGCAAATTTCTGAAATATGTTGTATCCTGATTAAAGGTTGAATCTCCTTGTAGAATAATTTTGAATAAACTGGTGTCTCATTTAGGGGAATAATTTATTCAGAAATTGTGTAAGAGCTGCTTTTATATGCTTCTTGAGGAAATCAATTGAGCCTGCGTTATTCTCAGAAATTTTTAAACGATATTAAAGATATATTTTGATGCATTATCGCGCCATGTGTTATGAAAATCCGAAACTATTATAGACGCGATTATTTTAAATATTAAACAGGTTTCTCTCTCTGCTTCTCTTACTGCAATGAAAAATTTAAAATACTCATACGCGTCTATAATAGTTTCGAAAGATATATTTAAGTGAAAATATGTATATCGCATCACACTAAGTATGACGTTTATATTTGCAATAGTTAAATGTGAAATAACTACTTCCATATAAATCCATTGTTGCTACCCACTAAGGCGGATAGAGAAAGATCACAGAATAGATTGAGCAAGTTATAGAATCCAAGCCTGACACAACCCAATAGCACCCAAAAACAAATAAGGAAGGATAAAACAGAAGTCATTCGACGTGTGACAAATCGAAGAATTAATTGAGCTACTTGAGTAGGAAGGTCCATAAGTTTCAAATTTTTCGGCTCATCAACCCGGGAAACCGCTCCCTTATCTCAAATAGAGTCCATTAGGAAGGACTTCACGGACCTACGCCTCATCTCCCAATTTCCATAAAGTCCGTGGCCACAAACTGTAGATAGGTGTTCTTGCACTAAGCCCAGACTCGCAATGACTCGTTGCAAATAGACCAGCCTCCTCATTTGGTTCGATGCAATAAGTTCGACTTTGAAAGTCGTAAAATAAATATTAGAGAGAGGGGACACCAGTTTTAAAGAGAAACTATAAAATTGATGAGAATAGTGTTGTAATAATTGGGGAACGGCTATGAAAATCAAATAAAATAGGATTTAGCACATATTGATGATCAAAATCCTCTTAAATGGACGAAGAAAAAATTGGATATTTTTATTCAAAGGTTTACATATAAATGAACATAACAATAAGAGAGAGAATTGTATAAAAATATTTACTAGGCTTAGTTTGTTTCTATTTATATATAAATGCGTACCTAGATCTGTTAAAAAAACAAATATTTTCAACATAACCAGGTACGCCCTTTTTTAGATAAATATATTAAATGGATCGCCTTTTGACTCAAGAGATCGGTAGAAATTACTAAGTGAGAAGTACATTATTTACAAATATTCTTCAAATATGACTGTGTTCAAATTTCAATAGTAATTTTATGAAAATAGAAAATTAAAATATTATGAAGCGACTTTAATTCTGAAAAAAAGGCATCTCTACAATCGCACTAGAACTATGAGCAAATAAATTAGGCGCCTTGTATAGTAACAATATCGGCTAATTTGTAAATTCTTGTCATTGATGTCATACCATCATACCAGTAGATTCAACAAATCACATCTCCCCCGGTCTCGCCTACGTATTTGGTCATATGTATGGGATAGATGACCTTATTGGCAGGATAATACAGGTATGGGATCTCTTATTTACGAACCTATATAATGGATGATTTGCTGCTCTTACTTCATACTTCTTGAAAAAGCGTTCTATAGAGACATGACATTGCTGAATAGAGGATACTGCATTTTGATTTGTAAACTGAGAGGAGCTTAAGAATTCTAGGGAAGTTGTAATAATGTCATGCTATAAAATATATGGAATATCTTCAAGATTTGAGATTTGTTGAAATTAATTATCGGGATACGCAAAAATATTTGAAACTTTATTTCAGATATCAATTATCAATTATTTTTATTTCCAAAGCGCTATATCCCGCAAGGGATACTTGCGCCAAACAAGGAGAAAAGTTTATTTACATAGGTTATTTACATTATCCCACTCATGAAAACATTAGAGATCCAGATTTTGTAGAAAGTTTAGATTGTATTTACAAAATGAATTGAACTTTAAATATGATTTTTTATCGGAAATCAAATCGTTCTAAGTTCACAAGCAACTAGTTCATTCTTCATTCTATAATTTTGAAATGCTGGGCAATCGATCAGTAGATGTCTTGAGGTTTGTTCTTCAATACCACAAAAGCAACTTGAATCCTCCACTGCCTTTATTCTATTTAAAAAACCTTTGAAATTTCCGTGGTTTGTAACAAATTGAGTTTTATAAAAATTTGAACGAAAGTATTTAGGGATTTCTTGGGGAAAAAAGCTTAAGAAAGTATTATTTGCTTCGTTTTTCAGAACATTCATTCTTGATTTGAGAAAGGTATCTATAATTCCTGGAATAAATGGGTCATAAATTTGTTGATCATCTGTGGATAAGTTTCTCAGATCAGATATCATGATTCTGGATTCGATAAAGTCTGATATCAGAGGAATGTTTGCCAAACTATGAACACAGCTATATGATGTGGATTCATAGGCTTGTATACACCATGTTAGTTTTTGATATTGGGTTGAATTTAATTTTTGTAAACATTTTTTATTTAAATATTTGAACCAAATTTCGGCTCCATATGTAAGTATTGGTCTGAAAATGGATTTATATAAAGTTAGCCTTTTCTGGGTGCTTAGACCTCAAGATTTCCCACAAATTGAAAAGTGATAATTTTTAAAACGTTTTGTACGATTTACTATTTCTTCTATGTGGCATGTAAAATTTTATTTGTTTCTTCTTCTGTGATTTGCAATTATTATTCCTTAAATTTGGTCTTCAGAGTTGGTATGATTATTTCATTATTAAATTTGATTGGGATTTTTTCTTTGTTATGTAAATAAAGTATATTAGTTTTTTTCTGGACTTATTTCAAGTTTGTTACTCTTACACCATACATCGATCGTATTTAATGCTTTTTCTATAACTAATTTCAGGTCTTTGCAATTGTTGTGCCAGCATATAATTGATACATCATCCGCATAACATACCACTTCACTATAGATAGTTATGTAAATTGGATATATTCCTATAACACATTTTTACTGAGGCAGGTAAGCCTTAAACGTCAGCGCAACAATAATAAAGTTTCCATAACTCTAGACTGTTTCAGTTAGAATATTTCTATAAACACTGTACTGGAAGTAATCCTAGTTTAATTGATATTTATTCCAATAGATGGCGCTATCCCAGCAATCAATTACATCAAGATATGAACATCATTCTACAATCCTGATCCATTCTTTTATTTAATTTTCCTATTTTGTTTGCCGTGATAAAAGTTACCAAATGTGCCGCAGGATAGGATAGGTGGGCCGGAATAGCAACTAGGCTGATTGGACCTAGTTACTCCATGTAGCCAATATCTTGTTACTTTTGTACGTTGCTCGAGGTTCTATTTACTTGCTATGATGGTTCAATCTTTGAAGTATACTTTGCTGAATTCACCTTTTATATCTAATCAATATTTCAGTTAAACAAGTTGTTCTCTAAATAGTCTTAGATAATTTCAAATAGTTGTGTTTTATATATTTGTTTTAGATGTTATTGATTTTTCAGTTTTGTTAAATAACTTCAAATTCCAGGTATATGTTCAATTTCACTATATTAGTGAAATATAAAGTGTATCATTTCTAATTTATTAAAATTGAAACATTTTCTCAAGATATATATATATATATATACATAGAAATTCTATTTAGTATCATATGAATTACAATATCGTGCTTCTTTTCGTGCTTAAAAATTCATATGTAAAGCGAAAATGGAGGCATACTTTATATTATAATATTTAATTAGTTGATTAATTTTTAATTTGGTCCAAATTTACTATGGGAGGTACAATCATGATGGATAATTAGTGGCTGATTTCTATCGCAAATGCATAGCATATTGAAACATTTAGAAAGCATTTCCTTATTACACCTTCGAGGTGCCCAGAGTCCGTTTGGCTACTCGCCCCAAGTGATCGAGTTTGACAATCCACACAGAAATTTACTACCTAACAGGATATTATAAATAGTGACCGGTTATTGGTTATAAAGCAAAAAACTAAAATTGATCCAATTGGTTGAGGAATCTCCACCTCTCCTAAACTTGATTACACGAATATTTTATATAAAACAGATGCGTATATATCAATCTATCATCCATTCTGCGGTATATTTAGGTAAATCCGGTAAATATTCCCTCGTCCCCATCCTATGAGTCGAGAAAGACAAAATATACATCATATAAAGTATACATCAAAATACACTAGAGTTAGGAGAATGGCAAAATTTTTCCTATTCGTGAAAATGGATTATACGAAAATACATCATTGGGTGTAATTAATATAGAATATATATTTTTGAACGTTTTTCTGAGTATTTCGTCGCACATCATTGAAGTATTGCGCACTACTTAAATTTTTGTTTTAAATTCGTTTTTGAGGAAAACATAATAGAGATTCACTGGAGCAAGCAAACGCTCTTTTAAATATTACACGAGAACCTAATTTAGTTACTTGATATATTTTACTAACTAACTAAACATAGTTTCTAACTCTCTGAATAATTTACTCTATCAAATGTCGAGAGACTTAAACGCCCAATTTAATAGCCACACACAACGCATGCACACTTATTGTATTAAAAACAACAATTATCGAATAATAAAACCTATGTTTAAGGATTTATCACATTGTATTACATATACATTAACATCATGTACACATCAAATGGCTGAAACTTCAATAATTAATCAATACTTCCTACTAATTTACACAAACACTTGAAGTCATTTGAAAGATGTGTTTCAACAATAAAAATCTCATAATTTAGAACACAAATTTATATAGTTTCTCAAGTACCTATAAATAAAACCATAAGATATTCTATATTAGAATCATGCACGTATAAATTAGGAACAAAGTATGTATCAAGACAAGATGAACGATGGAGATATCAGGGGGCACGAAAACTTCTAGAACAAACTTAATTCCGATTTAAAGTTAATCCGAACATTACGTCATGCTATTCAAGTAAAAGAGATATATGTACAAAGATTTGAATATAAAAAGAGAGTATATCATAAGTTTCATTTGATATTAAATATAATGATATATATATAATGATAATCATTTGATTATAAAATAGCACACTCTAACTTATATGATCTACTCTCATTGCTATAGCCAAAACGGCGGTTAATCCTCGCCTCACATGTTTCTTCTTCTATGGACGTTTTTCCCAGCTCCACCTATATATTTGTTTATTGATTCACTACCGATGTGGACACACATATATCGAGCTGCAACAATGTCTTGAAGATCGGACAACTGGATATTTCTTCCAGAAAATAATCTTTCTGTAATCATGTTCCCAGTTGGGAAGATTCTTTCTCTTTGGATATTAAAAAAATTCCCCTGAGACATATTTTATATTTTATCGGAAAAGCAAATCTTTATTTCGTTTTTCAATTTATAGAAAACATTATTTTTTTTATTTGGAAACCTTTTTATTTATTATTTTCTTTGAGAGAGAGAAATGTTTCAGTTGCAGTGCAATTAAAAGGTTTATAAAATGTTTCCCTTTTAAAAATACAAGCTATATATGTATATTATATGTATATGTATTGTATATATGTTTTTATTACGATGCACTAGCGCGCCATCTATTATCAAATTACAAAACTATTTTAGACGCGTAATATTCTTTTTAAAATAACACAATTTCTACTGCCCTTACTGCAATGGAAAAATTATAGGGAGGGACTGGCTCATCAGTGGTGAACCCTCCCAGCGGTTTCGCCAGTCCTAAAAGCTTATGTCCATAGTTCATCTAAAATACCCATTCGAAGAGTCAAGCATCAGTATCACTATAAAAGGAAGTTCCAAAAATGCAATATAACAGCGGTATGGTAGATTAAACTGGCGAAACCGCTGAGAGGGTTCACCACTGATGAGCCAGGTCCTCCCTATAATTTTTCCATTGCAGTAAGGGCAGTAGAAATTGTTTATTTTTAAAAAGAATATTACGCGTCTAAAATAGTTTTGTAATTTGATATATGTTTTTCTTAATACCTTTTGTTTACAAATGAATATATATATACTGTTTTCTTATATTTTATTATTACAGAAGCATGAAGTCTATCAAGCTATTGTGCTATATTAGAATTATTTACATATATATCTTTAATTATTTACACGATGTAGTGATTTATAAATCTGCCAAGGTTTCAAGATTGAGTATATACAGAATAATTGAGTATATACTGGTTAAACCCTGATAGGACTTCTGAAATGACATTGTTCAATGCTACATATTATTTCTCTATCTACAAATATAAACTTGTTCTACTTAAAGACTTTGAGATAGTTTATATGTGTTTCACCTTCGAGACAACTTCTCTCTCTATTCAACTAACAGAACTTCCTACCTCGAATTTTTCAGTGACGCTTCTCTCTATACATTATTACAACAGCCTTTTGTTAATCTCAACACACTCAGAAATATGTCAATACCAATTTAAAAAGGATTTATATATTGAAAATTAATTAAGTTGAAAAATGTGATTTTGTTACAAATGTATCTAATATCTACAACAATACAAGGAAATTGTCTAATCTATTTTCAAATAGTTTCAACCTATTATCTATTTTCAACCTTTTAAAACATTTTCGAAATTATAAAGTCAAATTTGAATAAAAAGTATTAAAACGATAAATCAAAATTAAAACCTATTGTGCGATAATTTTCCATTTATAAATAAAACAACATAAAACTTTCTTTTTGCGATGTAAAACTATTGGGAGCTTCTAGCTCGTCAGTGATGAAGATTTCCAGCGGTTGCGCCAGTTGAAGCGATATGTTTATTTTGTTATGACGTGTGAAATGGAGAGCTCAACAAAAACTAGAGTTACGAGTTATTTATAGAGCTAGTTCTCTAAATCTTGCCTTGCTTCGAACTATTATTGAATTGACTTCTCGCCTAGCATTGAAACTTATTCTATAGAGCGATATTCTCTTCACGGTTATATAAAGTAGGGTTCAAATTTAATTCTGATCAAGTTGCTGACAACAGAGAGGGTTTAAAATCGGTCGCAATTAGTGAGAAACTAGCTTTTCCTAAAACCAAGCCTCTATTAATCTCCCCATCATATATTCATTAAATATGTTCATTATATTACCACTTATATGATATATCCAACACACAAATATAAAATAATGTAAATGTTATTTTGATAAATTTGGTATGATCAAACAAATTTAATCCTATCATTTTTATATTCTTTTTATAAATTATTCAAGCTGTATTTTCTATTTAATCTTTACTTTGATAAGTTTAAAATTTATAAATGAATTATTTTATCTCTCCAACTAGAGTTTCTATACATTGCACTAAGCCGAAATTGTCTTTTAAAATTGCTTTTGTTGTTTTCGAATGACTAATAACATATCAATTATTTATACATTGACATAGTTCTGAGAGTTGATTGGTATTTTTTGTTGTCCTTTTCACGAATGACTTAAAGAAATTGTAGGAGGTTATCTTCTGGAAAATAAGTTCAGATATATTTCATTTGATTGAATTTATTGAGATAATGTATTCAAAGTGAACTGGTTACTCAGCTAGAAATTCTCCAGTACGTTTCATCCAATGATCGATACATTTTTCTCTGCTTTGTACCAATTAGAGTAGTTGTACGGCCAAGCAGAGGTGCCCTGTAGGTGAAAGAAACGACAAATGCCCTCATGCCCTCAAGGATAAAATTTAAGGATGTGAAAAGTCTTTAATGTCGCCGGTGCTTTTTTAAAGAAGTATAATGAAGAGGAAAATTAGTTCACAGTTGGATATTTCGTGTCTCTTTAATAAAGGTCACTATGTATTAAATATCTTTAAGATTTATTGTCTGAATCCTGATAATACATGCCAAAAGGTTCAACTTCCTTAAGTATTGTTGATGAGTGTATTTTATGAAAGTATTGAAGATATGACATATATAGGATATAGCAACTCTATTCTCAGCAGCCATAATGCTCTATGTAACAGCCACACCTTGATAGGTATAAAACGACGACACTTTATGAATAATTCAGGGGCTCATGAAAACAAATCAGTTTCTACTTAACATTCTTATTTCCATGTGCTTCCATGTCCAGCCTCTATCAATCCGGTGGCGCGGATTTATTGCTCCATTTATTTTGTAACCTACTGAGCCAGTAGTATCAAAATTCATGATTTTATATAGAAATAAATTATTTATAATATTTTAATTTCTGAATCGGTTATATTTGAGCCTAAATAGTTTAAATAATATTGAATGGAAGTCTTAATTAAAACAAATTTGTATGGGAATTTGAAACAAATCAAAAAAGCGTTGCTCATCAGTGTTAACTCAACTTCAGTTTAATCTACAAACTTCAATCCTTTATTAGATTGCGTGGCGTATAGTATTCAGTAAATTGACAAGAGGACACATAGTATTTCAATCATAAAGGTAGGCAGGAATTTGTAAGTATTCTATTGATAATACTTCACATGTATCTAAACATAATATAGCAATTCGAAATTAGACTTAGAATGTGAAATCAGTTGGATTAGACCTGTGTATGAATCAAGGCCATTGAAACATGAAAATATACTCAATGCGGGATTCGACCTCTGGGTTTGGTTGTGGAACATCGACAGTGTACACCACCTTATATTAATCGGCGAAAAAAGCTAACAAATACGTATATTTAAAACGTGAAAGTATTCGTTCATAAGCAGGTATAAACTTACAAATGATTGTTATGCTTTAAATATCTATATTTAATGCAAACATATCCATTAATAGATTTAATTTTAGCTTAAGATATAATCTATATATTCTCATAATGCTCACGTGAGCATGATCAGGATATGCCTTTTTTTATTTTAATATATATATATATTAAAAATAAAAAAGGCATTTCCTGACCACGAGCACATGTGCTCCTGGTCAGGAAATGCCTTTTTTATTTTTAATATCAACACCTGACCCACTTTTATTTTTTTTCTATTGTTTTTTCATATATATATATATATATATATACGTGAGAGCGAAAATATATAGTGAAACCTCACAATGTGATACTGCAATTTATTTATATTTTATATATATATATATTAAAAATGGCATATCCTGACCAGGAGCACATGTGCTTTTCAGAAGGCAGAGCGCCATCTGGTGGAACAGAAATCAACTATTCATTGATTTAGTCTGTTCCCTGATATTTGGCCAACCCAATTTCTTGATAAATCAAGAAAAGCCATCCACGAACGCGTTTATATATATACATAAAAAAAAAACAAATCAACATATATAAAATACCAGAAAAGGCAACGGGGGAAGTTTTACAGAGTAGAAAACAAATATCAAAATTAATTAACTGTTCATTAAATAATGGATATTTTGCTACCTAGCTTTTCCCATGAGAGCTGTGATCAACAACTTGTAATCTTGTTGCTACTGACATGGATCCGAGGTGTTTCTAGCAAAGATTTCCTCAGAGGTTTGTCCTTAGTAGCGTTTCGTCTTTTATCTTGCGGCGGGAAGTGTAGCTTTGTGGCTTTATCGTCTATCCGTCCACGATACATAATCTGAATGAAACTATAATTATTAGATCTTCATTAGTTTTTCTATATATTATATAATTACAGCGATATCTCCCATTGTATCCATCAATATATTCAATTGCTTTAGCAAACCCTGTACAATTGTAAGATCATTTTGATTTATGCTTTTATTTGTAGATGAGTACTTTGATTTTAATGTGTCAGCAATTTGTTCCGAGATTATCTTATGCTGAATCCTACATTCCTCAGTACGTTTTTCAATTTTATCGACCATATTGTTATAACAAGCGGTCGCGCCGCGCCGTCTGCTGATATGCAAATCAGCTTTATATAAAATGTTTAAGTATACTTAAGAGTTGGTTATTATATGTATAATAATATAAATAAGGTATAAAAGATTTTAAATTTCAAAAACAACTCTAAAAACAAATTTGAAGTAATATTTACCGGAATTCGCGGAGCGCTGCAAAAACACTTCCGCCCGACGATAAATATGCAAATTAATTCATTAACACTGTGTGTGATTCACATATAAATATATTATAAAATGTGTGAAAGTTATTATATATTAAATATATAATATAAAGGGGGGTGCGTCTTGTACGTCTGTAGGCCAAAGAGAATAGATATGCAAATAAATCTAGAAGAATTATTATCTCGTAACTTTTACAACGAAGGCCATATACCCAATGGAAGTCATCCTTCTATGAAACCGCCACCAGCCACGATATTGTACATTTCTAAATAAAGACAGTGATGATATGTTAGTCATCATAAACAATTCTGTGTTTCATATATTAAGAGAGAGAGATTCTATATATTAAACTAATTATAATAATTGAGATTAAAAAAAACTAACAGAACAAAATTTTTAAATATATATATTCTATAAAAAAAGGTCTATATTCATAAATTTTATTATGTAAATTGAGAGCTTCTCTCCATCAAAAGAGATAATATCTAGAATGAATTTAATTTTGAAACCAAAACCTCTATAATAACAGAAATAATTAAAATTATCGTTTGGCAAAAAGAGTAGTAAAAGATACGATTAAAATTATATGTAAGAGTCCGGCAGTTAACAAATATCATGCTAATTGAGGGTAAAATAAAAACAACCTCCCTAGCCCACATTTTTGCTGAACATTAAGGTTCTAAGTAGAACGCGCGTGCAGATATTATAAGAAGTATAATCAACGAAAGGTAAAGTTGCCACAGGGAGTGATTGGAGTTAATTGATTGTAAGCTAACTGTCGATAAATTATTTAACATCTCCATTAGATCGAGGTCAAGCGGAAACTGCTGGTTTTTTAGACCTTCCATCACTTATACACATTGTTAACTCCATAATTGGAATTTGAAGCTGTGTGTTTCTAATAACCTTTTTTATATTGCTGTTAAAAATGTGCTTTAATTTATAATTTATTCTAGCAAAAAAAGAAACTTTTCTAATCTCAAAGTTGTTAAGAAAATGTATTAAATATTTTATAAACATCAGGGTTAAGTAACGAGTTTACAAAGTGGGAAGAGGAGCTTCTTTTTATTAGCATGCACACAAGCTTTCGGACATATCGTCCTTCATCAGGTAAGAGTAATAAACGCGCTGAGGATCCATATATACACAAAGCTGAAAAGAAAATTTACATAACTGCAAAAGATAAAAGTATTTAAAGATAAAAATAAGAACCAAATATGCTAAAAAAGATTATAGGGATTAAATGCTAATAAATCTGGACTAAGTACATATGCACTATGAATGGTGTTAATCAAGGGCAGGTAAATGCAACCTATGGCTATTCACATAACATATGGTATTGTTCTGGTATATCTATATGCCTGTTGATGCTGTTTGTTTTTATTGACACAAATGCCTCTAGTAAAAGTCTTTGGTACTTATTATTGATATTGTTGTATAGAATGGATGGCTTTGTTAGATTGAATGTATGACCGGTTTGCATAGAATGACTGTAAATAGGGGAATTTAGGTTTTTATTAGAGATGTTTCTGGAATGCTCAACCATTCTGATGGCGACGGATCTACCCGTCTCCCCGACATAAGTGGCATTGCATTGGTCGCAAGAGACGGAATAGACAGCACCACCAGAACGGAGAGAACTCGCATGAAGGGAAGATCTGGTAATGGGGTGTCGGATTAGTGTGGCGATGTTAGGTGGGTTCTGGAAGTATGTTGTAATGCCATGTTGCCTTAAAAACCTGGCTATGGTGATAGACTGGGGGCAAAAAGGAAGGGAGCAAATATTTCTGTGTATAGCTGGAGCACTGTTGTGGTGAGGGTCATGCATGTGTTTAAGAATGAAGGGGGTCGGGTAGCCGGATTTGGATAAATATGAAAATATTTTAGCCTTTTCTATTGTTTGGAATAACGGGAGGGAACAATGAGTAAAGATACGTTTAGTGAGAGCTCTAACTGTATTGATTTTGTGTGGTGTTGGGCAATGTGACCGGAAGTTTGTGTGGTGTGGGGGTGTGTTGTTTTTATAGTATACTGTGGTATGGAAACTGCTGGGGGTGCGTATGACTAGTGTATCTAGGAAAGGTAGGACTGAGTGATTTTCTGTTTCATGGGTGAAGGCTATGTCTGGGTGGAAGGAGTTGAGGTCAGATAGGATGTGAGAGGCAGATACCTCACTTACCAAGCAAAAGGTATCATCGATGTACCGCCTCCATAGAAAGATGTCTGAAGAATGGCGTGAAGTGATCCATTGGTCCAGTGACCTCATGACAACCTCAGCCACCACGGTTGAGAGGGGGCTACCCATGGGGGAGCCCTTGGTCTGCATGAAAAACTGGGTATCAAATGTGAAGGTGGACATGCCTAGGCATATGGAAGTGAGCTCGACAACCGTCTCCGCGGTGAGGGTGTCTAACAGGGGGGCATTTTCGAGGAAAGTGCGTAAACTATTAATGATCAAGGGGTGGGCAAGTGAGAGATATAGAGACGTTACATCGAAAGAAACCATTATGGACCTGGGGGGAGGTGTGAGGCTGGTGATATAGGACACAAACGAGGGGGAGTTTGCAATGGTATATTCCCATGGGGGAGACTGTAGAAGGGGGGTCAAGAAGTTGGACAAAAATTTTGACAGGGTATATGCCGGAGAGAGATGGTAAGATATGATTGGTCGGAGGGGAACATCGGGCTTGTGGATTTTTGGAAGGCCGTAAATGTAGGCTATTTGGGCGAGGTTAGCTGTGAAGTCGTTATATTGCTCTTTAGTGATCTGCTGGGACCTTTTTAATCTTAACAATAGTAAACGGAAATTCTTAACGGATGTTTTATGTTCCTGTTCAGTGATGGCAGAAAAAATGGAGTGTTGGTCGAGAACGTTTTATCACCAGCCTCACACCTCCCCCCAGGTCCATAATGGTTTCTTTCGATGTAACGTCTCTATATCTCTCACTTGCCCACCCCTTGATCATTAATAGTTTACGCACTTTCCTCGAAAATGCCCCCCTGTTAGACACCCTCACCGCGGAGACGGTTGTCGAGCTCACTTCCATATGCCTAGGCATGTCCACCTTCACATTTGATACCCAGTTTTTCATGCAGACCAAGGGCTCCCCCATGGGTAGCCCCCTCTCAACCGTGGTGGCTGAGGTTGTCATGAGGTCACTGGACCAATGGATCACTTCACGCCATTCTTCAGACATCTTTCTATGGAGGCGGTACATCGATGATACCTTTTGCTTGGTAAGTGAGGTATCTGCCTCTCACATCCTATCTGACCTCAACTCCTTCCACCCAGACATAGCCTTCACCCATGAAACAGAAAATCACTCAGTCCTACCTTTCCTAGATACACTAGTCATACGCACCCCCAGCAGTTTCCATACCACAGTATACTATAAAAACAACACACCCCCACACCACACAAACTTCCGGTCACATTGCCCAACACCACACAAAATCAATACAGTTAGAGCTCTCACTAAACGTATCTTTACTCATTGTTCCCTCCCGTTATTCCAAACAATAGAAAAGGCTAAAATATTTTCATATTTATCCAAATCCGGCTACCCGACCCCCTTCATTCTTAAACACATGCATGACCCTCACCACAACAGTGCTCCAGCTATACACAGAAATATTTGCTCCCTTCCTTTTTGCCCCCAGTCTATCACCATAGCCAGGTTTTTAAGGCAACATGGCATTACAACATACTTCCAGAACCCACCTAACATCGCCACACTAATCCGACACCCCATTACCAGATCTTCCCTTCATGCGAGTTCTCTCCGTTCTGGTGGTGCTGTCTATTCCGTCTCTTGCGACCAATGCAATGCCACTTATGTCGGGGAGACGGGTAGATCCGTCGCCATCAGAATGGTTGAGCATTCCAGAAACATCTCTAATAAAAACCTAAATTCCCCTATTTACAGTCATTCTATGCAAACCGGTCATACATTCAATCTAACAAAGCCATCCATTCTATACAACAATATCAATAATAAGTACCAAAGACTTTTACTAGAGGCATTTGTGTCAATAAAAACAAACAGCATCAACAGGCATATAGATATACCAGAACAATACCATATGTTATGTGAATAGCCATAGGTTGCATTTACCTGCCCTTGATTAACACCATTCATAGTGCATATGTACTTAGTCCAGATTTATTAGCATTTAATCCCTATAATCTTTTTTAGCATATTTGGTTCTTATTTTTATCTTTAAATACTTTTATCTTTTGCAGTTATGTAAATTTTCTTTTCAGCTTTGTGTATATATGGATCCTCAGCGCGTTTATTACTCTTACCTGATGAAGGACGATATGTCCGAAAGCTTGTGTGCATGCTAATAAAAAGAAGCTCCTCTTCCCACTTTGTAAACTCGTTATTAACCTTCAGTGAAGAGCAGTTCTACTTAATCAGGGTTAAGTGTTCATGTTCAGTTCTCTTTCTTTTAACTAACGGTTCTCTGAAGTTCTTTTAATGAAAAAATTCCTCATGTAGATTAAGGTCTGTGTTATAGCTTTAAATGTAATATATATCACATCTGAAATTGAAAAATAATGATCTACAAGAATTAAAACATTATAAATTTACATATTATTTTTTGGGAGAGAAAACATAGGTTTTTCATTGGCTTTAGGTTTTTAAATCGTGCTGATTAATCTTACATGCAGAATAAATATTATGAAATATTGAAAATATGTTACTAATATATACATACATCATTTGAACGTTTCTGAACGTTTCAACATTACAATTACAATAAGGAATCGTATTGTGTTCACATTGCATATTCTATTTGAATCAATAATAAATAATAAAATTGCTATGTTAGTATGACGTTGAAGTGTTATGGTCGAATTATTTAGTGTGTACAAAATTATCGTTATACATACTGTATATGTACATTATTCCTTTTGTTGTTTTACCTTATACTAACTAAATACATACTTACTGCCTTTATGCCACATTCATATAATTTCTCTCTATATATATCACTTCCTATGTTCTCATCGTCTGTCAATATATTTCATACCTAACGTATATGCACATAATATCACATTATATATTTTCATAGTATATAAAGGTAGTATTAAGTTAAGTTATATTTTAATAAGGCAATGTTTGAAAAACTCTCTATTTTTTTAAATAAAGATCCCGCCAGGTACATAATTTTATTACCCTCTTAGAAAGAAAAGCAATAGAAATGTACATTCAACTAAAATACTTTAGAGTATGATAATGAAAGGCAACAGATGAATCTGATAAAACACATGCGTATAATCGTATATTTACTTGCGATTTCGGTAATGAGAAGAAAATAAAAGAACGAAGTGTACAATGTGCTTCAAATGTATTATAAATACATATAGGTTTCTTCAGAACTAAGGAATAGTTACTACGGAAAGCTAGCTGAATTTGTAATTTGAAAAACGGCCCACTGAAATTTTTATATATTTTATTATACACATGCGTATATAAATAATAAAGACAAATAATTCAATTATTAGGGGATTACATATATGTAAAAAAAATAGTTAAACATAAATGTAAAAAAAATAGAAGAAATAATATAAATCCACACAATACTTAGTGGTGTGTATGTTGAGTGAGTAGGTAGGTTAAGCGGGGATATGTGTAAATACTCGGCCCCAAATTGGGCGCCATCATATCTATTCAAATGTTGGTTCCATCGATCGATCCAATGGATTCCCTATTCTCTGGAAAATTTTCACATCCCCCGTTCTAAACTTTGTCAAGCTGTCTTTTAATCAGAACCTAATCCCATTTCTTTCTTTTATTACTTTCTCACAAAAAATGAATTTTTACTAATTAAGTTCCTTCTTTAAATTATTCCATTTTTATTTTTTTTCCCTTCCTTGAGACGACAGAGGCCTTCTCTGATTAGATAACGAACTTGATAATGTTTTGATGATTTGCTTTTTTCTCAACTCTATTAAAATTCTTACACACACACATATATAGTTTTTTTAGAACTGAATTTTTTTCAGGGTTTTCTCCTTATTAGATATTGAGAGCAGATAATAAGTTTGCTGGGAAAAATCTAGAACTTAATTAGAGCAACGGGGATTTTCTTATACCGAGGTTAGATGGATTAGATTGTGTTCTTATCAAAACCTCTCTTACTTATTACACTAAGTTATCAGTAAAAATAGCTTTACTCATTTTTGTAAGATTTAAATATGGGATTTAAAATTTGAATTTATTTTATACCATACATTAAATATCGATAATTATCTTCACAAAAAAGGTTTTTATGAGATTGAGTTCTTTAATATGATATAGCAACTTATTTTAGTTTATTTAGTGTTTCTTTTATTTGTAATATTATCAAAAGTAGTTCAAAATTTAATGTTTCATTACCCCCCTTTAGATCTAGAAAGCAATTTATCGTGTTGGTATAGTATCTAGCAAGAGCAATCATGAAGTATTTTTTATTATATTTTATTAATCAAGTATGATATGCGTATACTTGAATTATTTATGGGAACTATTTGCTTAATTGAGGTCTGGTGTATGTTCAAGATGGCTACCAATACATATAACTCATGATTAATCATAACAGATATTTGAACAGGAATAACCTAATTTACACTTACACTTACAATTTGTTACATGACCCCAATTCTCTATCAGTGCATTAGACTGCCTATATCATATTGACCGTTATAAAGTTGCATACATTTCAGTTTTTTTTGTTTGAAATTATTTCATTTTAGAGTGTGTCAATTATATAATCATATTAATACAATTATTTGATAAAACGATGATCATTTGGCAAACACATTCACTCGGAGAGGATTCGGCGTTTTGTATTACCTATTTGTGTATTACACATACGTATATGCAAATAATGGGTGATCCCGGTCATTATAATAAACTATTTTAGAAATATTTTAGAAATATTTTTAAAAATATAATTTAATATACTCTGTATAATTTGGAAAATTCGAACACGTCTTCTATTCGAATCTTGGTACCTAGAATTTCCTATAAATAGAAGTTTCGTTTTTAATTCGAAATTCTGGATAATTCGAATTTTCTTTCGATCCCTTGTTCTTCGAATTATCTAAGTTGTATCTACTTTTTATATTACAATTGTCTGTTCGTAAAATCGTTTTTAACAGGAGGAAATTTCCATTTATCGGCTACTTGTTTGACATTGTATGGCAGACAAATACGGTTCATTTCAATTGTTTAAGTGCTCCTTGATATTATATGTATCTGCGTGTATTTTACCTCTCCTGAAGATCTTTAAATATATTATATAATTAATTATTTATATACTATATATGATAATTTGAATTCAGAAATATGTAAAAGAGATTAAGACTGTCTTATTATAATATGATGTATTTTAAATAATTTATACTTGAATTTTGAAATTATATGGTATGAACATCCAAAGTTTTGAATGTGGTTACATGGGTGTAGTGATTGTATGAATAAAAATAAAGATAGAAAAATACCGGCTTAGTCACATTGATAAGTTTGAAAAATTCAATTTTACAGGTAATTTAGGAAAAACATTGCAGCTAAGGTTCAAAGTGAGTTAAGTGGAAAGAGTTTTGTAAAGTCTTTTTAAAAGATGAATTTTCAGCAATATATATTTTTGCATCAAAATATGCAATTTAGTCTCTTATTTGGCTAAATTACATTTTATATTTTTCAAACAATGATGGCTGCACCTTCCAGACCTAAATCTTTCAACATGAATCTAGGTTAATATATATATTCACATAAGCCTGTTAACATTTCATCCAGATTCGTCAAATATTGTGGGTTTTCTATATGAGATCTCGCAGTTTTATTTAATCTATATTGATATTAAATTCAATATTTTATTTAAAAAAAAACTATATGCATTAACAAAATTGTATAGATAATTGTTAATCATAAAATTAATAGGAAATGAAAGCATTAAAGCACTAATGTTTCTTTATTTATTCATAAAACAAACTTCTACTGTCCTTAATTGCTTGCGGAAGAACATTGCTCGATGCAAATATTTAAACGTAATTCTATTGTCCTAAAGGTTTATGTCTATAGTTTGCTTGATTACCATATCTAAGATTCCACCTTTAAGTGTAGCATATAAAACATAATCGTCTCCAATTCAGTATTAGAGCTCTAAGAAGCGGTCTAGTAGATAAAATTGGCGAAACCGCTGGGAGGGTTCACCACTGATGATCAAAGCACCCCCAATATATTTCCATCGCAGTAAGGACAGTAGAAGTTTTTATATGTAAAAATGTAGAATTCGTGCTCAAATACTTACATCTCCTATATATAGATGGGGCGTTATTGCTTTATATTAATAAAATGTATGTCAGTCGGAATTAATTTTTTTTCTTTTAGTTTGGTGTTTCGAGAAATTAATAATTATTCAATAAAAGTAATATAAGGAATAAATGTTATTTTATCTTACGCGTTAGAATAATAATATGCATTTTGAAAATCATATCAATGATATATTTTGACCATAATTGGGAATATTCACATTGTTTATACTAACAATAGTCGAAGAATTATTTCGAAATTCCTATATGAAAGACGGGTAAGAAATATTACAAGCAGAGAAAGAAGTGAATGTACCCGAGATTTCTGTGATTTTACAAGTTTACATGTTCTGTCTCGTAGAACAGCATTATCTTGTGAGTTGTGAAGAGAGGAAACTGTAAGATAAAAAGAATTGAGACGTGGGTGAGCTGACACAATCGGGAAATAAGGTACCCTACGCTGATTTATGGAAGATTGTTTGTTGTACAATTTCTTGCCTGTACTTTTATCTACGAAGAAATATAGAGGTTGGGTATACGAGCTTTATCATCCTCTATTTATACATACATAGTAGATATATATTTTATATATTGATACTTCAATTCCTATATAGCTCAAACATATCTTTTGTGGCTCGCGCATAAATATATTTATAAATATATCACACATTAAACAGATTTTGAATATATACGCACAAAATATTCAAGCACAATAGTACGTTTTAAGTAGAAAATCATTAGCGAATAAAACTATCGTTTATCAATATATATTAAAACGTAATTATTATAGTCTTTTCATATATATAGATTTAATATTGTATATATTTTATAATAAAATATCGTTATAGAGTTCAAAAATGCGTTTCTTAAGATTTTTTAAGACTTTTATTATTAGCACGAAAAAAAATATATGTCCTTATTATTCTAATAAAAATGCCTCAAACAAAATACCACTATACTAAAATAAAAAATAAATAAAAATCATTTTAAAATAAATGTTTTTAAATTGAAATTTTGAAAAATACAAAAACGTATTACTATCAAAGTTTTAAATAAAATCGGAAAATATCGCGCAAAAATAAAATGTTTTATCGAGTATGTATATTGTTGTTAGAGTAAATTGAAAATTGTTGTAAATGTAGAATACTATTATATTAAAGTTTAAAATGTCGTCAAACCAATTTCAATTGAGAAGGTGTTTCGATAAAAATTAAAAATATCAAAATAAATGTTTAAAATACCTTTTAAAATCTAAAAATACAGCTTAAAAATGAAAAGGTTGCTATAAAGATGTTAAATATTGTTAGATTATTGAAAAGTTATTAAAGCGCAAAATGTTGTTATAAAAAGGAAAATGTCGTCATTAAAATGAAAAATGTTGTTATTAAAGTGTAAAATGTTGTTTCAAAAAGGTAAAACTTAAATATAGTTGTAAATTCATCACAATATTTTCGAGGAAGGTTAAAAATAGGAAAAATACACACAGCATTAAAATATTTTTTAAAATAAATCAAAATTAAAATATTCTGAAATTGAGTAATTGATAGTTTACATCTATATATTCAGTGGATATTTTTATTTTATATATTTTTATTTTAAAATATTTAAATATATCACTAAAAATAATCAAATGCTTTAACACATAATTAGTAGACAACATTTTTAAATATGTTTTTATTTTCTATAAAGTAAATAGAGAGAATTTTAAAATATTAAATTTAGATGTTATCTAAAAATATACTTTCTAAATATTCCCAAATAAATTTATAGAATAAAATATCAATAAAAGTCAAATTTTATTTTTAACGGCAAAGGTCTTCTATAAAATATATATAAAATA
This sequence comes from Cordylochernes scorpioides, assembly GCA_030710605.1. Lineage (NCBI taxonomy): Eukaryota > Metazoa > Arthropoda > Arachnida > Pseudoscorpiones > Chernetidae > Cordylochernes > Cordylochernes scorpioides. The sequence continues at coordinate 89,407,850 of CP092864.1, read as the reverse complement.
GAATATGTATATTTTATAGCTATTATAATTCTCTCTATAAAATAAATTTTAAAGATAAACTTTATTTCGTAATAAAAATTGTTCGATGATATCTTTTCTTTTAGATATTTCAGATTTCTTTTTTTTTAATAGAAAATATAAAGATATATTACCCATGACTTGCTGTGATATATATATTTACTGAATAAATCATTAAAGCCGGGATTTTGCTAAATCGATATCAAACTTGCAAAATCTTTTTCAAATTGTTGAATGAATTAGATTTATAAATATGACGGATGAGAGAATTCGATGATTATATATTTTTTTATCTTTCAATTATTTTTTTCACATTTATATACGTATATTACCTTTTGCACACTTTAAAGATATTTATTCCTCATTGACATTTTACACTTTAATAACATTTTATTTTAAATATTTTTATATTTTAAAGCGATGTATTTTCGATTTTGTTTGAATTCTCAAACGAATTATGTTGACATTTTAAATTGAAACACCGTTATTTCAAATGAAATTAGTTTATTTCAGTACTGTTTTTATGATATAATATCAACGTTTTAGAGTTTAAGTAATATAAACTATTTTTGACGCGTATATGCCTATTTTTTTAATTAAAAAATGTTTCTATATATAGGATGTCTAGTGTAAAATCAGGTGATTACCTAGAAGTAAGAAGTATAAATTGTGTTTCTCAATCTAACATTAGGTGAGGGAAATAGATTACACTTTTAATATGTAACCTCAAAGATACGAATTATACAAACCTTTACTTTAAAAAAACAAAGGTTAAAAAACTAACTTTATAAAAATGTTCTGCACTAACACTGCAGGTCTTTTAAGTTATTTAAATACTAAATATTTAATAAAAAATTATGAATTCCTTTTTATATTCAAATAGATTTGCTAAAACAAGGAAAATTCGAATGATTATATAACTGTATAATAGTATTTCATACCAAATATTCCTGAATAATTAGTTTTGTTCGTAGCTCTGTCCCGCCTAACCCAACAAAAAGTGGTCTTATAGCTTTTCCAAAATTAGTTAAACATTTTTATGCTCTCAAAAGAATGAATTTTAATGAAGAGAATTTTAAAATATTCTTAAGGATATTGTTCTTTTCTAAAAATTAAATTTGTAATTTGTGTTTCTCCCCAAAAAATTAAATTTCTACTTTTAATGGATATTTGTAGTTAATAATAAATGTGTTTCTTTAAAAATAGTCGGAAGAAATATTTTTAGGGTTAGTAATAGGAATATAGAAGAGATTTCTGTGCTTAATTCTCTATGCTGGGTATTTATTTTTGATCAAAGAGCTTATTTGCTTCGGACACGTGAATCTATATAATGGTATTTTGTTTTACCAAATTCTCTATTTTATATCTTATTTATTTATATATTCAATATGAAATATATATATTTGAAGGGGGAGTAAATATTATCTTTTATATAGATTTTCTCTCTATTTATATACACTCATGGACAAAACTTAAGGAAGTTGTGACTTTTTGCATAGATATCGTATTCAGACAGGAATATGAAAGATATTTGTTAAACAGTGATCCTTTATTTCTTTTAAATTTGAAATACATTTACTATTTATTTTCATTTCTGTGCTAAATTTAAACATGAATAGCGTCTGATTGAGAATAGAGCTAAAATTTTATTTGGAGAGACCATGTGGCCAGCCACCGTTAGTAGAGGAAGGCATTGAAGGAGGAGAAGTACACTTTAATTATATTAAGTGACACAAGTTACGACTTGTAAACAATAAACGGCTGTATATTTTACTCGGCTGTTATGATATCTCTAAACACGTCATCACATCATCCTTGTTTATAAAAACATTCTCTTTCTCTGAAAATGCTTTACTAATGAAGGTCATTTCATGATATAATGATAGAAAGAAAGGAATTTTAAAATTTGTCATAAAGCTGGTATTATTGCATATTCGTAGTGATAAATCTGCTAGCTCTGCTAACAAATAAGGTAAAATATTATTTAATTCAAAGAGAGATATCTTTTTGCGCAGAGTATGTACACATTTGCTCATATTTAGTAAGTCACAATAGAATGAAATATATCAATCATTTAATTGACAAACAAATGAATAAAATATTTTACAACTCTTATTAATTATTGAACTCTGAGAAATAATCCAAAATATATCTTTAAATTCTTTGCTGTTTTTTTATGTACTGTATTATAAATGTAATTTAATTAAATTATTTAACATTTATTCACTTTCATATAATATATTTAATTTTGAAAATGTTTACGAATAGAAATATGAAGTTCTACGTCGCATTTCAGCAAATTTATCATATAATTTTAAATATTCAATGAAATTGTTGAAAATGATTAACTTTATTTTGAAGATTAAACTTTAAAATGTTAAAAAGTGTATTGTGTTATTAGTTCAAAACTACTACTAATTATTATTTTTTATTTTATAAAGTGATATTCTACTTAGAAATGTTCTCTAATACTTTATATCAGTGTATTCCTACATTAAAAAATAAAAACTCTAAAAATATATATTTAAAAAAACATATATTTTGAAATATTTCGCTCTGACAGAATATCTGTCTGTCATGAGTATTTGTATGATATATATCATGACCAAAAGCTTATATAAATATATATCTTCGTATTATTTCAAATTCTTGTACGTGAATAATATTTAGCAAACCTCTTCAACAAAACAAACATTTACCTATTTACACGGTCAATATTAACTTAACCAACAAACATTAGACATTTCAAAAAGGAGAAAACCAACAACATATTTATAAAATATTTATTTAAATTATTTTAAAGTTTATATATATATGTAGAGGTTTTAAAATTTCAAAATATTTTAGACTTCACACATGACAGCAATTCTCCTTTTATAATATTGACATTTAACACTTTAATAACATTCATTTTATTCGTTATTGAATAAAATCTTTTAAAAGTTATACTATATATACTTTTATCTTTAATAGAAATACTTTAATTTCAAATTTAATATTTTTATTTTAGATATATTTGTTTTCGTATTAATTTTAATCAAGAAGGTGAAATAGTACATTTGAGATTTCTCTCAAATAATCGTAATTGATGTTTAGAAAGTCGTTGATTTCTCCCTTTATTGTTCCTATAAGATGCTTCCCAGATTAACCTTTAGCCAATTTCATCGATTATTTTAAATAGAATTTATTAGGGTCAATGAAAATTCACATGAGTAGTATTTCCTTTGAGGTTTCCGAGGACCTCGATTTCTATTCAGGATCCTATTCATTCAAGGATTACTAATGCCATTCGAAAATTATATTTTATATAGTAACACATGCGTTGAAGAAATTTTAGAATATCTAAACCAAAATGCAAAAAGGTGTGACATTTCATTTTTCCCAAAAGCTATTTAAAACAAATAAATGAAAACATCTGAAGTATTTTTCTTTCTTATCTTCACCCATTCATATTGGGGTTAAAGCTACATATGAAAAAAAAAAGTGTAAGTTGGGAAGTCTGACTATAGGAATATATCAGCGCAATATTAAACTATTTATATTTACATTAGAGAAAGAGAGACATTTCGAATGCAATATTTATATTTTGCTTGATTAAAACGTATATATTACAGATGTTTAAATTATAAAAATTACAATATATTTGAAAGTATTTCTATTAAAGAAAAAAAAATATATTTTTTTAATTGTCAAAATACAAAATAAAATCGATAAACCGTGATTAAAATGAGAATATTTTAATCAATGTTCAAAAGGTTGTTATTAAAATGAATAAAATATTTTCATTCAAGTGTAAAATGTTTTATTAAAAGTACAAAACTAATGGGATACGATTGATTAAAAAATTAAATATCAATTAAGGACATATTTACTTTAAATATAATTAGATATAAATAATAAATAATATTATTCAACAAATAAACACATTTAATATGATTTGGATTAATTTAAATATTTACAAAATTAATTTGAACAAACAAAATATTATTACAGTTTTCTGTTTATATTACGATATTATTTGATCAAATATTTATTTATATATATGAGATAACACATAAAGAACACATTGTAAATTCAGCTTTAACAATTATTTTATAGGTATTCACAATTTCTCTGAAAATTTAAAATAATATCATATTAATCGAATTATAAATTAATATAATCGATTATAGGGTGAAGTATATTTTATACTGTACTAGGCGAATGATCCAAAGAAATAGCCAAAAATACTAATCAAAATGCAGCCGAAAATTTTCCTCAGGTTTATAATAAGCGACATGCAAAATTTGGTACCAATTGGTTCAGTAGTTTTTGAATTTATCGCGAAACAGACAGACAGACATTGACTTTTATATATATAGAGATAGATATATATACATAGATATCACACACACATATAATACAATATAATACGGCTATGCTTATAGAACGACCTTTAACACGTTTTACCGCAAATGTTTCTTTTTACAGAACGAAAAATCGTAATTATACTATTCCTATCCTTAGGGATGAAGTATGAAAGGATGAATTTGTGAAGAATAATGATGAACGGAACTGGACACTTTTAATTTTTTCCGTTTATCATCACTCTTCACATTTCATCCTTTCATACTTCATCCCTGAGGATAAGAAGAGTCGTTATTTCTCCTTAAATAATGAATATTACGAATTTTAGTTTTGTAAAAAGAAACATTTATGGTAAAACTTGTTAAACGTCGTTCTATACACATATATAGCTTTATTATGACCACCGGCTTATACAGATTCACCACAGGACGGAAGCATAGATGGAGCTCTTATACCTCTGGCAGCACAGAACCCAACAACAACCTTCAGGTCCGACTATGTCCTGTTACTATTAACGATCACTATTAAAAGAGTAGTTTTGTTTATGAAGATATTTAACAATTTTTAATATTTCTGTGTTTCAAGTGTGTGTCTGCAGAACTTAATTCTTTCTATTAGATTCTATTATCTCAGTTAGGTCTGTAGTTTGGATCATTTATATCAAACGAACCATAAATATCTGAAATATCAATATAAGGCATTCACAAAATAATTTGTATTTTGTTCATCAAAATAAACAGACAAGCTATCGAGCATGTATTTCCCTTCCTCGGGTCACAGATGATAAATAAAATAAAGTCAGAACTCATATATATAATTATATTATTTACATAACTATTGTTTTCACAATGATGAAATCACATCTTAATGATAATCTAATTTTTTTCTTAAAGATCAGTTCTGATTTTTTTTACCCATTTTATAGACATGAACCTCGAACCATGAACCACGAGAATGCTTGTTATTTAAAGTTTTGTGGAAAAATTATTTGTGTGTGGTAATTTTTTAAACATTTCTCTACTAATAGTTTTCTAGAAAATATAAAAATGTTATAAGGTAGTTCTATAAATGATTAGTAAAGAAAGAGTACCTGTGTTGGAGTATTTCAAAAGCTTTCTCTATTTTTCTCTGTCTATTGATTAATAAAAATGCTTACAATCAACATACTTTTAGGAAATAATATTCTGATAATTGTTAAAGTTTTTGACCATTGTTAAAAATGGTTTCCACGAGACATGTGGTTTGATAGCATTCTTATCAATCAATATACTGGGAAAAATGGAGACATATTTTCAAATACTTCAATTTATAAAAATATATACACACAGACACTGTTTCCCTACTAATCATTATAAAACTACCTTCATCAATATCTTTATAAGAAATAAAGATAACTTCTAAATAAATACATATTATCAAAAGTATATTTAGTATATTTATTAAAGGTTTTTTTTAAAGAAGTTTATTATCAAAAGAAAAAATTGTGAGGTCAAAATTTCGTGTAAGGTTTTTTTAAATTCATTTAAATGAGCTTACGAACATTTTTGCCTTTCAAGCTCGTATCAATATATAAAACCCTCCAAGGAACTGTCACCTCACTAATATGTTTTTCTTCTGATAATACTTTAATCCAGGTGATTATTCAATATATAATATGCGAATAACTCAAAATATTTAAATTGTTTATCATTTTCTATTCTACATGCAGGAACTCATATCCCTATATTTAATAGATTGTTAATTAACTCAATTTTTTATACTTTTATTTTCTATATATTGGACCTGGTATATATATATATATATATATATATATATATATATATATATATATATATTTAATTAAAAGGCATATATTGGATCAAAATATCATTTATTTTACCAATATTTCAGTTGGCTAAACGCCAACCTTTTTCAAGGTATTATAACTTATTAATATGTGTCATCAACAAACTCAGCTCCACATAGCTACATTATTATGTTTAAATTCGAATTTAAATTTGAATTAAATTTAAAAAATATTTTTGCTTATATTAAATGGGGTTGAATATAAAACATTGAATATAGGCAAAATTATTTTTTTGAACCTAATTCTATTGACGTTATGTGGCGTTGAGTTTGTTGTGTTGACACATATTAAATTTTATAATACCTCGATAAAAGTTGGCGTTTAGCCAGCTGAAATATTGATAAAATAAATGATATTTTGATCCAACATATACATTTTTAATAAAATGTTTATTTATGGATTGCTCTATTTAAAAATATATATATATTTAGTGTTTTAAAAATGTGTGCGACCCTGCCCAAATTATATATATATTTATTTCATAGTAAAAATCGAAATGCTGTGAAACGTCTATAAGTGTTTTACCCATAATTTATCTTAATTATATTTTGCTAATCCCAACAAATTTCAAGTTTTAAAAAATAAAAAAATCTAGTTTCCCCAACATCTTAAAAAATAAAATGATTTTTTTTTTTTAATTTATCATTTTTCAATCCATATTTTAACATCGTCATTTTTTATATTTGACAACTTGTTACCTATATTTTAAAAGAGTCGTTATATTTGAATTATTTTTTTCAAAACCTTTAAAATATTTATTAGTATAACACATGCCCAAATTAAAATTAAATTTAAGATATATATTTTGAAAAATAAACAACACTTTGGGGCCAAAGTAGTTTATATTGTTTCTCAACAGAATATTTTGTCCTTTTCAGTAAAAATATAATCCTTTATGACGAAATGTCTTTATTCTAAAGGACAAAGAAGGCCACGGCCAGACAATCAGAATTTTTAAGTTAAAAAGATTCCTAAAAATTACAAAACATTATGAAAATTCGAATCTATTATAAACACGTATGATTCTTTTAAAGATTAAACAATTCCCACCGCCCTTAATGAATCATACTCGTCTATAATAGTTTCGAATTTTCATAACAGATGGCGCGCATCATAATATGAAAACATATACAGTGGTACCTCGACATACGAGCGCCCCAACATACGAGTTTTTCGAGATACGAGCCGACGAGCAAGTGATTTTTTGCTTTTAGTTACGAGCGAAATTCGAGATACGAGTTCGGTTCGGTAGTGTTGAAGATATTAATCTGTGATTTTAAATGTTTCTTTTTGACCAGTACTTTTGTTTTGTTTTTGCTTTTCCTAAAATGTTTCTTTCTTCTTCTTCGTTATTATTTGTTCTATATGCAAAGCTTTGTTTTTTGAGACTTGAATAAACAAATTAAAGTTTATTATATTTTTGTGTGCTTTTAAAGTTAAAACACAACAGGTAGTAACACGCAGTCGCGCCATCACGATCAGTTAGCAGCGTGCTTCCGCTGTGATAAATTGTGTTTTGTGTTCGCGTTTTGTGTTGCGTTTACATTTACAGTTTTAGTTCATTTATTTTTATAACCATGGATCGGAAGAAAGTTTGTAAAAAGTCAAGTGCTAAGAAAAAGATGATGAGTATTGAATTAAAACGTGAAATTATAGAAAAACATGAGCAAGGTGTTCGAGTTGTTGACTTGTCGAGGCAGTATGGCCGTACTACGTCCATGATATGTTCTGTGCTTAAACGGAAGGAGTCGATAAAGAGTGTAACGCCGGCTAAGGGCCTTACGATAATTTCCAAGCTGCGAACCTCCCTTCATCCCTTCAAAACACCCAGAAAAAGTTGCAACAGGTCGTGCATATGACCTTTTTAATAACACTTGCTTAACTCATTTCCGGAACATTCTGAGAGGGAGGAAGAAACAAACCTCCTTGGACATGTTTTTTTCTAAACGGCCTACAGGTGAAAGCGAGAAAAATGTAGCGAAAAAGGCAAAGACCAGTGAGGATATCTAATTTATTTCTTTACATTTTCTTTTTTGTTTTTGTGAAATAAATATTTGATATTTATAAATACGTTTTTATTATTTAAAACCACGTAACAAAAATAAATGGGGTGACATTTTGGAGGTTGGAACGGATTAATGGCAGTTCAATTGTTTTGTATGGGGAAATTTGTTTCGAGATACGAGTAATTCAAGATACGAGCAAGGTTGCGGAACGAATTAAACTCGTATGTCGAGGTACCACTGTATATATAATGAATTCGTAAAAAATGGCGTTAGATCATATTTGCAAATTGGTATTTTCTACCCTTTTTATTATTCAAATTCTGCTTTTTAGTGAATCATTAATATTCAATGTAAAGTATATATTAGCGGATCGGATTATTTCGCTTCTAAACTAAAATAAATGTCAGAAAAGAGAGAGAGAGAGAGAGAGAGATTTCAAAAAACAAATATATTTCAAGATGTTGTTTAAGCTAGAGAATCATTTGAAAATAAAGTAAAAACAGAATTCTTCATTAATATTGTAACAGGATTTACAGCTGGAGGAATTCCGCTTTATAATCTTCAGAAAAAAAATTAAATAATTTTTAAAACATATAAAAATATCCTTGAAAAATAAATACGTTGAGAAAAATATCCAAGTCCATTTTTATTTTATTTTATTTTTATTTTTATTTTTTATTTTTAGGTGGCGGAGCTTGTAATATATTACTATCTGTTATAAGAAATTTTAACTATTTTTGACGCGTATGTTTCTTTTCAAAATAAAAGTTTTACTGCCCTAATGCATTTGTATATTAAACTAGCGAAACTGCTGGGAGGGTTCACCACTGATGAGCCAGGCCCTCCTATTGTATTATCATTGTGCAATTAGGACAGTAATAAATTGTTTTATTTTAAAGAGAAAAGAATACGCATCTCTAAAAAATAGTTTAATTAGTTCAAATATTTATATACTATTATATGTGTGCTATCTTGTAAAATTTCAATAATCCAAAATTCATTAATGAATAAATTTACAGATTCAATTACCATCTAGCTAAATACGAGAGTAATATGAAAAGATATCGGAAGCTGACAATGAAATACTCTGATATTCAGTTGAAAAAAACATTTTTTTTATCATTTCCCTTGACATCGACACACTTGGTCCAGTGTTTCTCCAATATCACTATTTCTTCACAGAACGAAGAGTCTGGAAGGTTGTTAAAAATTTCATCTACAGACTTCTCTACTTCTTGATTGGACACAAAGTGCCTTCCAGAAACAAATATCTTTATGTGTGTGAAGTGAGGGAAGTCTGTGACTGCCAAATCAGGAGAACAAGGGAATTGTCAAGTAAATCGTGCCTCAAATCCCGAAGTTTCCCATTGTCAATACACTTTTGTAAACAGGTTCGTTGTCCTGATCAAATATTGTAGCAAAGTATTTATTTTATTGAAGTGATAATTCCTTCACTAAACTTTAAGAACGAAATACTTGATGAGGAAAGAGTTTCTTTATTACACAAAATTAGATCACAAGCTTTCGGGCACAATCACCCTTCTACTGGTGTAAAACGAGACAAAATTATTAGTGGCATTCAGCTATATATATATATACAAAAAGTAAGAAAATAAGACAGATATGTAAAATTGTGCCAGAGAAAATTAACATAATATTGGAGGATCATTCATAAAAGTTAAGCAAAGCAAGTAAATAAACGTATAATACATTCAATACATGGCCATTACAGAAACCAAGTACGAACAACGACTGTTAAACGAAATAAAACAAAATAAAACATAAATAAAACAAAACAAAATAAACCAAAACTGCCACTGACGTGTAAAAGTATAAATAGGCCATGAAAACTAAATCTTTCAGGTAGGAGGTTCCAGTACTAAATTATCATATATTTCAGGAAGGTCTATTGCTCTATTGATGCTTTTAAATTTTTTGGTGAGTATAGCTTCCAGGACCAATCGCTGGTGTTTGTTCTTAATCTCATGATAATGGGCCGAGGGGTTATAGATATTGAATGTGTGGCCTGTGTCCCGTATGTGTTGGTAAACTAGAGAGCGGGGATCTTTCCTTTTTACCGATCTATCATGCTCCACCATTCTGGTCTTCACCATTCTCCCAGTCTCTCCGACATACTTGGCATCACACTGCTCACATGATATGGAGTAAATGGCATTGTGGGTATTAAGGGAATCAATGGTTACACTACTTCTTGCTGTTTTATTCCATACTCTTACAAATCGGCGGCCATAGCACGAATTCTGAATAGATATGGTGTAAACTCATATTTCTCCAACACACTCAGTCTGGTAACCAAACTAAAACAGACAATAGCAAGAAGTAGTGCCCGAAAGCTTGTGATCTAATTTTGTGTAATAAAGAAACTCTTTCCTCATCAAGTATTTCGTTCTTAAAATATTTATTTTATGTAAAGATTATTAATTTTTATATTTATATTATTTATATTTTGCTACTCTTGATTTTGTTTTTGGCCTTAAATAAATTGGCGAGTCATCCTGAAGTTTGTCTTTTCTAATTTTCCACGTGGCATTTTGGTGGAGATGCTGGGTAGTTTAGGGAAGACAAACTGAGAATCGCCGAGAAGGCCTCGAGGCCTTGGGTGCTCCTATCTACATTTTCCAAGATGGCTCCACGATTCCACCGCCTTGTCAAAATCAAGGCTTCCCCACAAGAAAACGATGTCTATTGGCGATACGACGCCGAAGCCTCTCTTCACGCCGCAAGAGAAAAGATGCCAAGCTACTAAGGATAAAATTTCAAGACTCCAAGGGAATTATTGGCAGAAGAACGTTAGATCCATGTCAGTATCTACAATATTTGCAAGCTGTGGGTCATAGATCTCATAATGAAGGAGCTATATAGCCAAGTATTTATTATATGTAATATTTTTAATTTTTATATATATATTTTTTATATTTTGCTACTGTCTGGAAACTTCCCTCACTGCTTATCTTGTATCTTATAAAAATTGATTTTGTTTTTGGCCTCAAATAAATTTCCGTGTCATCTTGAAGTTTGTCTTTCCTAATTTTCTACGTCACCATATTATTTTTTTATTTTTAAAGCCATGTCTTCTCTCGCGAATTTTAACATAAATCTGGTCAAATGGTTTAGAATTATATTATCCAATAATAGCTCTGTCTTTCAAGGTAATCAACCAACAAGATTCCTGTAATAAGTATTTCTTCATTTCTCACCGACAAATCGGGAATATAGTACGGACCATATTTTTAAACAAATACCACATATAATTAAAGCTGTAAAGCATTTAAAATTTGTTTTTCATAGAAATTCATAAATATTTTCTTCACACACACAAAATAATCAAATCCTTAATTAAAAGATGCTGGGAGGGTTCACCACTGATGAGCCAGGCCCTCCCTTTAATTTTTCCATTGCAGTAAGGGCAGTAGAAATTGTTTTACTTTAAAAAGAATATTACGCGTCTAAAATAGTTTTGTAATTTGATAAAAAGATCCTTGTTAATTCAAGATATAAAAAATGTTCTACTAGTTATTTCTTGTGTTATGGGCTCAAACAGTCTCTCACTACCTTATTGAAATAACAAGTTTAAAAGATGAACATATTTCCTTTTGAAATTAATTTACTTTCTTTTAAATAAAAAATATATGCCAGATATATATATATTATTTTATATTTATTTTATGAAGTTATGAAATTCAGCAACAAAAACCTTTGATATTATCGCAGGTGAACAAAATAGAGGCCAATATATAAACATAGGGAATGAGGCGGTACGACTTATGTACATACACTTTGCGTCTACACATGTAGCAGAGGATTTGATAAAAGTACCAATTGCTTGGATGGTACCTTACACTCAATGTTGGAATAGAACACTTAAGCTGTGAGCCCAGTAGATCAATTTAGTATTTAGTAAAAAAACACTTTAAAAGCGAGGTTCGAACCCGTGTATTGAAATCCATCATGTATCCCCCACCAGCTTTAATCAGAATAATTAGTTGTGTAAAACATTACTTTTATCCCTATTCAATATTTGTCCTGGTTTTTAAATCCAATGAGAAAAAACGCTCTCAAAAGTAAAATTTATTAAATTCTAATACAATTTGATATAAAAATGGAAAATAAACAAAGCTAACACAGAAAGGAATAAATATTAAAGAAAAGGAATAAAAATTTGGGGGAAAAATTGTGGTGGGATTTGATGCTTTATCCTTGATTTTAAATGACGCTATTTACATAGAATGGAATCCGTGATTTATAAAATGGTATTTTTTCTTCCCATGTGTAGGTTCTTATTCCCTCCGGTGAAACTGAAGATAGATTGTTATATGAGGGGGGATTTATTTGAATTTCTGAAAATACTAAAGAGAGAGAGGGAACCTATGATAAAATTTAAATTTTCTAATTTAAACTTTCGAATTTTCAAATTAATGATTTCTGGGCTGGAGTTGCTATAAAACATACATACGTTAAAAAGGTATATTTCAAATGGAAAATATCAGACATCGGGGATAATATTTGAAAAATACGTATATATTTATTTAATAAACACAAACAAAATTTTATTTTAGATGTAAAAGCAAAATTGAATGACTTTACGTTATAAAGTTTGGAATTTGGGGAGAAAATATAACAACACCAGATTATATACAACAATTTTACAGACGGAAGAATTTAAAATTGAGAATTGTTTCAATTTCTTCTCAAGATATATTCTTACTATAACATACTATATTCTGGGAAATTTGATTTGTGCGACAAAATATACCATCATAAATAAACCTTTCTGAAATAATCAGAGAATACCAACAAAATATTCTACAAAGTAAACTTAGATTGCATGTTTGAGAAGCCTTACCACAAACATTTTCTCGGAATAATTCTCGTTCAATAAATACATTCAATTATATAGAGCACACACACACTACTTATATATATACATCCTAATATACATATTGGAATATATTGCATATATTTGTGTGTGTGTGTGAATATTTATTCATATACTTAAATATGAAATTATTAGAATATCTTCAAATTAATCTCATATTGGAATATTTGAAACATCAATAAAGTTTATAAGATGACGACTCTATAATAACTTTTATATTCATTAATGTTTATTAAATGGGATGTATAAAATTTGAATACATTGTTTATTTATAAGGTGCTCACGCCACGCCAGCTGTTTTGCCACTAATAAACTACAGTTAGTGAACTAAATAAAGATAAATCATGTTTTACATAATAGATTTATTTAATAATATACGTACTTTAGTCCCCCCGCAAAAAAGAGCCTTTTTCGAGATGAAATACTCCCTAGAAGCGTTTGCTTTTAATTTCTCCTTTACTCTCTTATATAACATACATAGTCATGTAAATGTAAAGTTTCCATATATATTTTGATAATAAAAGCATAGGGCGCCTCTCCCGTTAAAATAAACGTCAAAAACTATAAGCCATATATTGACCGTCGCCGCAAACTAGCGGCCTCGGATCGGTGACAAAGCCACAACACCAGATTTAACAAACTGAGAAGCGTCCGCCTAGAGACCATGGTTTCGGGCTAATGGCCCTCGTCAGCCTAGGGCGGACTTTATTCCATGAGAACCACACGGGATCCAATGGAATCTTTGCAATCCGCTTAAGAGATGATAAGCTGGAAAATCACTGTGCCAAATCTTTGGCCAGAGAGCTCAGAGACAAAATTATTTTCCGATCCAATATATGTCTTTTTGACACGTATGCTTCTTTTTAGAATAAAACAATTTTATCCTGCCCTTACGGCAATGATAAATTAATGTAAAAGGCCTGACTCATCAC